>CM042440.1:9957417-10434917 GCA_023631565.1 Gymnocephalus cernua
CCATGCTCATGGCTAGGATTAAACTAATGTGAGGCTGCTTGTGTGTGTGTGTTTGTATGATAAAGAAGCAGAGTAACAGAGAGAAAAAGAAAATGCTATAGGACCAGTCTAAAAAAGGCATTAATTTGACTGGTTTTCTTGTCTGAACACTATTGTTTTCTATCACTCCCAACTTCTGTCTTCTCACACCTCTTTCTAGCTTTTTTAGACTTTTCCTTCTTCATCATCAGGTGGCTGCCAGGCCTTAGCATCTGCGCTGTTGGCACAGCCCTGTCTATAGCAGCCAGCAGAGGCTCAGCAGCCCGCTGATGTCAAAAAGACCCCATTTCATCTAAACCTGCTTCATTCAGCAACTCCACTCTTTGGCTTGCACTTTACTCTGAGTCCTATTTTGTGTGCGTCTGTGTTTACGCATTTGCGTGCGTGCGTACACACGTTTGTATTTTTGGTCGCAAGTTAAGACACACACTGGGGGACAGGCTTCTCTCCTCAGAGCGAAGCCGGCATTTTATGCTACCCAAACCATCACCCCCCGTTAGCATTCCATTGACTGCCATTCATTTTGGCGTCACTTTGACAGCCAATAACTTTACATCTGAAGCATTTAAAGACTCTATTTGTCCATCGTTTATTTCTAAAGAAACACGACAATGTATAAAAGGCTCCATTACCTTGTACCTCACGTTATGGCTCCGTAGCAGATGTTTTTGTAAAAATAGGCTAACGATTGTGTCATAACCACGAGACTTACTGTCGCATAGTAGAGGAATTACCGTATAGTACAGGAGAAGCTCGCAGGCAGTTTCGACGTACATTAGCGGTTTAGTTTAATTACTAATGTTAACTAGCATTTTAGCTAGCAATAATTAGCCTGTGCCTATGTTATCTCCTTACATATACCTACGCTCTCCGTCTCTGCAAGATTGGGAATGATTGAGATTTCTCTAAACTTTCTCTTGGCACAGCTACCAGAAGACTTACAACTTGCAGACACGTTGCTCACGTCACATCTACGGCAGGAAGCTGCGCAGTAACGCTCAGTAACGCTCAACCATCACCGGAAAAGTGCTTCTAATAGACTTCACTTGTCTCCGTCAAAAACAGCGGAGTCACTGGGTCCATTTTATATACTGTCTTTGGTTGTTAGCAGTAAAGGAGCACATACGTCCTGTGTGGGTCTCAAAAGACGGGTTCAGACAGAGGAGCTGCCAGGATGACAGAAGCCAGCCTTTATAAAAGCAGCAGGAGCAGTAGTGATCATTGTAAACATTTGAAAAATACATTTAAATGTAGCCCAGGAGAGTGACTGTTCCAATATTATTCCTAAATATGGGACATTTCTCTGAGATACAATTTTAGCTTCCATTACAAGAGGCTTTCAATGATTTTGTTCTTGATTTGCTGTTCTTAGTTTTAAATAGGATTGAGTCGGTTTTACCCAAATGTATGGAATGCTTGTTTTCTACAAGCCACTCTCCTACCCTTTCTAATACATAGAGTTTTCAATCCCAATGACATTGCTGTACTGCAGGGCTGTTGACTTCTCAGGACAAAAATAAATGAGAATGTGTTTAATAGATAATGCAATAATTCCCTGCTTTTCACATGATGGTCTGAATAACTCGCTAGATTTGGCTTTAGTAAAGTCACTATGAGTCTGAAAAGATGCTAAATCCAATTCATATATAACCACAATTAAGACGCCCTTTCTTATTTCCTCCTATTACTTATATGAAACACACAGACATGATACAAGGAATCACTCTGCCACTTGTTTTTCTTTGCCTGTTTGTCCATAAGCCGATATCGCAAAAAAAAAAATGAAAAGACTTTCATGATATGAGCCTTCTGCCATTATAATTTGATGGACATCCAGATATGGGATTACTGCCACTATGCAAATAGTGATATCCATAACAAAACATTTAAAACTTAAAACAACAAAAACAGAGATATAAAGACTTCCACATCCAAGATTATGCTAAAAGATATATTACAAATACAGTACATAAAGTCAAGAAATCCATTCAAACTTCAGGAATCATTTCTTTACTCAGTGTTGGCAGAGGTTTGCACCATTCAAGTGTCTTAATGTTATGATTTATAGGACGATGATTTACAGTGGAGACCGGAACGATACAATGATACGACCAAAGAACCCTGTCATTACGTGGGATTAGTTCTAGGTTTGTCTGAGTTAGGGCTGGGCAATTAATCACAATTTAATCGTGATTATGATTACGGCTCCCAATGATCACAAAAACAGAATAATCGAGATAAACAACAAAACTCTTATTTTCTCTTTTGTTCTGAATGAAAAAAAAAAGTTTCAATAGGAAAGGTATTAAGGCAAATTTCACAGTTGTATGTGTTTAAATTTTTCCACTGTTTAAGTTCAATAATTGCAACATCTTTCCAGAAGTCAACGAGTAATCGTGTTAAATTATCGTGATTTCAATATTGACCGAAATAATCTAGCCTGAGCCGTCAGGACGCCTCAATTGAATTGCCATCAAATATTCACATAAATCAACACTGATTCAGAATTTTTTTTTAAATGACTTATTTCCGTTGTCATAGATTAGTGGTACTCAAGGACATCTTCCCTCTTTAAAGTCATAGGAACTGAAAGACAGGGTTGACCCATGGGTGCACCCCCACCCCTCCAAGCACCAAAACAGCTGCTCCTGTTCACACCGCTTTTCCCTGGCCTTGGTGTCAGAAATCAGCGTCTAAAACAAAGCCCTGGTTCACGTTAATCACTCGGCGTGGCAACAAAGACTAACCTCAGGATAAATAAAAATCAAACCACCCAGATACGTCCACCAAAGGGTCAGAGAGGCCAAGCCCGACACTGTCTCTCAGTGTCTGGGGACATTTACGACGTCTGGGTCCCGGAGCAGGGGTGGCTGCCATGACTTACAGCACTAATCTGAGGGGTTACTCAACGCCTTGGAGCTTACAACCATACAGGCTTTGATGTTGTATATTGTTATGGCATCTGACCGCATTCTATGGCTCAGAGACGTGATTGGATTGTGTTGTTCGCTGCACATCTGTGTGTGTGCCAGGCGGGATTAATGGCTTGTTGACCGCATTTGAGTCTGGGTGTTTTTCTATTTCCGACTTGAGTGGATTTCACATCATAAGAATCTCTGTCAATCACACAGGCTTGTAATCTATACTGCGTTTAATGTCATTCGGTCTTCAGTGCAGCTTCTATACTATTCTACATTATCAGATCATACACTCCCACAGACATGCAGGCTTGTGTTTGAGCTCGTCACACCATGGCTATTTCGGGGCAGTCAAACTGGAAGAGTGAGAGACCTTGTCACCCCTGTCACAGGTGACAGAGTGTTTTCATCACATGTTCAGTGTCAACTTCGTTGTGTAACGCGTCAGCTGTCATGTCGAGACGCTGGCTGTTCAGCAACGTGTCGGCCCAACATGTTTCCCCTCGCTGCTGCGCTGTTCTCCGCCTGGTGGTACAGAAACATTAACCTGACTCCGCCAGATGGATTGCTTCGCATTTGCTCAGCATATCCATCTGGGAACTTTCCGTTGGAGAACGTTTGGGAAGGGGCGAAAATACTGGTTAGCTGATTGGATAAACCATCTGTCTATCACCAGCTATGTTGGTGATAGACGGACCAAATCAACCAATCAGATCAACGAAGTTTATGACGTACCAACAGAGCAACGACGAAGCCAGGCTACCCCTGCTGCTGCAGGCAAAGCATAGCTCGTTAGCTCAGCAAGCAAGGAACATGTCGGTAAAGGACATTTGCCGTTTGTGTAACGAGAATTTAGGAATAAAAGGCCCCATTTCAGGTTCCCGGTCCATATTCCAAAAGAAGGAGCCAAGAGAAAACAGCATTAGCGAGCGGCTAACAGAATTAGGGCTACCGCTGTCTGAAAATATGTCTAGATCAGGTCAGATGTGCATGCGTTGCTTCCGCTTGCTGAGCCTCGTGAGACCATCCTGATCTCGCGAGCTCCTCGTTGCATCACACCTAAACCCGCCTCAAAACCAACGCTGATTGGCCCGGTCGTTTGGCCAACGGCTCCAAATTTTCTCAACATGCCAGACTGATCTGCGAGCAGAAAACTGGAGCTCGCGAGATCAGGATGGTCTCATGAGGCTACAGAAACATGGGAACTAATTTCCATATCGCTCCCCGAGGAATTGTAATTAAATTTCATAATTACTTTGGGGATCTCAACTCCGCCGCTCCGGCCAAAACAGTGGGAAAGTAGGCTTGTGTGTGTGTGTGTGTGTTTTAAAACCTTTACATTTGAAAAGGTTTTACACTTTTCGTCTCATCTTTTCGCCTTTCCTTTTGCGTCACACTTACTTCTCTCTCTCTTTCCGGCTCATAAAATCATAGACCTTGGGGAGTTCCACTTCTTTACCATATCCCTGGTGTTTCATTGCACCCCATTGTGCATACACTCTGCAGGTCAAAGGTCACGACAGTAGGTCACAACAATAGGTCACGGCGCAGTGAATGTGTCCAGACAGCTCACTTTAACGCTTTTTATTGGGGGATTCTTAAGTCTTTATGGGGCCAATGTCGGAAAATGATACGTATCATTTTAGGATCAAATGGTTTTATTGCCATTACAGCTTCACGAAATTACCAAGCACTTCCAGAGAATAAAAATGATATATGAACACGAGACTTTAATAAGAGTTTAACAGCAGCAAGTTAGGAAAAAGAAGCTTAGATGAATTAAATAACACTATCTTCATTACCAGCCCTGGAGGTGTACTTGAGTTAGGCGCTTTGGCCGCAAAATTCCCAGTAGTGCTGTTCAGTGACCGTTGAAGTGTGTGTGTTAGTACTGTATGGACGTGAGACGTGTATGACGGTGATAAGAAAGAGCTTGTGTGCTCAGCAAAACACTGCCCGGGACGTAAAGAGCCAGCGAGAGGAAGGGGAAGTGCTGGCGCGGTTGGTGCTCTACTAGATTTCCCTGTATTGAAGTAGAAAGCAACAGGGAAGTGATATAATCCTCCTCTGGACATCCGCCAACATCTTCCATCCTGTGAACAAAACCTCCCCAACACCTTTCCGCGCTGTGCACGTGCGTATTGTATGCATCTGTTGGTGTCTTCCTCTCGTACATGCCTTTGTGACAAGCAGGGATCATAGGGTTATAGATGAGGAATCATTAGAGGGATAGTGGGCGACATTGGAGGGGGGTAACCCCAAGGGACTGGGCTGCATTCCACCACTTTCTCCTCCTATCCCCCCCCCCCCCCCCCACACACACACACACACACAAACTCCCCCCGACCAGCACGCGACAGGTGCTGATTTAAGAGCTCCTCTCCTGCCTCCTCACACATCCACTTGTGCCCCCTTTACGCCCATTACAACATGCACTGCCACCGCCTCTTCTTAACACACACACGCTTCAAACACATACCTGGGCATGGAGGTGTGTTTTCATAGCCACAGCCACCCACCCACACACACGCACACACACACACAGCTGTTGTCAGATTGGTAGATTTATGTGCTCTGCATTTTGCTCAAATAAATAAATATATAAATACAAAACACTCAATTTTAGGCACATCACTGTTTCCTTCTTTACTTTCTCTGCCTTTCTACATCTCTTGTTTCCTTTCTATTGTATTCTCACCTCATCTGTCTTCATATCAGCCTCTTGTCTGTGTTTTTCTATATTTGTCTTTCTCCTTGCCAGTCCCTTTCCTTAAATCCTTTTCCTAAATCCCTCAAGGTCCCCGAGCATCCTATTGTGTCTCTCTCCATCTTTCTCACTTACTTCATCATTCTATACATTACCTACTCCTCCTCTGCATTACATTTCCCTTCTCTCCTCTTTCTTTGTCCTTTTTTCCTGCAGTCTCTCTCCTCTCTCCCCCCCCCCCCCCCTCCTCTCTCTCTCTCTCCCTCCCTCCCTTGTGTCTATTGGTGTTAGCCAGTGCCAGACTGTTGTAGAGCGAGAGCGTTGCGGACTCCAGGCAGTTGGTGTTCCTGCCAGCCGTTTTACACACACACACACACACACACACACACACACACACACACACACACACACACACACACACACGTCTGGGCTGTGGGGGGGAAACACATGGCTGCGCTGCCACCCTGAGGCGACTGGGGGTATAGCTGCAACTGGGGTCATTGAGGGGAGACAGAGGATGATGAAATACTGGCAGCTTTTCAGTAACGGCTGAGCCCAGCCGGGGCTGGGTGGGCAGGGTGAGCTGCTGTGAGCTCACTGCTGCCGCTACTAGCTCACGGCCACAGCAGCTATTATGCAAGAGAAAGAAGGGAGGGAGAGAGAGAGGGGAGCAATGTGAACAACAGCAGGTTCAGTGAGGATAATGCACTCGGTGAGGTGATGTACAGAATGTCATCAGCACCGACGCTTTAAATCTCTCTGACACGTACACGCAGACTTGGGTTTTCACGGCTCCTTTGTCTCCAAAAGCGGAGACTCCTTTCTTTAGACGGCATTCCAGTGAAGACTAGTGAGCTTTCCGCTTCTGCCCTGAACAGTAATCATCACAAAAGACAAATGGTGATGTCCTTAGGCACAGCGAGGACCTTTAGCAGATAAATGGCTTTAATTAATCTTGTTGAACGTAGCTCCGAGATATGTTAATCGATGAAATATGATGAGAATATCCTTAGTTAAATAGATATGCAAATAGTCAACTGTGAGGCAAATTCATTCAAATTTGCATTGTTTCTCCACATTGAGCGAAAGTTCAAAGGGGGACAATTTATTGCGTGCAAAGAGACACCTAGGAAAACACAAGGTGACCCAGACAGGGTAGCTCACATAATTTAAAAGGCTGTGCTGAAGTGGAAAGATTAGCACGTTTGCTTTGTCGCAGCTTCCCACTCAATATCCATTTTTAAGGAGTGATGGAGATGAAGAGAGTGACAGTCAAGGACGCCCCAACACTGTGAGGGTGGCGTTACACAACTCTGACAAAGACACTGATGGAGGCTGAACGTTATGCTGAAGGGTTCACGAGGGACAAAGCTTTGCTCCTGTTCCTCTGTGACAGCTTGTTCTTTCTCAGAATGAATGAATGCATGCTCTTAAGTCAATAACGTTCTTCAAAATTCAAAAAGTGGGCATTCAAGTATTTTCATATTAGAGATCATGAAAAATAAAAGCATCAAGTGATTTCAATCCTGAGTAATGATAAATGAAAAATGTATTCGCCCCGAGTCTGGAGCTCATGCACTCCTGTCTCATTTGCCTTTTATTTGTACTACTACCTACTCTCCATTTCTATCTCACTCCACTTTGCACCATACTACCCCCTCCCCTGTACACAGGCTCTCAGGACTACTGAATGCCGAGGTGACCTTCAGGATACAGGAAGTGGCACACATCAAATCTTTTCATTTCCATATAGTTATTTACCTTTCAATAGGCATTGTAAGAAATTGCGAGCGAGTCTTTCTACCTTTTTGTATTTACTTAATATAGAGCAACAGCTTTACAAGCACCAAATAAAAAAATATATTTTGCACAGTGTGTGGAGCTTAGTTAGACTCTGGAATCTAAGTCTGTTTGTTTTCAGCTATCAAATCTTGTTACCTCTAACACAGGTGTCAAGTCAGCTTTGTTTTTGTTTGTGTCAGCACCTTCCCAGAGCCCTGTCCATCCAATCCGCACACAGTCCATCAGGAGTATGGGAAAATCGGTGATGAATATGAACCTGAAAGCACCATCAATTAGAAGACAATCAAGGACCGCGAGGACAAAAGGATAAAGACAAAAATGGAGAAACATTTTCTTTTCACAGCCATCTAGAAGACGGTTTAGATGTGTAAAGTTTCGTGGAATTGAGGTCGACAGGCTCCTTTGAGCCCAGTGGGGTACTTATAATTTGTTGGGGGAGTAAGGGAGGGAGGGAGATGGAGAACAATGGCATTGTCGTTGTTGCACTGGAAGCCTGGGCCGCCGCCACTGCCGGCCTGCCTGCAGATTGTTACTATTAATTTGCTTTATGTTGAGTGGAAGCAGGATCAGGCATGAAGTGAGGCGTGCGTTAATTCCTCTGCAGGGATCACATGCCCTTATCGGTCTCCAATCATAACTCCATCAGCGGGGGTTACATAACACTTGGTACACTGTCACGGCGACCACCCAGGGCTGGTCTGCACCTCTGCCCAATTGGTGAGATTACAAGCAACTGGCATCATCACAGTAATCTGCCAGTAGCAGCATTCATGCTCAGTCGGTACACAGGATCAATATGTATTGCAGGAGCAGACGGGGTCAGACTGCATCTCGGCCAGTTCTCCTGCAATGCTCAAATTACTCCTTTTTTGTCTTTCCTGCAGCAGCAAGACAAGGATTGATTATGCCTGGCTGTGATCAATAGCAGACAAACAATTGCCTCAGCGTGGCGTGGGCAAAGCAAAACCTTAATCCAACATTCAGTTAGAAAGAGCTCACATGAAATATCAAATTAATTCACGTGAGATCAATAATCGACAGTTTGTCCACTCGTGTCCAGTTAGCGGACAACCTCCAGCTTCATTCAGCATGACAGCAGTAATGACAGCAGCGGGGGAAGAAGTGGCCGAGAGACGGAGAGATAGAGAGAGCTAATGCAGCAGGACAGTAGCTTTGTACTAGTCATTGTGTTGTCCACTGTGTGATAGCTTCCCTAAGGCCTCTGTGCCCTTCGTTGGCGGTAATTTGCTGTTGTCACATTTGGTTTGTATCAAGCCTGTTCTACAGGCCACATCATACGAAAAGACTACTACAGTTTCCCTATGCTTTCCCGTGGCTCCTGGTCAGAGGCCCAGCCGAGGGGCTCAATGGCTGAGGCAGGCCAGGGTGACAGCTCTGTTTTTAGGGAGGGCGGCTTGGTGGGGTCCTGGAGCCTCCGAAGGTTCTCAGCTGTGAGGGGGCCCGAGGACAAGAGGTGGAGGGCCGGTGGAGAGGAAGCGCATTTTTCGTTGAAGGGTGTATTGTCACCACCCATCATCTCTCATTGCCCCGTTGAGAGTTGAGGGCCTTGACTCACATTTTTCTTTTCAATTGCTTTCCTCCCTTCTCCTATATCACAGGAAAAGTTCACAGATTCATGAGAATCTGTATTGTAGTCCTGAAAATACCAAACGCACATGTCCACTCACACACAGCAGCCACTCATTCACTAATGCTCTCATCAACTGTGTCTATTATCGGGGGAGTCCTGGGATTTTCTTCTGTCTCTAAACACTTCAGGCTCATCATTGATATCGCAGGCCAGACACATTTAGACACAGCCGTCCATTCTCCTGTATCCCGCTGGCTTTGATCTTCCATTTTCTCCTCTGCCACGATTGACATTTACAATACATTACCAGGAAACACACACGCATGAGAGACCATATATGCACACACGCACACCTCCTGACACCTCCCAGTGGGGTCCTAGTGGCTGAAGACATCCTGCACATCAAGACTGCATGGTCGTTATTAGTGCACTATATGACGAAGAGCAGGCTCCATCACTCAAATAACTGTCGTGAGAGACAGGAAGAGGAGAGAGATGTGTGTGTGTGCCAAGGCGTAAAGGGATTAAGAGACCAAGGAGGGGCATGTGGGGGGGGGGGGGGGGGGGGGGGGGTAGAAAAAGAGAGAGATGGTGAGAAAAAAATAAGAGGGATAGCAGAAGAAAAGTGAGAGTGAAAACAAAAGAAACAAAGATAAAGGCAGAAACAGGGCAACAAAGAAAGGTAGGTTGCAAGACAAAGGCACAAAGAGAGTTGGGGGTGAGACAGACAGAGAGAGACAAAGGAAGATGATCCACTACCTATGCAGACTACAGCAGGAAAATCTGTCTGGCCTCCCCTCCCCGAGCAGAGCGCCAGGCTATTACAGTAATGAGCGCAACCGCCAGGGTGACGTCATGTATCTATAGCATTACTGCATTCACTGATGTATAGGACAAAGAACGAGAAAAGCAAGGAAAGAGAGGGGCGGAATACATGAATGAGAAATAGAAAGGGTTAAAGACAAAGAAAACAGCAATGGGAAATTAATTTGTGATGGTCCCTCCCTCATTTGACTTGCCTGGCTTTGTTACATCTGCAGGTGGAAAAATCAGCTTATTAGATAACAGCACCCACCCCTCCACCCCCACCTCCCATTCTCTCCCTCATCACACACCAACATTCAATTCCCCTCCATAGTCCAGTTCACAAAAACAATCAAACACTTATTGCACACATATGCATGTTGGGGACTCCTCCACCCGACATGATTAGGATAATGAACGCAGTGACAAAAGGAGACCACCAATTATCTGGTTCTTCAATCCTAATTGGCTGGAGATTACTATCACGCTCTAATCTGATGCACAATGCTTCCAAACCGCAGCGCACAGTTAGAATGAAATCTTGTGCTTGTGGTGAAATTGTGTGACAATCAAGCTTATCCTGTATTCATGTATGGAAAGTAATCGAGGCACGCTTGAGCACATTCCCACAGTTCCATGCATTGACAACTGGGAGCTGCCCAGTACAACTAGTCCTCATTTATTGGCCACTGAGCAACTCTGAGCAGCTGGTGGTTAAGTGGGCACCTTGATGGTACACTGCAAAAAATATTGGGCAATGTAGAGAAAAGTTCCCGTATCACATTAAAAAAAGCATGCCAATGGAGTAAGCAAAAATGACTTAAATTAAAATCTTGCCACTAGATACATGCCTTTAAAAAAAATAAATCAAGATAAAAAGGTTTTTTAACCTGACGGGGAGGAGCTTCACCAGGAGACTGTACTGTGAAATGCAAACAAAGGTACGTTTATTACGATTTCCCTTGATAGACGTCAAGGTTTTGACTGTGACAATTATGACACTTGTTTCTTGTCAGTACAGGCTAACATTGTATTATTAAATATCTTAATTTGAAAAAACAGTTATATGGAAACACGTTTGACAATATTATTTACCATAGATAAGAAAAAATAAGACAGAATCATCCTAAAATGAGATAAAAGAACTTTCTTGAATTTCCCTTTTTGCAGTTAATTCTTGATCTTAAAACACATCTAATCTTTAGGCTACTGAAATGCAATCATCTATACGTTTATTTTAAGACTTCCAGACAAACATTATATGAGCCTTTTTTATTTTTTTAAACATCTTAATTTTGCACATAAAGACGTGTACACCATTACAAGTTATGGTCAATGTCCGTGTTGGCAGCTGAAACACAAGCTACTTGGCTGAAATATATCACTGATGTTTCCAGAGCACAAAGACAGAGAGGCTCTTTATTTTCGGCAGGCATGGCAGGGGGCGACCTGAGGAGCTATGAAACAGGGGGCCTCTTGAGTGCGACCACCCCAAAGACAGCCCGCTGCCGGGGCTGACACTGAGAGCTGCACAGGAATTTACCGTGACAGCGGAAACAGCCTCTCCTCAGGTGGACGTTCGTAAAGATAGAGCCAGGGCGCGCGCACACACACACAGACCTCGTCAGTGAACCCTGCCAAAGCTCAACCCTGTTACCTTACTGGTGGGATTCTAGAAAAATCTAAGCCTTTCCTCACCTTTTGATCCTCAAAATGTTCTCAGCCTCCCCTGTACAGGGCAGCCCTGTCAACACAGTGTCAGATTAACACTCGTATTATCATATTTCTCAAAGAGCAAACATGTACACTAACTATTAAGTCTGAAGTCTGCCTTCCTGCAACTTTCAGCGTCCAAACAAGGCATTTCTAAGTTGAGTTGAATGTTTATGTATGAGCGCAACCAGTTGGTTCTGAGAAGCCACGTTTCCCGAGGGCATAATTAGTGGGGGATAACTTCCTTCCTGTTACAAGAACAAGTATTTCAAAAGTAGTGGTATTGGGGCCTTGGTATGGACCGAGACAGGGCTGTTTACATCATGGTACTGTTGCTTTGTTGAGAGACCAAAAAAAATGTCACATGGCAAAAATGAAACCAAGGGAGCCATTATAACATCCAGTTGCTGTCGTCAAACTAAAGACAGGGTTAGAAGCCAGGGCAGGCCTGTGCTTGATCAGCAGGGCCCCTTAAGCAGGCGTCCAGAGCCAACCTGGTTGTGTATTAGTAACCAACTCGATCTACTGCACCTAAAGGCTGAACCATTCCGTTCTGATCCAGATCAATCAGCGAGGTATGTCTGTGAAGAAAGTCTGAACTCTGATGACCTGGCTGCGCGGGATAAAACAACATGCATCCTGGCTCCCGCTTCCAGGTATTTCCGGAGTGCACCTTGGGCCTATTTTACAGTGAACCACCATATCGGCTTTCAAACTGAAAGTAAGTGAATTTGTGTGCATAAGCACACATGTATGTTGCTCACGTATGTACTATCCGCACACATGTGTTTCTGATGAGTCAATATAGATCTGCATTTCAAATAAAGATAATGGGAAGCAGAGCAAGAGTGAATGAAAGGGAGAGGGGGTGGAGTATGGTATCCATAGGTGGGGGAGGGGGGGGAGGGGGGGGACATTCCTGGTGCCTGATGTCTGAGGTAAATTAAAAATATCCCCGGCTGCTTGGAGGGGGTCCAGGACGGCTGACACACACCGCTCAGTCAGGGAGCTCGCTGCTGATCCAGTAAGCGCTCACTCACGGCCAATTATGCTTCCTGTGATGTGTGTTCAACCCCCCTACAACACCCCCGCCACCCTGTCTTTACCCCTCTAGCAACACCAGCCAGAGAGAGAAAGCTGTCAAAGGGCCGGGATCAAACCTCCAATCAAACGGTGGCTGTCACACACCCAGGTGATGATTAATGGCTTATATTCTCTGACCCAGAGAAGAAAGGAGAACAGAGAGCGAGCTACAGATGGGAGTTTTCAACTCATTACAAAGCACATGTGTGGGTAAGACCAGGCATCCTCCGTGTGTTCATGCAGCCCAGTAACTGGCACTAGCAGGCAATTACGGTGTTGAGTGATGAAAGCTTCACAGTATTAAAAAAGTAAGGTTGTCAAGGTTTTTCTTTGCCGCCAGGCAAATTAACAAATTAGATACAAGGGGTTTGCCATTCACCTGTGTCTCACTCTCTTGTACAGATGACCAGAGGTTCGCCTTTCTCCCACACACTCGCAGTAAGGGTCTTGCCACTGGCATCCAACCGTGTTCTGCGGTGGAAACCAAACACTGGCCTGTTTTGACTGGATGTGATCCTTGTTTCCGGGCGGAACGCTGCCAGAAGCGGATTGATGGCTCTCAACCAGAGGAGGACGTTTACAGGAAAATCCTCCTGGCTGGAGTTCTCCTTCTTTTTTTTTATATTGGACTCCAAACACAGGGTCGTAGTCATGGCTGTGCCCGGGGCAAAGTGTTCCCCAAGTGATAATGAAGGGAATGTTGCTGTACACACACACACACACAAAATTGTACTGCTGTACTTCTGAGGGCTTCATTGACATGATGTAGTCTCTAGCCACTAACCTTAACAATCACAACTACATGCTTAACCCAGCCAGTTAATCTAACCTTGACCTGAACAAAACCTAAAGTACAGTTCTGGTTTATTACAACTATGTTTTTTTTTTTTTTTTTTATATAGTTTTGGCCATCATATCTATTGATTATAATGACAGTGTTCACAAAAGTAATTGCTTTATGTCAGCAACATCACTACAACAAAGAACGGGTCAAGACACATGAGTGACCAACGATTTAGCCAGTTTATAGTCTCTAAACCACTTTATTTGTAGATTACAACTGACAGCTTGGGTAATAACTGTCGGCTTTGTTTTCTTTTCCAAATAAGCTAACCTGGGGGTTTGCTCAAAACCTGTATGATTATCTGGGTGCTCGTGCTTCTTGCCCCATCTGACTTTTTTTTGCATTGTCATTGCATTCCCAGATATAAACTGATGTTAATATAAGTATGAATGATGGCCAAAACTATAAAAAAATAAGTCCCAATTTTTAATTAAGCTTTAACCACAACCCTAAAACTAAGTATTAACCCTCAAATGGCTCTTTAGAAAAGTGGGCCAAAAGACTGGCAAAAGACAGAAGTACACAAAGATATAGGCTATACAAATTCACATATACACACACACACACACACATTAAAGAACACTCTGTCTTTCTAGTTTAAACACACTCACAAAGATGTAGAGTACATGCACACATATAGGCGTAGACCTGCACACAAACAAGATTTACAGTATGTGTTACATATCACACACACACACACACACACACACACACACACACACACAGACCAGTTGCTTCCGCAATGGATCGATAGAAGAGAAAGACGAACTCAGAGTAAAGTAGCAGTGGAAGAAATAGAGAAAGGAAAGAGAGAACGGAGGGAAGAGGTTGGGCAGGATGTGGAGAGAGGAGAAAATATTTGTGTGTGTACTGATACTCACACAGGAATACATTAATGTATACATCAATAACTATTGATTTGATTGTACTTAGTTTTGTTAATACTGTATCTTTAATTTTACTTGCTTATGTTTGTGTTGTGCAATTGTTTGGCAACATAGGAGATATACTGTAGATACGCACAGGAAGAGAGGGGCAGGAAATAAAAGAAAAGAGAGTGAGTGAGTGAAGAAGACATAGGAAGAGACAGAGAGAGTAGAGAGGGAGGAAGAGAGACAGACAGGGAGTGGTGACAGTGATAGAGAGCGAGCGGACTCCTGGGACAGCAGTAGAGGCGAGTCCATCGATCCAGGACAGTGAGCTTGCTCACATTTCACCTCCTCAGCAGTAACACCGGCGCTTTGCCATGGAAATGAGCCCTATATCCCGTCTGGACAGGGTCACCTCCACTCTGTCTGGGCGTGGGCGTGGGCGTGCGGCCCTTTGCTGCATGTCACCCCCCCCCCCTCTCTCTCCCCTTTCATTTCTTCAGCTGTCCTGTCAATAAATAGAAAACACAATACTAGATTAAATAGTTTTGATACAATAGCCCTTGACACTATTCACAGTTTTTTTTTTTTTTTTACAATGAAAGGTATCCCAGCAAAGGAACATTGTTTTTATTGCGCTGCTGTTCCACCAAATGGCATCTAAAACACTTCATCAAATTTGGATCGTGCCCTAAGTCACATCCCGCCCTCATCACGGGGAACTGATAGCCTGAATGAATCGCATCCATCTGTAAGTGGTGGGCTGTAAGGGGGACTAGGCTCGGCTCTCAAAGCCATCCACTGTCATCCGAGAGGGGCTGAGCCATGTGACAGATGACCGAGCATGTGGCATCTCGATGACCCCTGACCCGGAAACCTTTCCCCTATCTGCCCCTGCTGTGGCTAACGGATGGCCCAGAACCTCAGCAACCACAGGCCACTGGGGCTCTTTTGTGCGAGTGGTCAATCACATCAGATAAGGTCACGCAGGGGTCAGATCAGAAACAGGTGAACTTTGACCCTCCGGCGCAGGCCGTAGGTTGTGAAATTTGGGTAGGGTATGTAGGAGCATCGATAAGATTGATACTTGTGGAGAGATGACATACATTTAATAAAAACAGTGAGCAATGATAGTATGTGTTTGAAAACAGACACCACAGACAAGATAAACAAACTCTTTTAGAGCTAACATGCTAGCAAACACTTGCCTAACATTTCCTTACACATCGAGCAGAAACAGGACAACATAGGCATCCCACTGAATTTATTTTTTCTCACTACAGGTTACATTCAAGTGTAGACTGTGCTGCATTTTATCCCAAGTTCGGTCCAGCAACTCCCGAGTCATTCTTCCAGGCTAGGTGTTTGACTTTATTCATCAACACCACATGTTTATTTTAGCTCTCCGCCATTTCCAACTGGCCAGTTACTGTCCAATCTTTTCTGCATTAAGCTAAGGTCCACAAAGCAATTTCACATGTCAAGAGGTCTGGAGAAATATAGTACTGGGGATTTTCCAGCCAATTTTTGCTAAAGTCACAGAGGCTAGAAAAAATATTTAAAGGTATAGTGGAGGATTTTCTTTTCATCAAGACTATTGGTCCTCCTAGTTGTCAATCATTCTGGGATATGTTTACGTAAGGCCGTACGTGCCGTGACAGGTCAGCGAGCAGACGGCCACGGCGTCCGACCATAGACAGTATATAAAATCCTCCGACCGCTGCCTCCACGCTCTCGCCGATAGCTTGTTTGTTGGCCTGTAGCATGCTAAAGTTAGCTATAGAGATGCTTGTCGTAAATAGATTTCCACTTACCGGTTGCGAGTCTGACATAGTGGAAAAAGTGCAAATCTTCTTTTGGAAAGTAGGCTTGTAGAGCCATGCCGACAGCAACTTGTAAACAGAGCGTGCACAAGGAGAACTAGGCTCGTGCATGCTCTCTCGTGCACACGTTTAACAGGCGTTCCCTCTCAGGAGCATTTTTTCAAAAAGTGGAGAGGGCGGTTCTTTTCTAAAATTCGGGAAAATCCTCCACTACACCTTTAAGACCTTTGTAAATGAAATTTAAGACTTAAATACTTAATACCTTTTAAGGAAGCTGAAATCTATGATTTTTAAGTTAGATTTCAAGTTAAACTGCACCGAATTTAAAAAACTACAGACAGTACAAGAGAGAAAAACATTTTAAAACATGTTGCCAAACTCTGCCACGACCAAAAGTGCCAATCAATGAGGCTAGTTGCATATAAGAGATTGTAAGCAAGTTACCCATTTAAATTCTCCACTGAGTCTACCATAAAGTTAGAGAAAATCTACAATTTCCATGGCAAATCTTTTTATATCTTTCCAGGAGGAACCTAAGGGCCGGCTAAGGACTTATTTTCTGGACCCGGCCCAAAATCTTTTCAGCACCAGTTGGGTTTATAACTCCACCTGACAAACATGACCACCCAAGCAGGCCAGTGACATTTACAGTGAGCCGTTTCAGCCCATTAGCCAGCATCAGATCCTCATGCTGCGGCACCTCGTGAGCGACATGACCAGCGGGTCCAGGATTTAACTGAACCCCAACACCGCCATCACCACCTCCTCTGCTTCTGGTAGAACAATAACAGCTTGGTACTGTAACAGGAAGAGGAAATACGGTTCCCCATGGATTTTTTCCCCCCGTTGTTCCTGCTACTATTTCACATAAATTCACACCCGAAATCAAGGCTGATGAAATGACAAAGGGAAACCGTGGCTAACAGCTCACATTCTCTACATGAAGAGGGTGTGTGTGTGTGTGTGTGTGTGTGTGTGTGTGTGTGTGTGTGTGTGTGTGTGTGTGTGTGTGTGTGTGTGTGTGTGTGTGTGTGTGTGTGTGTGTGTGTGTGTGTGTGTGTGTGTGTGTGTGTGAGAAAAAGACAAGACTTTATCCCATGCAGAATATTTTTGGATATGAATCATTGATTGATTTATAATAAGTATGAAAAACAAATGATCATTTAAGAAAGGACAGACATTATAAAAAATATATATTTTAATCCTCATGACATTTCTCAAAGAGTTCATTTCCTACACTCCACAGCCTGAACTTCTGACTTCTTACACTGATCCAAAGTCAGAGTTAAAAACCACAAAGGAACCGTCACACAGGATCCCTAAACTCACAGTCCTCTTGTCCCAGGTCGGCTTCACAGCTCAAGGGACACATCTACAATACTGCTAAACTAACATCTCCCTGGTCTCAGGTCGGAAATTAAACACAAGAGGGGCCACAGTATGATTTTGCCGCTTTTCACTGGAAGTTTATTTTTGTTCAGAGCCAAAGGTCTCACATGCAATCAAAACATCCATGTACGTAACTGCACATGCACGCTTTCACACATAAACACACACATTAGTGATTAGCAAGGAAATTCTTCTGACCCTCAATCGCTATGCTGTGCTAATGTCTTGTACAATACTTGAAATTATGTTTATTTATACTTTTTTTCCCCCCCAGGAGAAGACAAAAGACAGACTGTACATCCATTCCCTTCCCATAAGCCTCCACAACATATCTACTGTTCTCTTACAGTAAGTGGAATAAGTTTTAAAGAACATGTTTTTGCACATTTTTTCACAGACATGAGCCCACAAGAGGTCAACTCTCTCTCTCTCTCTCTCTGACCATCTGGCTGGTCAAATGGATAGCAGCCTCAAAAGGTCAAGGCAGCTATGATCCATCGTGACCCTGTCAATATCACTGCTGCACTTATCTGTAATGGAAGACACTTTGTGGGGCCGATAAGTCAGGTGGGGGGTCGTGGACCGGGTGCTATGCGCAAGTGCGTGTATGAATTTGTCTTTGCATTTGGGAGCGGTGTCTGTGTTCACATGATTGAAAGCATGTTATGCAAGCATCCCAGCCAGGATTGTGCCCTTGAAATTTTCACCGGTCAACACAATAAAAACCTCAGTACGTGTGTCGCCTGGCTCTGGACACTATTACACCCTGAGTCCTTGACACACTGACTAAGTACCAAAATGTATGCAGGAGTAGCGGAGTCTATAAAAAGCCTTGTTGGAATGAAACGGGGCTGCCCTGCCTGTAGCAAGCTGTGATAGCATAGCCCTTCCTGCGCTGGAGCCAGATAATAATGAAATACTGGTGTCAGACAAGAGACAGGGAGAAAGAATTAGGCCTGTGGAACAGAGAGCTAATAATAGAAGCTGAAACTGTGGTATTACCACCACTGGCTGAGGAACCATCATCTCACTTCTACACACACACACTTCTACACACACACACAGGGGCTTGGCACAGAGTTTGAACAGTAACCTGATCAAGCCACCGCAGAAACCAAGGCAATCAAGAATCAAAGCAAAGCTAGCATGAGCGTGCATGTGCTGCACGCATGTGAGCGTGTGCGGATGTGTGTGTGTGCAGGGAGTAGGGCGAGCGAGCCAAAGATAAATGGAAGCAGAGTTTGGTGGAAACCACTTTTCCCTCCATAAAGCGAGCGGCGCATGCCTCTGATGTGCCCTACCAGAGAGGAAAGAGAGGAAAGAGAGCCTTTCATTCAGCATGAGGAGATCTGTCTCTTCTCCTTTAGCCCCTCATTTCCCCCTTGTCTTCGCTCCTAGAGAGCATCTGAAGCCCATTCTCTCCCTTCTCCTCCCCTCTCCATCACCCGCAAATATAACAACGTCTCTCTCCGCGACAAGACGAAAGGTTTTTTGCTCATAATTGTACCCAGACGTCACAGAGACGAAAGAGGTGAGCACATCGGGAGAGGAGGGGAGAAAAAGGAGAGGAGAAAGGAGTAAGGCAGGGAGGAGGAGTCAAAGGAAGAGAGAAGAAAGGGAGAAATGAAAGATGGGTTTGTTCAGTACCACAGGCTGACACATATCTCTTATCTCTTGCCCAGCCAAACCATATGCCCCTAGGCCACAAGGGGAGGGAGGGGAGAAAGTTGAGGTGCAAGTGTGTGAGGGAGAGGGTGGAGGTCGATAGAAATATGTCTTAGCAGGATGTAGGAAATCATAAAAGAGGCACATGGCCTGCGTACAGTAGGTAAAAGTTATTCGAGGTCAGCCAGAAATATAAAGATGAATAGAATTGAAAGCGTGAAGAGCGGACACTAAACAGATACATGGCGAGGCACTGACTTGAACCGAAGGGGGCTTCTGCCTCGATCTGCAGCCCTCTCGCTCTCCTACAGCATCCCAGCTGCCTGTTGACCACACACGCCGCCTGGCACAGCACGGACGCCAACGCCACACGACACAGAGCCGCCGTAAAAGCCTCAGACACTCCAGCAGCAGGAGCCATCAGGCACGGCTGCATGGAAGAAGAAAATCAAACCGTTTTGATTATAAACAGGCATTCCCTCTCTGGAAACAAAAGTGGACACAAATTGTGAATGTCAAACACCATTTTGACTGCTACTGTATTTGGGAAAAGTTCTGTTTGGTTAGTTTTGTGTTACCGGCAAGAACCCGAAAGCCTGCCAAGACATTAACATATAGCTGGAGGTTTGATTTGTTAAGTTGAATGTACACAGTAGTATCTTGACTCGGTGACCGGGGCGATGCATGGATGTGTGTGTGACTGGTCCCACATGTTCAACTCCTGCTGAACCATGCGTCCGATTCCCCAGTTTATTGACTGGAAGCTGATACCTTTAAGGGCTTCATTCATGCTACATTACGTGAGGTAAATTCAATAGCCCAGGCATTATGGTTTGGTCATTCACCTTCTTGCCCTGGGTGATTTTTACATGTTGGATGTCTGCCTCTCCCTGTGTTTTACTTCACAGAAGCCATTCTGTTTCCTAGCGCTCTGCTGCACAGCCTCATTTCACATAACACCTCCAGCTCAGGCCGCTAAACACGCCCAGAGGGCTGGTGAAGTTAGTTTTATTTTATTCAGTGTGAGTTTTACGCACTTTTAATAGGCGCAGAAATGTATACGGTTGGGGATTTTATCTGATAGATTACCAATGTGTGACTCCACATTACTGGAGCACCATTAAACGTAAACTTCTGGAAAGTACGCTGCTATTAGGAATAGTTCCTAGAAGTGTAAATATGTGTGTGTGTGTGTGTGTGTGTGTGTGTGTGTGTGTGTGTGTGTGTGTGTGTGTGTGTGTGTGTGTGTGTGTGTGTGTGTGTGTGTGTGTGTGTGTGTGTATGTGTGTGTGTGTAAGTCAGTGTGTGACCAGATAATTGCAACTCATGATGTGGATTTACAGCGTGCCTCCCAAGTATACTTCCGACTCTCTCTCTCTCTCTCTCTCTCTCTCGTGTGGAAGGTGCGCTCTTTATCACTGTGACATTTCCATTTAACACGCAGCCCAAGAGCTCTTACATTCACATCCATGTTTCCTGTGCCCCATGCCGAGGCACAATACCAACCACTTAACATTTAGCAATGGCAGATCAGCCCCAAATTCTGCCAGTCCCAACACATCCATGGGAAAACTCTTTGATTTAGAGCGACAAGAGTTATAAATGGACCATGACCTACTACCAAGAAACAAAGGAAGCACGGGCTTACTGATGGTTTATGAGGCACAGGAACAGTTGTATCTGCTCTAAACTTAGGCGCTGAGCTGCAGCGTTATGAGCAGAGTGGAAAGGCCTGTGTGCAGAGAGTGGTTCCCAAGATAAATCTATGGGGTCATAAGATGATTAAAGGGATAATGAAGATAAAAACACACTTCTGTTGCACACAATTACATGCATTTGTTCTGGCTTTGGTCTAATTTTATGAAATAGGGAATACGTTTACCTTTTTGGCTCCCTGAAAATCCCCCATGTGAAACAGTCAAAGAAGGGAAAACTCATGTTCATCCTTTGACCATAACCTATGATGGGGTTGCAAGCAGGGCTTTTATAAAAAAAATTTGATGAATTGATTCATTCAAAAAAATCCCATCACAATCTACCACAGGCCAATTTGTCTAGAAATGTCTTATTTTGTCCAAACAACAGTTCTAAATTCAAAGATATCAATGTTCTATCACGTAAGACAAACTTAAGCAGGACATCTTCACTCTTGAGAGGCTTGAACCAATACATTTGTGTTTGAAAAATAACTTATTTGTTGCAGTTGAAGAGTTTCTGTTGATTAATTAACTCATCATTTCAGCTCTAGATTTGCATTAAGGGTCACAAGCCAAGAGGGTTGGGAATATAGACTACAGTTTCCAATGTATTGAAAAGAGGACACATATTCAATTCAAACAGCAGTTCTGTTTAGAAAGGCCCTAGAGTCATTACGTAGGCTACTTAGTTAGCAGCATCATGACTTTGTTTCAAAACAAGAAATGGGCCTACTTGCGGTCCATCTCTAGGAAGACTCATCATGGTACTTATTTGGTGGGCCTACACATATAGGATACATTTAGAATATCTTATGTCAGTTTGGAGTTTACATGCCTACCTCCTGACTTAATGTATGTGTTAGACATCAGTTGAGTAGCCCAACTAAAAGGAGAGCTCATGAAAAGTATGGTGGACTTCACTGTATCTCACCTCTGCCTCTAATGTGAACCAGATGTGACGGATGATGACTTTTCTCCACTCTTTCATTTGCTACCGACGGATGCTGACCCGGGGCGTCATGGCTGCCCGGGCCGGGGTCCCTGTCGGCCTGAGGGAGGCTCAGCTCCAGCGTTTTAACGCGGTGATTAATCACACGCAGCGGCGGACATGCTGTGCTGAACACGGCCAATTCCTCCATTAAAGCGGGGGCGCTCCGGCGGACACAGAGAGCACTTTGTGCCGGGGAAACACAGGTCATTGTCTGCTGCGACGCCAGGCCCCGTGGGCAGACATGAGGGTGGACTTTGTGCGGGTGTTTTGACAACCTCGGCTAGGTTTCCGAAAACCGCATGTGTGCTACATTTCCTATTTCATATACTGTCTTGGTTACCAGCATTACATGGGATTAAAATAATATATTACTGTTTGGTCATTTTACTGCTACTTTAATCAGTTAAGGTAACTTCACTAACAGTATACAGCAAAACGTTTGTGAGTCGAACTGACAAGCCATTTGGCCTGTAAGATAACAAAGAAGGTCAATGAGTTGTTTCTTCCTCTATTGATCTGCTGCAGTTTATCTCCATAAGTGGTCTCTACCGCCCCCTACGGATTATCTTGCCATGCTGTAGCCAGTTCTGTGTTACCAATGTGTAGGCTACATTGCAGATACAAATCTAATTTTTATAATTTAAAAGAAAGCTATACTAATAAATAAATAAAAAACAGCTACTCATAAGGAACCAACTAACTCACTGTTTATTACAATAAATAATACAAATGTAGAGGTGATTAATGAGGTACAGTAGGAAAGAAGAGAGAAACTCAGTTGTGCTACAATGATTTGAGTTTTTTTGTGAAATATTGGAGAGTTTTACCTCTTTGGGCCTCGAACACTTATTTGAATAAAACAATGCAAGACGTTCAGAGGAAAAATCTCTTTTGGAGGAACTGTTAACATCTCAGACATCTGCTTTTGTAACGTGCCACAAGCCAAAGCGTTTAATATAATATAAACTATTTATTCTATTTTATAACTGGTCATATGTATATATTTTTTTTTAAATACAGTGGAGTAGAAAGTACATTTCATTCTGAATTATAGTTGCGTAGAAGTTTTACGTAACACAACATGGAAAGTACTTAGTTACATTCCACCACACAACACCAAATGTATGTCAGTTTGGGGAATTGCTGTGTGATAGTGGTTTGTAGTGATTATCCAAGGCCTCCGAACTTAAGAAGGGACCTGAAACCATCTGAATTGAAATGCCTTTGGTGGTCTTTTGATTGAATTGATTGATTAAAATGTTTAAAAAAAACCAACATAAAATTCTAATCTGGAGCGTTTGACTGTATCACACGGTCCACATGAGCATTTTAAAGTTAGCTTGGTTGTCGTAAAAATGGTCAAAAGCTCCAGAACAAGCGATGGGAATGGAAATAATCAAGTTATTGATTTTGCAATATAATACAGCTTAGTATATCTTATGCAACATAAAAATAGATTTTCCTTCCTGGAATCACAAACATATAACTTCTACTGAAAACCACTCAATGTTGTCAGGGTAGGGTCTATGAAATGTTCAGAGGTGTGTTTGAGTTAACTCGAAGTGTAGGATAATTCCTAGTTTCACCCTTGCTTGCAATATGCAATTATGGTTATGTATCATGAAAATATGCATACAACTTATCCCCAATTGTTTGCAGTGCATCATCATATGCTGCTGCATGAGCATTTGCATATACGGTATATCTACTGATGTGATCAATCCAGACAGTTGATAAGTGGCAGCCTGGATGCTTAGGGAGCCGAGCCAATCAAGAGAGCTGTCAAAGAGGCTTTTCATTGGCTCAGCAGGAAGCTGGACAGCAGTGTCACCGATGGGGACTCTTCAGTCTGGCAGACATACAGGCGGGCAGAGCCGGGTGAGCGCCTTGGCACTGGAAGTGGAGCCGGCATTCTGGTGGAGTAGTGACTGGCACCAGGAGCAGGCTGGCCTCTCCAGTGGCAAAGAGGGAGATCACTCACACACACACTCACACACACACACACACACACACACACACACACACACACACACACACACACACACACACACACACACACACACACACACACACACACACACACACACACACACTCCTGCTGAGGAGCAAACGGAGGCTGGCAGGGAGGGCTGCTCCTGAAAAGCTGCCGTTGTCTGTTGATGGCTTTCATGTGAATGGGAGTCTTAATAGGCGTTGTCTTGTGTGACGGCTCCTGCATGCTGAGCACCGAGTGATCCTCTTCTGTTGGCTTATTTAATTAATAAGCAATGTTTGAAGGCCACAATGCACTTGGAGGGACAACACAGCGACTCCTTGGTGGCCTGGATGCTGTTTGTTTTTGAGTCATACTCAAACTCCCACTAAGGTGACCACATAAGCTGGGAGGTGCTGACAGTTTTCATAAACTATTTTCACTCATTGAAAAAAAAAACAAATAAAACACTTCTAGGTCTACCAGAGCGCTGTGGCCTCAGTTATAATACTGAGAGTATGTCAACTCACTACCTTTACTCAAACTGAATAACAGTAACTATGACCAAAACAATATTTGTCAGTTAAACATGATGGTAAAATTCAACTGTCAACAATCATCTAAATAAAGCGCACTGTTGGTAGTCTTTCACTTCAACAGTCTTGTTTATCCTCCAGGATGTGAAGTTAGTCAAGTATGATTAAATATTCTGAACATCACATCTGAGTTTATAGTGATGCTGTCATATGCAGTGCTTTTTTTGTTTTAAGTCTACCACTTATAATTACCCACTGATCAACAGACACCCGTCTGTCTTTGCTAAAGCAGTGTAGAAATGATCACTATGCTATATAACAGTACTAGAAGGACAGCACCAAACCAGAGCTATTCACAATTGATGCATGAAATGCACACAAACTATTTTCAGAAAGTGTTAACCTTGGCTGTGCTAAAATGACCACCATCCCAAATATATTTACTATAATAATTACAAAGTACAGATGACATAATCCATGAGGACAGACATAGCTGATCATTCTTTTATGGACTAAGGGTGCCACCTGGTGGATGAGGTCCGCCCATTAAATGAGGAACTAAATGTAGAAGTACATTTTCACAATATAAGGCACTGCTTTGATTCCTGGAAGAACTCTAAGATAGGTGTGGAAAACATCTTGAAAGTTGAGTCAAATCATGTTTGTCCTTGTGAAAGAAAACATGACCATATATGTTGCTGTCTACATGGTTACACAAAATCAATCCAGGGAATAAATTGAATTACTCCAATTATTAAAATGTTAACTAAAATGTATTTATTTTACAGTTTCAGGGTGTGCTTCTAAGTCTTTGTTTTAAATTATTTTTATTAGAAAGTACAGATAGACAGGAAAGGGGGGATGGGTCGGATTAATACCAGACACGCCGCCAAGGAATCAGAGTCCATGGGGCGCACTCTGTACCAGGTGAGCTACAGGTCGCACCGGGCTGTAGGTCTTTAATCTTTATAGTGTGAAGTTTAGTGGCCTGTTGAACCCAACAGCACCTTCTGTGCTACAATTACAGGGTCACATTATTATGGTGCCAAGGAAACCCAGACTGATCAATAACAGCACAATGCAGCAAGGAAACACTTGAGTTATTAGGACAAAGGGTAGTAGGACATCTTACAGCAAAGATCATTTTAATGGTCCCAAATATTCTCAACAACTAAGTGTACACTCATGTAAAAGGAAAAAATGAAAAGATATGACAAAATTCATCACATCTAGAATTCCACTCAATCTTTAATCAAGACGGGATTACAAATTCTCCAAAAAATCTGCAGTTTCAAAGGGCAAAAAGGGTAAAACTAGCTCACCTACTGGAGGTCTTTAAAAACCTGTTCAAGTGTGACTGAAAACGTCCTGAACATTTAAAGGCAGGTCTTTTTTGTTATCATTTACAAAAAACAGGAGAAAGATTGAGAGACAAATAAAGAACAAAAAAAAATTAATGAAGAAACTGCTGGCTTTTTTTCTCTTCAGAGAAAGAACGTCCGCTGAGGAACGACGACACTGATGACATCATCAAACGACAACAAGGACAGCTCTTTGCCACATGCTGCCTCCCGTCTGGTCCTATATACTAACTTAAAAAATGGACAAAAAGCAACAGACAAAGAAAGGGAGAAAGAGCAGAGGAGAAAAAGAAATAGAAAGAAACAAGGAGGATGGCAAATTCTGGGGAGGGGGATGGGGGTGCGAGTGTTGGTTCTGGGTCTGAATTGGCCAACCCATTTGGGCCGCTGTGATGTCCTTCCCTGAGTGGGGGGCGGGGGGCAGTGGGTTATGGTCAGAGCCTGCGAGCTCTCTGGGATTTCAGTTTGCATGTACATGTGTTTTTGTATGTGGTCTTTTCCTCAAGTTGCTAAATAACCAAACTCCAACCTGTCTCATGCTGTCTGAGTGCGATCTTTTCTCTCCCAACTTCCACACGTCTGCTCCACGTTTCAGACGTGTTTTCTCTCCTGGCTTCCTGATTGGCACTTGTATGAAGTGGGCTAGTCTGAGGAGGCTTCGTATCCGTTCACTGTCTGCTCCTCTGTTGGCCACCTGCTGACGGCAAGGGGTGGCTTTCATTCATTCAATTTGTTTACAAGTTTGATCATTCCTGTGTAAAGTCTATGCGCTGAAACTTTCCGAGCACAGCACAAGCTGAGACAGTGAAGCTTCTTTAGGAACTCAGTTTGGACTTCTTCGAAGGTGGCAGAGGGTCCTCTTTACTCTCCCCATCCTCCTCCTCTTCTTCCTCCTCCTCCTCCTCGTCATCATCATCAGGATAGTCCACCAGTCCCACTAAACCTCCCTGAAATAAACAACAACAACAACAACAACAACACATCAAAAATCTAGTCACAGGTGCCCAGATAGCTCAGTTGGTAGAGCGGGCGCCCATATATAGAGGTTTACTCCTCGACGCAGCGGGCCCGGGTTGGACTACGACCCTTTGCTGCATGTCATTCCCCTTCTCTCCCCTTTCATGTCTTCAGCTGTCCTGTCAAAAATAAAGGCCGGAAATGCCTAAAAAATAATCTAAAAAAGAAAAAAAAAATCTAGTCACCCTGAACAATTAATCAGACACGTTAAGTATTATTTGGCTGGGATAACACTACAAGCCACCCGGTAGACCTGGTTTGGGCTCGTTAGGCTATACTACCTGCACATTTAGTAGATTGGAAACTATAATAGTGTTGTTCTGTGTCTCTTCACAACGCTACTACACTCATCTCTCTGTTGTAGAACTCAATCAATCATGGGACAATTTTCAACATCCAAAACACCCCGCTAGTGCTCATCAAACTGTCCCAAATTCTCTGTATTTTGGCTCAATCTGTAACTTGTTACTGCTGTTTCTTCTCTCTTGTATGGATTTCTAATGTGCATCATTCTCATTTGATGTTGATGATTCCATATTTGGTAAATGCACTTATTTTTAAACTGATTTCTTTTTTTTTTTTTAAGATTATTAGATGGGGAAAAGGAGGCCAATGTGGGTGAGAGGGGGAGGGTCCGTGCAGTCCATAATACATTTATGAGCAGTGATCCGCATTCCGAAGATCATCCATTTTGGATGGGGGGGTATATATATATATATATATATACATACATACATACATATATATATATATATATATATACATACATACATATATATATATATATACACATACATACATACATACATATACACATACATATATATATATACACACACATATATATATACATATATATACACATACATACATACATACATACATACATACATACACACACACACACACACACACACACACACACACACACACACACACACACACACACCTCGTAACAACAAATAGTGCTTGTGTGAGTATCGTGAGCTCATCTGTCTCTGGCTCCCTCATCACTCAATATTTCCCACACTGGGTGTTAGATAGATAGATAATCACCTATCACCTTAGAAATGATTGCTATTTCAGTGTAAACAAAAACAGAAGAGTGAAGGAGACCCTGTATGGGGCTGAGGCAATAATGTTATAATTGACAATAATAATAATAATAATAATAATAATAATAATAATAATAATACTTTGTTTACATTTGTGAATGTGCATTTGTTAAGTACCACTCAATTAAAATGTGACTGTGAAGTAAAATAAAACAGCACATTGTAGTGTCTGTATTTATCCCCAAAGCATTATCAGTAAAACAGTTAAAATGGGGGAAATGTGAAAAATTGTGTTGCAGGTCGATTTAAGGTGTGCGCCTCTAAATTTTCTGCCTGTACCACCAAATTTTTTTAGTGAGAGGCTACAGTGCTCCTAGTAAAAAAGTTAGTCTGGAGCCCCGCATTCTTAGTCTCCCTCCCTCCATTTCCCTCGTGTCTAAATAAAGCTAACAAGTAGAATATCTGTCCAGTCTAATTGCACCCTGGTGGCAATGGCCATTCTTTGTATTACACAAGGATTGTGGGAGTTGTGTGAAAATTGTCAGTCTAAGTGTGAAGATTCATAGTCAAAGCTCAATTTGCACCAAATTATTTCTTTCCTTTTAGTTAAGTAGTGTTAGATAAAGAACAGACATTGTGCAAAATCACTTTTGGCTTTGTCCTTACAAACGTTGTCTCGCAATAGCACTGAAGTTCTCAGACTTCACAGAAAAAAACAACTCAAGTTTAAGACCCACACCTTTTTCATATTTACATGCCGACATGTACCTTTGTGGTTATAGTTGTGGTGGAGGGTGAGCTCCGTGCCCCTGAGCCCGGAGAACCTGGTGATCCCGGAGAGCCTGGGTTCAATGAGGCAGATGAAGGAGGGCTGGAGAGGCTGGTTTTAGTGGAGCCAGAGAAGGAGAGCTTGAAGCTGGGGTTCTGCCGGCCTGATAAGCTCGACTTCCCCAGTACTTCTTTTTCGTCTGTGTCTTTCACTGAGGGTAGAGAGGGAGAGTCGAACAAGAAATAGTTAGTTATTCTCCCCATTTAAGTGTTTTTTTTTCCTTCCATTTAATGGGTTAACAAAATGCATCTTCTGTAACAAATGGTGGAAAACATGCATTCCCATGCTTACATTTCTTTCTCTCCATGAACTTGCTTATAGGTTCCATGAGGTCTTCCTCACTTTTCATCTTGTCAGAGGGAGGAACCACTGCCTCACCATCCTCGAGGTCATCCTCATCTGTGTTAAACCACATCTCCTCTTCATCCTCCAGTGTCCGTGCATCACGGCGGAAACGGTGGTTCCTCAGGATGGAGCGCATGCTGGAGAGAATAATTAAAGCACTGCTTAGTTGGAAAAACGAAATACACTTTTGTGCGTGTTAACCAGCTTTCACTCACAATGTGTACCAAAAATATGTTCTTTAATACAACAGGCTTTTATAACCCCGCTTACTCTGTTTAACTCATATGCCCTCTCACACCTTGGTTCGCTGCGCGGGCAGACTGCTGCTGCACACCCGCTCAACCTGCCACAGCGTTACTACAACCCCAAAATCAGAAAACGTTGGGACAGTATGGAAAACACAAACAAAAAAATAAAGTAGTGATTTCTAAATGTACTTTGACTTGTATTTCATTGCAGACAATGTGAACACAAAATATTCCATGTTTTGTCTGATCAACTTAATTTCATTTGTAAATATACATCCTTTCCTGTCATTCAGACCTGCAACACATTCCAAAAAAGGTTGGGACAGGAGCAATTTAGGGCTAGCAATCAGGTAAATTGGTTAAATAATGATGTGATTTGAAACAGGTGATGTCAACAGGTGATTGTAATTATGATTTGGTACAAAAGCAGCATCCAAGAAAGGTCTAGTCCTTTAGGAGCAAAGATGGGCCGAGGATCGCCAGTTTGCCAACGAATACGTGAGAAAATTATTGAAATGTTAAAAAACAATGTTCCTCAAAGAAAGATAGGAAGACATTTGCTTATTTCACCTTCAACAGTGCATAACATAATTAAAAGATTCAAGGAATGTGGAGGAATTTCAGTGCGTAAAGAACAAGGGCGCAAGCCTAAGCTGAACAACCGTGATCTCCGAGCCCTCAGGTGGCACTGCATCAAGAATCATCATTCATCTATAAGCAATATCACCACATGGGCTCAGGACTACTTTGGCAAACCTTTGTCAAGTACCACAATACGTAGTTACATCCACAAATGCCAGTTAAAACTGTACTGTGCCAAAAGGAAGCCCTATGTTAACAGTGTCCAGAAGCGCCGTCGACTTCTCTGGGCTCGGAGGCATCTGGGATGGACCATCACACAGTGGAAACGTGTACTGTGGTCAGATGAATCAGTATTTCAGGTATTTTTTGGGAGAAATGGACGCCGTGTGCTCCAGACCAAAGAAGAAAAGGATCATCCAGACTGTTACCAGCAACAAGTCCAAAAGCCAGGGTTTGTCAGGGTATGGGGTTGTGTCAGTGCCCTTGGCAAAGGTAACTTGCACTTCTGTGATGGCACCATTAATGCTGAAAAGTACATAGAGATTTTGGAGCACAATATGCTGCCTTCAAGAAGACATCTTTTCCAGGGAGGTCCATGCATATTTCAACAAGATAATGCAAAACCACATTCTGCACACATTACAAAGTTCTGGCTGCGGAGGAAGAGGATACGGGTACTTGACTGGCCTGCCTGCAGTCCCGACCTGTCTCCAATAGAGAATGTGTGGCGCATTTTGAAGCGCAAAATGTGACAACAAAGACCCCGTACTGTTGCCCACCTTAAGACTTGTTTGCAGCAAGAATGGGACAAAATTACACCTGAAACACTTCATCAGTTGGTGTCTTGAGTCCCTAAACGTCTTTTAAGTGTTGTGAAAAGGAATGGCAACATTACAAAGTGGTAAATGCCTTATTGTTCAAACGTTTTTTGAAATGTGTTGCAAGAACCAAAATAGGAATTTTGTTTTTTTGAAAAGAAAACAATAAAAATCATGAGGAACACATTAAATGATGTGCCGTCGTATTGTCTGCAATGAAATACAAGTCAAAGTACATTTAGAAATCACTACTTTTTTTTTTTTTTTTTTTTTTTTGTGTTTTCCATACTGTCCCAACTTTTTCTGATTTGGGGTATTAAGTGCCACAAAATCACCCAATCGGAGAAATGAAGAAGGTAAATTCTAACTGTAATACAATGGCATAATAAATGTCCCCATCTGCGGACAGATACGCACACAGACACAACCAAACTCAAAAATATGTCCTGACACTGACATTGCTTGTAAGCCTTAAAACCTACGAGCGCTGTCAGCGAAACGCATTCTTCCTCAGTCACTTTAGTGATTATTAGCTGTAGCTGTTGTCAATGCCGCATTACTTTGCTAGGACACAATAATTCCAAGAGTAAGTGCTTGTAAAATGCGGAGATCTCATTTTTTGTAATTTAATAGTAAGTTAACTTAGCTGCCTCCACCAGCCAGCTCTATAAGTAACATTCAGATGAAGCACGAAGACAAAGTGCATAGACAAAGATTTTTTATATATATATATATTAGTAGCTTGTAGGCTCGTGACGGTGATTATCTTCAGAGCGAGCGAGTAGTGACTCTACAGTCAGTGAGAGAAACAAATGAGGCAGTACTACCTGTAGTACTATCTGCAGGACTATCTGCAGTACTACTTGCAATGGAACATCGAGGTAACAGCGTTACATTATGTGACAGATTATTAGATCCAAGTGTGAATGTTAGTGTGAAATTGAACGTATATGACAATGTTGTTTTCAATAAAAAAACAGTCACAAAGCAAGCCGATCTACTTTTCCATGCTGATAAGAGAATTAAAATGAGAAAATATAATGGGACAAAAAGAAATCAAGGGACATTTAGAATAGATAAAAATGTGCGATTAATTGCGATTAATAGCGAGTTAACTATGACATTAATGCGATTAAATATTTTAATTGCTTGACAGCACTAGTATCTTTTGGTATGCATTTCAGAAAAAAATGGTTAGGATTCAGGTGAAATTGCAAATAGTGATTAATCATGATTAATCCACTGAAAATTCTGATTAATTTGATTAAAAATTTTAATCATTTGACAGCCCTAATTATATATATATATATATATATATATATATATATATATATATATATATACAAATAATTTCTCATTCTAGGCAATATAATTACTTCACTTCATAAACAAAACCTTGGTCAAAATATAACAGTGTTATTTGGTTCATTTAAATTATAAGGACTTTATAAGCACTTTATAAGACATTTTCAGCACCTGATTTTTTCCCACTCAAAATGTAAGTACTTAAAGCACCTTGTGTGAACCCCTGACATAATGAAAATGAATGCATATTAGGTCCTTTATGCAGGCATTATAAATAGTATTTTAACTGTAAACCACAAGCATATGAAATGTATAAGTGAGCTGTACAAAAATATAGTTCTCACATTGCTATGAAAAGGTGCTACAGAAGAAGCATGAACTATTACTGATTGGTTGCAGTGTGTAGTGATTGATTAACAAAACAAAAAAAAGGTCAGGAGTAAAAGGAAAAAAAAGAAAACACCTGTTGTTGGAAAGTATACTGAGTGTAGGCTGCGGCAACATAATAAGTGACGTGCTCTTGACTGTGTGTACTTCAGTCAGAGTCATAGATGAGTAGGGTTGGGTAGCCTACCGAAACTCTGTGCCAATAGGTCCCCGGTTCCGACGTAAACGGTAGTAACGAGACCGAATAAGAACAAAAATTTCTGTGCCTGACAGCAGGTAACGTTGCCTACCTTTAGCTAGCAGTTGGATTAAACACGGTTAAAATGCTGACAGGTAACGTTAAACAGTGTAAAGTGTGACTGTATATCAACACCTGGACGCAACAGTCTGCTTTGCAGTGCAGCAGCTGCCGACGTCGGAAAAACACAGACGGTGCATTCACAGAAACTGGTAACCTACAGCCTCGCGGTGCATTCAAAGTTATTGTAAAAACCCCTTTTCCCATTTGGTTGTTTTTGTCGTTCAACAGAAATTTACTGGTGAAATAAGTTATTGTGTATTAGGCCTATCCTTCTTGTTTCTTCTTTTTTTACCTTCTTAAAAAGTATCGGTTCAGGCACCGGCACAGTTTTAAAAGTACCGATTTAGCACCGGTATCGGAAAAAACCCAAACGATACCCGACCCTATAGATGAGTAAGTGGTACATACATTGCACAATCTCAGCCAGTCATAGACAGCACCTATTGTATTTAGCTGAGAAATCTGTAGCACAACAAGTGTACATGCAAAATGGCTGGGCGATATGGACTAAAAATCATAATGCAGTATTTTTCGGCTGAATGGTGATACACTACATCTCAGTATTTTTGACAAAGTGGGTTAAATGTTCAGTTTGAAGTTAAAGCCACATGTGAGATGTCACAAGCTGTTTTATTAAAACAGATTGTGATCACATCAGAGGGGGAGTGCGATGGACTGAAGATCCATCGATCATGAAGCAGATTGTTACTGTACAGTTCTCTGGTTTATCAGTGAAGTGTCTGAACTACACCGCAGACTGGATTCTCTACTCACATAGTAATGCCGACTGACTCATCATCAACGGGTCCATTGCGGGTTGAATGCGCTTCGGCGGGTCAGCAGCGTTACAAACGTCTCGTGTATGAAATGTCTATCGTCACTGCGCTGCTTTTTTTAATGAACTATGATAATCTGGCCATGGGTCACATCTCTCGCCGGGTCCAGCAGGCGCTGTCTCACACGCTATAACCCTTGAACTGAAGTTAGTTGCATTCAGTAGCCTAACTTCTTCCGTGTTTTTCGCCGTGGCGGCCGGCACAACAGAAAGTTACCAGCGGAAACACTGGAACAAATACAAGTTTTCCTGTCATGATTTACAATATACAGCTGTGTTTATGAGAGCGTTTGTAAGAGGACAGATCCAAACACAGACGCGGCTTTACAGAAGAAATGGGTCACGTAACGCAACACTAAACCATATATCTCGTTTGAAAATATATCGATATAAAAAGGTAGAATATTGATATATCACCCCGTCCTACACTATCTAAAACAAAATGGCACTGTGAGAGAAACTCCAAAAACATCATAATGCACACAACAAACAATATATTGGTCATTTTAACAGTTATTTGAGTTATCTGACTGGAATGTCACTGACATTGTTCTTTTCATGTACTGTGAGACACACTCACAGGCAAAGAATTCCCTTACTCATTAAATCATTAGTGACGGTGTAATAGTTGTTGTTGTAGTAGCAGCAGCAGTAGTAGAGCAGCCATGGCTTTCTCACCTATCCAGTTTGGGGTTGTCTTGCCTCTCTCGTTGCTGTTCATACCGCAGCTTCAAGCCCTTGAACGTTTGGACATAGTCAACATCCTCCAGAGCTTTCCAGTAGTTCTCTACTATATGAGCTGTGAGAGACTTCACGTCCTCCTAGGGGCAATGGGAGGAGAGAAAAGGAGGAGTGTAGAGACACAGTAGTATGAGGAAATGAGGGGGGAAAGTATGGAAAGGTAAAACAAGTAGTTTAGAGTTTTAGGACAGAGGCAGAGCAGAAGAGGAATGAAGTGAGGAGAAAATGAGCAAGGGAGAGAAAGAGGGGAGAACACACCAAACTAGTTAAAATGAATCGAGAAAATGCTGTATGTACCACAAGTTTTCACTTATAGGGATGTGGTTTGAGAGCCTACAAATATTGGTTTCCTTTTACTGAGTTAATACAGAAATTGCATAAAAAATGCATTAAAAAGACTTTCATATCAACTCACAATCATAAGCAGTGTACACATGATCACATATAAAATAATGTGTACTTTTGAGGTGTATACTGGCTGGCTGTTAATGAATTACCCGATCATTTGTCCAAACGGTAAAAAGACATATCCATGTTAAAAAAATTCAAGAAAATACTCACCACACGGACATACTCAAACATCTCAATGATGGCTGAGTTCATGAGATTGTAGCGCGAGCCGTTGTTTAGGAAGGCCTTGATGACAGGCTCGAAGAGAAAGTTTCTCATGATGTAGCGATTGTAGAATTCATCCTTCAGACCAATGATCCTCCGCATGAAGCGTAGGGCACCTGGGCACAGAAAGATGAATATTAAGCTCAAAACAAAATGTTCAAAATTTGATTTAAAAAGTTTAATGGTGTACACATGTTGTCCAAGTTGACAGGTACTACGAATTAAAGGGATTATATGTGACTCACATAGTGCCAGGAAGGCGTGCTGCGAGGCAGTGAGCACAAGTACCCTCCTGAGAATGTCCTTGTTGATGATGTAGTTCTTAATGTGATAGGTGTGGTGCTCAACACAGAATGTCAGCAGCTCCAAAATCAAGGCCAGCAACTGGGATGTTTGAAAATCATCTAACAGAAAGGTAAAGGTAGTAAACAACATAAAATACTTGTGCATTATTCTAAAAAGTTGTATTTACAGAGCTAACACACACACACACACGTTTTCAATACCTTTGCTTGGTTTTTCCTCCGTGGTGTTGGCCAGTAGGGGAGCTGAGAGGACGTGCATACAGTGCTTGTAGAAGAAGCTCAGGAACTCTGTTTTTTCTGTTTTCTGGAAAGAAAAGTGAAAAAACGCATTTTTTACTAAGTAACACGATTTTGATATCTACGGCAATGAATGTTTTTACACAACCCAACACGTCACAATGTTCACAATGGGGAAGGTGCAGAGCTCTGTTCCAACCTGTAAATTGATTATCAGGAAAGTCCAGCTATATGGTATAGATATTTGTTTCAGCCAATATCCACATATGGATCACATTCTTCTCTTTTGCATGTATAAAAAGCAAATGTGGCACCTGCATATTTACACCAACTCCTTTTGCTCCTTATAATAATCCTGTTGTTGCAGTGCTGCCTAACTCTTGGCTTCAGAATGGTAAACTCGGTGTCCGTGTCTCCTCTCTCTTGCATCTTTTATAATGAAATTGAAGGACCATAAATGAGTTTTTGCTTCATCCAGATTGACTGGACTGAATTGAGCAAGCAATGCCACTTCACTCACAACAAAAATCCAACATTCAAAAGTGCTTCTGGACATGGTGGATCTAAGTATCAAGTACACAGGTTTACTGTCAAGTCATTGTGTGTATAAACTGACGTGTTTAGGAGTAAAAACGCAAACTCACATTTGCAGTAGCCAGCATGTTCTCAGGGTCCACCAGAGTTCGAAGCAGACCCATCAGCTGCACTGCTCCACCTAGCTCTGGGTCTGTATCACAGATCATGTGTTCTATGATCAGGTTGATCAGGAGGATGTCCTGAAGGGCCAATAAATAATCATTAGTAACATGTAACTAATTAGATCTACCTATGTGGTGAAACGGTGAACATCATTCTTTGATAATTCTGTCAGACTTTGTTCATATACTTACGTCATCATTCTGCTGAGACTCCTGCATTACAAACTCTCGTACCATGGAGGGGTTGTACTCCACCAGATAAGAGAAAATATCTGTGGCTGCCCCACGCACCTGAACGTCATCCATTCCCTGTTTAATGAACATGAATTATATTTGTCAGTGGATTGTGAATGTGAATCTCCCCTCAGAGATAAAAAAAAAAAAAGTCTTATATTATCTGGATCATGTTAAGCTGTTAAATGATGTTAGAGAGCAGATTAAGAGCCGTGTTGCCTAATTTTGTGTTTGAGAGTTTTTATGGTATGTAAGATTGTTGTGTTCCATCACTGTATGTGGCACAAAGTTACACCAGCTGAATGCTAAGAAGTGTGTACTGTCAGCATGAACAGTGGAGGGTTGTGGGGGAGTGGTCAGGGCGGGTATGGGGTTATTTGTGTGTATGTTGTCTGCAGCTTTCATATATTATATTCTGTTTGGTTTGTTTGTTTTTGTCTTCTACACTCCAACTGGTCTGTACAATCTGTCTTGTTTGTTTCAAATATAAATAAAAATTGGATCACAAAAAAAATGGAATAAACAATCAGATTGCTTCACCAATTAGTAAATCATCCTTAAATTAAAATAGCACAACAACATCCCATCTTTTCAGGTTGTGAACTTCCTTCCCACCCAACCACCACATACACACAACCACTAAACACATTGCAGCTTATCTATGATTCTTATTTTTTGCATCTGAAGAGCTAGAATTTTTTTGCAATATCTACATTCTGGTCAGATTTACATACACACACGTAAGTGATAAGGAATGTGCCATTGCCACCTGAATGTACATATTTGAAACAGGGTCTCAGAGTGGCCAAGAGCCGACCTAAGAGCATACTCCCCAGACAGATAAAACAACCAAGTATGATTATATGCACCAGTTCAATTAGTGTTTGACAAGACTTGGGAGAATAGTTTAGTACCATGACCACGTGCAGCAGCCACCCTGATGCTCAACTATATATGTTCAATGAATGGCAATCCTCAAGGTTTAACATTACACAGACAAAATCAATATTTGGTTTGTTTTATTACAGTACAGGTTAATTTGCTTGTTAAAGAAAAACAATGCTGTGCCATGGTCATAATGACAAGTACTTAAATACCCTTAAACTAGAGACTACCACTTTTTAATGTCATTCACTTCAAACAAGTGCTGCACACAAAAAATACAAGTCAAAACTGGTTCCTTAGTCACAACACAATGTAATTTAATACCAAAGTCAACATGTTCTTGTGTTGTGCACAATCCTTGGTAACCAAATAGCATTGTATGGATCAGATGCACAGTTACACTGCCATCTTCACTTAAGATTTCTGTTTTGCTTCATATTTTTCTTCTAGGAGTATGTCACTTAATTCAACTTTGAATTTATCTAGGCACATTCCATGATCCTAATGCAAAAAAGGGTCACCCCACTACCAAAGCTACTGACACCAGGAGCCAAATCCTTTGTATGTCCGAGCAAACTATCCAAATGACTTAATTCTGATTAATGTTAAGGTTTCTGCACTCACCAGTATGACCTCTAGTGCAGGTAGTATGCCCATGTTTGACAATGTCTTGAAGAAGGCGTCTCTGTTTTGAGGTTGTAACGTTTGTGAGAATGCACAGAATTCCTTTAGGAAGTTCACCTGTGAGGAAGAAACAAATCATGCGTCTATGAAACAAAGGACAAGGAGAAAAATGAAGACAGCGTTTGATAAATAATCTCTGATTAAGGTCTGGCATACCAGTTCGTGTCTTTTGTCGTCATCTGTAGCCTCATCTGTTAGCTGTGCAAAGAGGTCTGTCAGGAACTTCTCATCGTCCTGACATCAAAAAGGAAGGGGAGATGAGACGGGGTGAGTATCACATTGGGGTCAACAAATCAGGATATGGAGAAAATTACCCTTGACCCTGACATTTATCAAGGGTTAAATCTATTGTAACACAGCTGTTGTTGATCTTTAATGGTATGAGTCAGATACAAATAACCTGTAAACAAAAATAACATTCACCGTATTTACCAATGACTGATTTTGAAGTTATAGTGTGACATAATTTGTCATTATAAACATTGCTTTAGATTCAATTCACAACCAGAAATCAAAAACATGTATTTTGTTCAGTTATTTAGAACTATTGTAGTTTACATTAATGCAATCTACTTTATATAAAAAGTCTGAAAAAACTCCCACATAACATTTGTGGTATTTTTTACTGATGGGTTATGTACATAAGATTTTTTACACAGATAACTCATGAATAGATAAAGTGTTATTTTAAATGAACAAGACTTGTGTGTGTTTATATGACAAGACTGGATGAGTGAGGAAAAAAAGGTCTGTATCAGTAGTGTTTGACTTCAGAACTTCACATAGAACGGTGTACCAGAGTCAACAGCGTGCCAGTTTTCCTCTAGCGCAGCATAACTGATTTACACAACACTTCTCCATCTCTATGGAGACAGCCATACATAAACACTGCTGAGTTGACACAGTATAAAAACACAAAGGTCACATGACCATAAAAGACTAGCAGACAAACTCAGACTGAGTAAAGCACAATCAGCCAAAAATACAATCCTACAGATGTGTAATTTCCAGTCCTCACTGCATAAACATTTTTTTTATATATATATATATATATATATATATATATATATATATATATATATATATATATATATATATATATATATATATATATTCTCTTATGTGTGCCTTTTGATGTTATGGCAGGATTGTGGTATAAGCATTTGTATCATTTGCTTTTGCAATGGGAACATTTTAAAAATGAAAATGTAGTGCACACACACATTTTATTTGAAAATAATAAGAAATACCCTTCACCTGCAAACCTTAAAATACAAATCTGTCTGCCCATCTCACCTGTAGCATGCCCACAATCTCCACCTTGTTGAAGAAGATGAAGGAGTGCAGGGTGGACAGCATGTTTTCCTCAAAAACAGAGGGCGTGGGCAGCACCATGTCCTGAATATACTGCACCCGATACGTCTGGTGTATTTTCTGACGCAGTTCAGGATCCAAGATGGGAATCACCTCTTTAAAGCGGGCTGTCTTGGTTAGAAACTCCCGATGCCGCCGTGGCTGTGGGAGTGCTGGATCAAACTCCAGACAACCAATGATGTCCATGATGCACTCCTCAGAGAACATAACCTCAAAAAGTGCAGTACGATTGAGCAGGAAGATGCCTTTAATGATTTCATACAGGTGGTGCAGTCCCTCTCTGTTCTCCAAATCCTCACACACACGGAACAGTTCCAGAAGCTTGCGAATGTAGCCCTCGTTTTCCACAGCCAATGCCAGTTTCTCGCGCCGCAGTGGGGATGGGAGTGAGGAGGCCACCAGCTCAGCCAGGTCCTCCAAGCGGTTCAGTTCACATGGTGGTAACTCCAGACCTGGCGACGACATGTCGTCAAAGCGTTCCTCCTCAGACTCGTCCACCACATCCTGGGTAATGTCCACTGATGGGTCCTTTCCCTGCACCTTAACAACATATGAGTGACATAGGATGTGATTAGTTACAGAACCTATTACCAGGGACACCCAAACACACTTGATATCAAATGCATTCACAGATAGAGCAGACAAACACACACCCACACAAAAGATAAGTGCAGCTACCTGGCATATTTTCTCCCAGATTTCATCACAGCCAGCCTTCTCCTGGAAGCTGAGTGCCAGATCATAATTTTCTGCCTCTGACCATACTATCAATGTATCCTTTCCAAAAGAAAAACAAAGCCAATTTACAATTAGTACACATAGATGGAAAATCCATATTCTAGATGAGTAAACTGCACCATGCTATATACTGACCTGTTGTTTCTGGTAGGCAGTGTTTGGATTGATTTTGGACTCCAGCAGTAGGGAACCTGTCAGGTTAAAAACAAAGGTGGCCAAAATGACATGAAGAGGGTTGGTTTGGGTATTCACTGCATACAAGTCAGGGTTACATCATGCATGGTTTAAGCTGATTAAAATTATGTGGAAGCTATTAGTTACATATAGTAAGTATTGAGCATCTATAACGGTGACCATTACACTGTAAGTGATCTCGTAATTGGCATATGCTAATCCCTTATAATCGTTATTCGCCTTACCATCACTCTCTGCTCGCACCAGTAGAGACGTGCCTTTCAAACGCTCCACATAGCCCGAGGAGACGTGCCCGGTTCCACGGTCATCCCACTGTCTGTCCTCATTGAGGGTATAGACTTTGACTCGTCGACGAGTGTCAGTCATCCTGGCAGGTAGTTGTAACCGGTTTCCCCCTTCCGGACTTTCTTGGCTTTTACAGGGTGCCTGCTTCACCTAACGTCAGTAACGCCACAACTTCAATTCACGTTTAACACTTGATCACTTCTACAATGCAGTACTAACTTAACTAGCTAGTGTCAGGGGTCAACCAGCTCAGGTCAACAGTTCTTTGAAGGAGCTTAAAAGCGGGACACCCGGACGAGCATCCAGGAAGATTCCCCGATCGATTAGCTATGCAGTCACACCTACAATATCTGATTATTTTAATGAGCTGCCTCAATACTTATATCGCTCGCGTTAGAGGCAACGCGCCCCACAAAATAATCTTACAGATCATTGTAGCAAGCTAACGACAGTCTAACGTTACTTTACAGTGCGGAGGACATTCACATTAGCTAGATAGCGTGTTAATTGACAAAACAAGGGGTGACAGATATTGCGGAGTCGTAGCAGTTAAGAGAGAGAGGAACGCTATCCAGAATAAGCCTCACCGTTACGATATCTGGCCCCCAAAACAATCTGCCAGATTATTAGTAACGTTACAGCTTGTACGCTAGCGGGCAACGTTAGCTAGAAAACCTAACGAGATAACTAGCTAGCTAGTACGCTAACTGCCTACGCTCTATATAGTCAATGTTAAAACAACCGTTTGAAACACAATGACTAGAGCTGTGCAGCGATAACATTATTTTACAATTGCGGACCGCAGACACCGTGTTTACCCTGGACCAATGTTACTAATTGTGCCTGAATAATGCGCCAGCTAGCTAGCGTTAGCGGCTATTTCTTCCCCAAGTGTTCCGCCATGTTCTGGCTCGGGGCCGCGGAGAGACCACTCTCTCCTTACTGGTATTCATGCATTCCAAAACAATATGCAAACCAACAAACTGTAGTCGTGTAATTACTTTAAGGTTAAGCTTTACATTACAACGCTATTTGCCATTCATTCCCGATGTCTTGCTCAGATAATGGCTAACTGCCCCCCTTTGAGTATTCAGCCATCTTGGGTCCCTTCAGTCAGTACGGGGTTTCCAGCACAGCAACAACAGGGCAGCCCGCCACATTTAAAGAGACAGTAACATAACAGCCCAGACATTCAATTTCTAATGGTGATCAGCAGAAATAACTCGTCGAGAGGTTACAGCAACATCATTTACCTTTTATACAACTCGCCATCTAGCCACTCTGCATCATATTTAACCAGTAGTGCAACCATTTGACAGATACTTGGATCCCAATGTAGATCCCTGTCAAACAGACATTTCTATACTGAGACTCTGAATAAACAGGAAAATCTATTCCTCATTGTGCTAACGGTTGTATATTCAAGAGTAGAGACCATTCAGAAAACAATAGTTTATTTTGTTCATATCAGAGAAAACAGAAACGGGGATAGTTGAAATCAGATGCTACAAAAAACAGCATTTTACATCATGATGGTAGGATAAAGTAACAACAATAATAATAACCATAATAGAGGAAATATGGAAAATAATAGTTCTGGGATCAGTTACATTAATGGGTTAGTCAGTCTGCAGACATGCATGTCAAACAAAATCACCTGCATTCGAAATACACAGCATGTTGAAATCCACCTGCCCAGTACACGTATATAAAAAGTGTCAGAACTTTTAGGGAAACTGAAAGCACACTACTAAAATTTTGAAAAAAAAATTTTTTTATCAAGGCTGTGGAGCATTTCTCAAAGCCCGGATCCCTCTCCATCAATAAGTTAGTCCTTGCAGCACTCTGAACTTAGTGTAACAAATTACAGACATACATATGCTGCCGAGCATGACTCCATTTTTTATATAAAGGCCCACATTTCTGATGTTTTCCCAGTTGGACAGCCCCTTCCTTTCCCAATGTATAGTATACATAAACCCTTCCCTTGTCAGTCTGACAATCTTGTCCTTATACACAAATCTTCAAGAAATATAGTGCAGCATAAACTCCTTCCAAGTGTGTGTAGTAGGACAACTCCTCACTGATGCTTTTACTTTGCTGCCTGCTGAGCCTGACGCCGCAGCAGGACATATATCTTTTCTTTGATCCAGTCTTTGTTGTATGGTTGGTATGTTTGAGTGTCAGCTCTGTACCTGTATACAAATGTAATTGTTATATTTACTGGAAGTAATCAACACTTTCAATACAAGGTTGATTTTTATTCAAAATTCGACAGACATTGACCAACTAAATCAGATAAATCATACTTACACAAGACAGCTCAGATCTGCCAAGTCGTCAATAAAGTCAAACAACTGACTAATGTCATAAGTGATGGAGGGACTGTTTGGATTCATCCTCTTGAGATGCTCTTCATACATTTTGCAGACACCTGGAAGAGAGTTGCAGGACATGCTAAATGGAAGTAAAACTATTTCCAAAATTGTGCATATAACAATAAACTTGATTTAAAGTATATAGCAGCTTTTGCAACAATGTAACAAAGTTTGAGAGACTGTAAAGTAAATAACACTACAGATTTCACTAAAAAGGAGAGAGAAAGGAGAAATAATAAAGATAAATAAAATCAATACAATTCCAAAACTATTAATGAAATATTATATTCCAGTTGATTGTGCTGTGAGAAATTACTAAATAAAAGTAAAAACATATAAACTTAATATGTCTATACACAAGGGCATTGCATGGCTGCAACGTTTCCTCACAGATCCTAAATTGTAAATAGTCTTTTTTTTTTTTATCTGAGCTAAATAAGATATTTAGTGAGCTTACCCCTACAGGATGACAAATTGTTCTGTGGGTTTAGACTACACTCAATACACCAAAAGGTAAAGACAAAACAGCAACAGATGTATTAATTAGTGTAAACTATTTTAAAACAGCTGAAGACTCACCTTCCATACATTCATTCACTGACTCATAGTCAGCATATGTGCGGCCCTCGGGTCTCTTAGTTGGTTGGACAAGCAAAATTGTGTGCGACTGTAAAGATGAATAACAATATTAAATAACGTTACACAAAATAATGCCAGCTTATTATATCACACATTACCTGAATTATTGATGCGCACATTTATGTTTTGCTCTGATGCATCTAAGCATGACGAGTAACGTTAACCTTCTCCCAAAAGGTTTTCAAACAGGAGATAAACGCTTGTTATTGAGCAACAGATCACCTACTGAGATGTCCCGCATAAGTTAGCTACATTATTTAGGATTACAAACAGAGATAAGTTAGGATAATTCAGCGTTGACCTTAAAACTAACGTTAGGTGGTTACAGCAAGGGAAGAAACTAGACAAAATGCATGTTTGACTGAGTAACGTAAACGTGTTAACGTTAGTAGCTAAGCATCGTAGCTTGTTAACGTTAGCTTAGCTACGATGGACTAACAGGAGCTAATATAGCGAATACTGCATGTTTTCACCTCTTAAAACGTAAAACAAAACACTCTTACCATTTTTGTGCTGACTGCAGACGCTGTCTATTTATTGAGGATGCAAAACTGCAAAACAAATCGTTGGTTATTGCTTATCAATTCCCTGTGCGATATAGCGATAGCAAGCTAGCTGTTGGAAAAGATTTCAGAGGAAATGAAATACGTTTTTTTTCCGGCTGTAAAGTAAGGTGTCTTCAAAATAAAGTGCTTGTTTCAAAATAAAGTTCTGGCCTTAAAAAAAGGATCAATGTTATTTCTAATGTGTTTAGAAACGTTTTGTCTGTGCTGGAAAATGTATATACTTAAGGTAGCAATCCCATAAAGTGAAAATACACTATTGCAAGTAAAAGTCCTGCATTAAAATGCATTAAAATGCATAAGTAAAATTACTTAATTATCAGAAAAAATAAGTATCAAAAGTAAAAGAGGCAATGTAGGCTAATGGTTCCTGTCATTGTTATATTGCTGCATATTTTATTATTGGATTATGATTATTAATGCATTCATGTGTAAATAGTATGCTAATATGATAGATGGTCAATGCTGTTATGTAATAACAATGCTATTTATTTTATATATCTAAGAAAGTACAATATTTGCTTCTGATATGTAATGGAGTAAACGTATAAAGCAAAAGTGTAAAATAACAGAAAATGAGTATCCTCAATACTATTACCTCAAACTGTATTTAACTACACTACTTGAGTAAATGTAGCAAGTTACATCACATCACATTATTTTGTTTTGTCAAAACAGACCAATAGTTTAATGAACATATTCAAATTAAAGTAAAGGGCATTTTTGGAAATAATGAAAAAGCAGATGAAGACAAAGATAAACCACACGCTTTTTTATTGATTAGGTTGATGATTTAACTTGGGTAATCACATTGACATTATTTTATTGTAGTCCAGATCTAAAAGTAAAAATATATAAGTGAATATATACTGAGCATCACAAAAAGATAAGAAAATCAGAACCATCAGCTGCAATTGTGTCACTTATAATGTGAGACTATCTACATCATTTTTTAATGTAAAGTCTGGTGTTTAAATGAAAGGCAGGATGTGGTTAGTTTTAATACATGTTTGTGTGTGTGTGTCTTCATATATGCAAATACTACGTGTGTACAAATATCATGTAATAGCTTCATAGAGACGGCCCTGATTTGGAGGCATTAGTGGTGAGCATGGTTATGACCTTGCCCTCAAAGCGCCACTGGTGCTTGGGGTCCCTCTTGGGGTCGCCACACCCCCACACTCTCTCTGGCATGCTTCCAGGGACACAAAGTTATTAGCATTTCCCTGGCAGCTTCCATACCAGAACTCAGTACATTTGCCAGTGCGTGAGTCATAGTAGAAGCGGACCATCCAAGTATCACAGGGGCCCTCATCACGAGGCATGGAGCACATATTACCAGTGGATGGAGGGGCAGGACGTGGTGGTTGTTGCTTAGAAACAAGGACAGAAAGAGAAAGATAAATCACCCTGTATATCCAGTAAATGTAGCATACATATTTGCATTTATATGTAGCAAGGACAATTTACATGTAGAGGGTCAGTTCTGTGGAGCTTGTGACAGACAACTTAAAATAATAATGATCAAAACTTGTGCAGCTGACACTAACATATCCTGATTTTTAGTCGTTAATATGGGTCAAGCTCTAAAAACACTGGATCCTACACTTCCCTTAATGCAACTCAATAGTGTCTTTCATCAGACCCTGCTTACCTGGTGAATGCCTACATGTTTCAAATTCCACACAGTGATGTGAACTTGCTACATTTACTCATTTGTAACTCAGGCTTTCGGTTATGAATTTGTACTTAAAGTCAAGATAAACCTGATGACATCACTTTGGTTATATTCTCAGATATGCCAAAGCTTTTCCAGAGCCAAAGAAGACACTATACAACTATTTTTACTGGCTGAATAGCACTTTCCATTAAGAGGAAACACATTTTGACTTGTAAAGTCAGTGGAGAGTCCCTTTAGATCTGCATTATTTAACAACTTAAATGATTTTCTTGAAACAAGATGCGAAACGGATGTGGTTCCTACCACAGCTGTCAGGTACTCAGGACATCCAGCCCTTCCAAATCCTTGAGCTGGAGTCACACCATCCAAACAACAGCCGTACCTAGGAAGAGATTTTTTTCCTTCATATTGGACACACTTTATATTTAGCCAATATGCAATTCATCAATTTAATTTATGTGATATATTTGATCCAGGGAGCCATGTTACCTAGTGCGAACGCAGTCATCTTGGGAGCAGCCCTCGTTCCTGGGCCCTGTGGCAGAGGTTTGGCCGTCAGGACAGCAGCCATAGAATGACTGAGCACAGCGAGGACCAATCACAGGAGGGTTGGAAGCAATGTTTGTATGTGGCCTGGAAGCTAAAGCAAGTAAACACAGACGTGGTCAAACAAGTACGCCATAGACCTGTGAAAATATGTGTTCATCCTTTTTAAAGGTATAGGATTAAATTTAGTCATAGTTAGGTTTGGCTGGATTTTTTTTAGAATGTAAATAGCCTATGACTTTCAGTGGTAAGGTAGTAAAATAAACACTTGGGGTTTTGTGTTTGTGATGAGAAACAAGAAAGCCACGAGAAAGCAGTCCAATCATGCTCTAGATGGCAATAATTACAACATAAGGGCACATTTCCTTTACTGCTTGAGAAAAAATGCATGAAAATAATCTGAGCAATACCTGGGCTCAAATAACAAATTGCGCATTCATTTAAAAAAATATTTCTATATCCTCTTAACTACTGCTTTGACTGCACATATAAGAATTATTTTATGTTCAATCACGCATAGAAAGAAAATACCGTGTCAACAAAACATCCTCCACATGCTCTACATACCTGAAGGGTCTCCTGGAACATGGGGCACAAATCCTCTTATGGTACTTTCATGTGCCCTTGGGTCCTGTACACTTGGGACCACTAAACATAAAGTGCATTGGTTAAATACAAACAAGCACAGACAATCAAACCAAAAGAGTGTTTGATTGGTACATATTTGTCTCACTCTGTGCTCTGGGACATGGCTGTGAGTTGCATGTCTCCACAGAGAGAGGTCTGCTAGCTGTTCCACAGTGGGCCTCTGAGTAAGGGTTTAAATCTGTATCAAAACAGCCCACTCTCCTCTCCCTCACACCACCACCGCAGCTTCTGGTGCACTGCAGAGAAAAACAGGAGAGGGTAAATAATGTGGAGATAAAGAAGAGGCACAAGCTTTCTTCCCAGTGCACAACACTTTTTATGCTTGGTTTCACCTACCAGTCCGTAGTCAGTCACATGCCAGGTGATGTGTGTGTGACAGGCAGGTCTGCGGCAGGACTGGACAGAAGGGGGTCTTGCCAGTCCACTACAGGCATGGTCAGCCAGACGTTCACCACCCGACCCAACACAGGTCACCTCCCTCGTCTGCTGGCCCTCCCCACAAGTCACCGAGCACTGACCATCATATGTGACAAGATATTAAATTTGTTTTCAGTCCCACAAAAAAACTACAATTGAAATATCATTAACAGTTCAATTTGGATTCCTCAGCCTAATGATCCTAGATAATTGAGACCACTGTCAAGACAGTTAGTACTGTACCAGTTAAAACAAAATCTTCACTCCACTCTTGGACAATGCAAAAATACAGCAAACGTGAACATAGATTGGTACACTTATGTTGTATGTTCCACTGTGCAAATATATACCAGAAGTCTACTTTTGTTTGGCCTTCTTCCCATTTTGTAGCCAGAAACAATATGCCCTTGCCTGTCTGTATGACACTCAAAATGTAAGGTTCTCTACTGTAGAGTACAAACCACACTGAAGCTGGAGACACTGTACTCTGCAGCACACAGATGCATGTTGCAGGCCTGCTGGCTGTGTGGCCTCTGCAGGCGCTGAGTGACGCAGTAAGACTCTTCCACCACACGGGGGTTCACTGGGTCCTGAACCCAACACTCCACTTTGCGATACTGCATGCCTCCATTGCATGGGGCAGAGCATTGTCCATAGACACCAGTTTTGTAGATATATGTGAGTGTCTCCCTTGGGTGAGGAGCAACAGCAATGGGGGCAGCAGAGTGTACGGAATTAGTGTCCTCATCCAAGCCCATAAACTCTCCCTGGATCAGTATCTGGAGAGAGACACATTATTTTCAATTACACTACTGTACTTGTGCACTTCTGAATATAAACAAAGCTACTAATTAAGTAAAATAGACAATGATATTCTACAGATGAACAGTACAAGAGCTCTGAAAGTCTGTCATTATATTTTGGATCCCAGTTTTTTCCCCACCCTGCAGATGCCGTCCACACAGATATCAGTGCGGCCCACATAGCATGGTGTCCCATCCACCACTGCAGGTCTGTGTCGGTAGAAGAAGTTCTGTCCTCTTGGGACACAGGTCAGCTCACATGGATTGGATGCTGCAAAACAAATAGTAGATTGATAGATCCATTAGTATCCACACTAACTTTTTATATGTTTTGACTACCATACACCAGGGTTTTCTGTATAGTGTAGTGCAACACAAATAGTGGCAGAATGTCTATTATGTAAATATAATTCTTATATAATTGACAAACTTGATTAACACCTACACCTCTGGTAATCAAAGGAGGTTAAATGAAACACCAAGTAATGTGGATGTACCGTACATAATAGGTCTTATACCTCCATAATAAGGCACCCATGTCTGCCGCTTGTTCTGGAAGTCCATTCTGTCGAACTGGGAGCACTGCTCCTCCCTGAAGTCCCTTGATCCAACTGGACATTCCTGTAATGACTCAACTTGTTGGATTATTGGCATATTTTAGGACACATTAGTGCAGGTTGTGGGTGGATGTAATTTAATAGGAGGAGAAAAAAATAGTTTAAGGATAATTACATGTATGTTGCAGGTTCGGAAGGACTTAGAGGAGCCTATGCAGTTATGTCCCCCATCTGTCCTGTTAGAGAAAGGAAAGAATGCTTTACACTTGTAATACTAATATCTCTCTTTATTTTTAAATGTGTTTGGCTTTATTGGTCATGTGTGCAATAGATCACGTGCATAACTTTATAATTTCTCTTATTGTGATGTTTTATAAAGAATAAAGTAGCAACTGAAAATCAAAAGGCAATGCAAGATAAAGGAGAGCGATAGATATGGAAGATTTAAAAAAAGATGATTTAAAACACAAGTACTACTGCTACTACTTTTATTCCTAATAAAATCCTGGGGACCTTCATTGTAAAAAATGTAATAGATAAGACATCCCATCCTGTCACCCTACATCTCCATGTTCTACCTTGAAGTGATACATTTCCTGGTTCGCATTGCCACTCCTGTGCCACAGGTGCGGCTGCAGGGCCCATAGGGTCCAAACTCTCCCCAGTAGTCATGGGTTGGCTGTGTCAGCTGAAAAAAAACAACAGTAAAATTCTGATTCTGCAGCTCAGCCTCTGGAACACACAGTACTCTCACACACCATATCATAACCCATCACAAACCACTAACACACACTGAGGGCATGTTAGAAACGCCAAAAATAGAAGCTGGAACATTTAACCCCAAACTGTCCCCTACAGGTTGCATAAACCCGCTTTGTGGCATATGAACAGCATCATTGCTGGCACGTGTCAGAAAGTACATACTGTCTTAAGTGTTCTTTGCTATTTCCTGACATGGACATTCAAATAGTACAATGTTATTAATATTGTTAAAGTGAGACTCACAGTGATAGCAGGTACAGCCAGCAGCTGTAGGAGAACCAGGACTTGTAGGGTCTTCATTTTCACCAGAAGCTACAGCAGAACTACTGATGAGGATGGCTACAAAATAACTCAACTTTCAATGCAAGTATGTCTATTCATTATGAACAGTGTTGGGCAAGTTACTTAAAATTAGCAATTAGTTAGAGTTACTAGTTACTTCTTTTAAAAGTAATTGAATTACTTTACCAATTACTGTATATTAAAAGTAATTAGTTACTGGGGAAAGTAACTTTTAAGTTACTTTTATGTCTGCTTTTTAAATGTAAATGTGAACAGTACTGAACAGTCAAACACAATAAACATAATTTTTAGACCTATTTATTGTAAAACAGAGGATGCATGTCATCGAAAACATACCTAGCAATCAATTTATTCAGCTCTGCCTGGCTTATCGGCTGCACTGCAGGCCGTGTAAAATCTAGCTTTGGTTGTTTGCATGGAGTGGCGCCTCAGCATCCATAGGGCTGGGCTCTTTCGCTACTAACTTTGACGTGTGTTTGCGTGTTGCTTCAACAGGTGCTTCATGCTCGTTACCACTAAAAGTAGTGGAATTACAGTAACGTGCTACTTTGTAGTGCGTTACTCCCAACTCTGATTATGAATGAGTACATAAAATCAAATACGTTTCATGATTTCCTTGTTGATTTCTTTGCTTGCTGTTTAATGCATGCATTTCATCTGCAAAGTGTTTCACCTGGATATATTATGTAAACAGCTAATAACATAATCAGATCTGGTTTTGTCTTACCTTCTTGAAGTGAATTCCCAGCTGGTCGACCAGCAGTCCAGAGGGATGTGCACCTCACTAGTGAAGGTATAGGCACTGACGCCCAGCTTTCTGTCTTCTCACCCTCGCTGCTCACCAACACCACATCCCATAAAGTGTCAGGTTTCACCCACGCGGAGAAACTGTTTCCCCCCACCAAGAAAACGTGACTTCTTTTTTAAACGTTGAATATAAGATGTGATTTGATCTATTTGGAGCACATAGTTTCCACGTAAAACCCTCAGGCTGTGAGACTACTCAAGTCTGCAGCCATGCATTTTAGTTAAAGATGTCAAAATCAAAAAAGGGGTTTTGTGCAACAATTGAGTGAAATTATTGTTTGTTCCAACACAGAGGAAGAGAAAGAGAACATTTTGATAAACAAGTCAATGGTTGCAAATGTTGAAGAAATAATATCCATTACATAAGAAACCCACTAAAATGAGATTGAGGGTAAAAGATATCTTGAAATTACCCATTGATTGATTTCTTTTCTCCTGGTTGCTGGTTCACTGATTGTCCCTTTCACACATCCCATAACCACTAAATACAGACTAGCAAGTCAGCAGAGGAGCTGGTGGGAGGTAAACATTGCCCCAAGGCTCTATTTAGGTTTATTTTTAGTGAGAAACCACAGTGGAGCCTGGATGGGAAGGGAATATTGAAGATGTACCAAAAGCCATCGGTGAAGAGCACCATTCCTGTGCCAGAAACTCAACGAAGAAGAAGTTGGAGGAGCCAACCAGGCTGACCATAGTAACATATATACTTTAGACTGTCAACAAAGTATGCATTGGTGGTGGAAGGTGTGTGTGTGTGTGTGTGTGTGTGTGTGTGTGTGTGTGTGTGTGTGTGTGTGTGTGTGTGTGTGTGTGTGTGTGTGTGTGTGTGTGTGTGTGTGTGTGTGTGTGTGTGTGCATGCGTGTGTGCTTACGTGTGTGGGTGGTCAGAAAAAAAAACATTTATGACAGCAGAAGTCATAGTAAATCATTTGTTGACACGCAGCACAGATATTGGTGCTGATTCAACTTTATTTTTTTTCTTAGGTTTTATGCATTATCATACTGGACTAAGTGTAGTGATACAGAATCACACATTTTACAAACTCAGTGAATGTGTTTGTCAGATATAGACCTAAAAAGTACAATTTGCACAACACATTTTTTATATATTGCCATTTATCTCACCCCACCTCCACCTCCACATCCTGATTCACACCCCTCACAGTTTTGGTTTTCTCCTCAACAAGAAACCTTAAAGTCCTTCAGTGACTTTCTGTCCTTCAGAGCTGATGGTCCAGTTTCTCTGCTTGCTTCTCTGTGACTTCGAAGGCACTCTTGGTGTTGAACAGGTCGTCCACTGTATTTATGATCTCCTGCATCTCTCTGGACAACTCAGAGTAACCCTCCTTTAGCTCTTCTTGCTGCTGCCTCAGGTCCACCGCCGCACGAATCAGCTCAGTGGCCTGGTGGCTGCAATGGCTCCGCAGCTTCTCCACGTCCGACAACAGCACCTCCATGCTCTTCATCAGCTGCTCCAGCCGGTCGGCGGTTACCTCGAACCCGGATGTGTCCAGGGTCCCGACCTGCGTGTTGTCTATAGCCTGGGCCTCAGACTCCAGGTCTGCCTTTGACGCCATGCTCCAGTTGTAGCAACTCTCAGGCACCTGATACTCAAGTCAGACTTCAATGAAACAGATATCTGGAAGAAAGGGGAATCATTTAGCAGGTACCCTATGGCTGTAAAAATATTGAGAGAAAGGCAGAGAAATGTCAAAGATGTGAATCTGCTCCAACATCTCTTGTCTCTCTCAGCAGGGTAATGACATTAAGCTCCTTGCAGGGGGTGAAAAATGCACTTCTGACTAATCCCCTACGCTTATGCACCTGCACGTACAGTGTGTGTGTGTGTGTGTGTGTGTGTGTGTGTGTGTGTGTGTGTGTGTGTGTGTGTGTGTGTGCAGGTCTATGTGTATGTGTGTTCAGGTGGCCTTTCACTGATTTATGCCGTCCTGTAATCCATTTAGGGAAGCTGTCCAGAGCAACATCCTCCCAAGTTCAGACCATTGCTGGCTCGAGTAAGCGGCAGGCGGGACATCAGATTACGTGGTTCGTCCTCCTCCGAGCCTATTCACTGCCATGGCTGTCTGACTAGACAGATTAACCCACATCCTGGTGAATTTATATGCGAGTGGCCTTTACGCTCACATGCACCATCTCCCTTTTTACCTCAGGTATTGCTCTATTATTGAACTTCTCACTGTGTGTTTGGGCCACACTCTTGTGAATGTGTTGAGTATTTTAGAGCTGCAAAGATTAATCCATTAATCGATTAGTTGTCAACTCTTAAATTAATCGCCAACTATTTTGATAATCTATTAGTCGGTTTGAGTAATTTTTTAAGACAAAAGTAACATTTCTTTAATTCCAGCTTGTTAAATGTGAATATTTTCTAGTTTCTTCTCTCCTCTGTGACAGTAAACTGAATATCATTGAGTTGTGGACAAAACAAGACATTTGAGGACGTCATCTTGGGCTTTTGGGAATCAATGATCCACATTTTTCACAATTTTCTGACATTTTAGAGACCAAACAACTACTTGAATAATCGAGAAAATAATCAACAGATCAATCGACTATAAAAATAATTGTTAGTTGCAGCCCTAGAGTATTTACAGTTGGTGGTATCATCAGTTGGTTTAAGACATACTTTGACTACTTTGAGGACACAAAGCTGATGCACAGCAGCAGTTAAACAGATCTATCAAAGATGATTTTTCCACAGTACTGCTATGAATACATTTTCAAAACTCATTCAAAATATTTGACAATCAAGCTATAGCCACATGCATGTGGAACTTTCTTTCTGCTATCTTCTAGCAATACCTTACACAAGTAGTTTAAAGGTAATTTAATCAAACACAGACAATGGTTACAAATAATTTCTCTGGATTCTCAGTTTTCAAGTTTTAGAAAGAAGATTGTGAGATGACGCCTTCGAACGGCTTATTTGTTTAAGGGTGCTCCACTAAGAATAAAGAAAAAAAAGTTACATTTGATAGAAAATGACGACTTTATTTATTTTATATTCTCTCACATGTCAAACAGCATATCCCAACTGTTTTTCTTCAGTCAATGAGAAAGTGATGACGAAAGTCCACGTGTTTAAACACAAGTTAAAGAGCCAGGATGGGTACCAGCCCTTTAAATGGCTGTAAAGATAAAGAGTCGAAATGGTGACCTCACCACCTTCAATCTCTTATCAAAGCAGACCAACTTGCTGCAGGGGGGGCCGGTGTCAGGGGAAGACTGCACTCTTTCTAAGAGGTAAATACAGCAGTGTAAACACTAGCTGTATCAGAATGGGCTTTAAGGAATTATTCATTTGGGACTAAGTTGTGCGTCATTAACCATAAAAACACCCAGAGGAACAACAAACATGAGCACACAGTAAAGCAAAGTGTTAAAATACAGGACAAGAACAAGAATATAGTAGTTTTGTTGCACCTTAGATCAATGCAGAGACGTAACGGAGAAGCATATACATATATATATATATATATATATATATATATATATATATATATATATATATATATATATATATATACTGTATATATATCACAGGGACAAACAATAGCTTCAATACCAAGAAATATGGCGAGGAATCTCTGATCTCTTGGATATCCATATCAAAACTTTAACTCGGCGAAACTGACACATAAAACAAAAAATAAGAATAGAAAGAAGCAAACAATAGGCTAGTAAAAATTAATCAGCAATAGACACACAAGCAGCACAACAGAGCAAACTAAAAGGAAAACTGCAAATATTTGGATTTAGTAATGTTGTAGACCTAACTATTGAACAAAAACACATGTTTTAGCTGATATAATTGCCTATAAGCATAAAATAAGAAAAGAAAGTCTTACTTGTTCCTGTGGTTGTTTACTGTTAGCATCCAGGGTGTTTCAACATGCAGGCTGAAGATCAGATAGTGTGTGTCCAGAACACAGCGGCTCTGCCCACCTCACAGCAAATATATTCACTCACTATGACGATGGTCTTGATCTTTCTATTTTAGACTGAACACTAAATGGTGCATATCAGCAATTCACACAGAAGCTTTAGAAGAAGATTTAGAAGTCGTGTGAGTGGTGTGACATCTGTATTTCTGCATCCTAAAGGCATCTTCCGACTTTCTATGATGAACTATTAATCCAATCAATAATGTGTATTACTGTTTTAGCCGATATATGTTTCTTGAGTTTGCAGAATTATTTTACAAACTACATAGTCACTATTAAACATTCACAGATGAAGACACAAATGCCTGTAGGGCAATTGGACTTTAAACACACTATTCTAAATGTGCATACATGAACAGAGTGTGTACATACTATTACAACCTGAACACATGTAATCATACCTTTGTCACTGATAGTGGAATTAACTGTGTTCTTTCTCTGCCAGCTGTTATTATTCTGCAGCTGACCTGTCATTGCTGTAGAGGTTTAGCAATGTACTTCTCAGACATCAAACACATATGTCCAATACTATGCCTAACCAGGGACCAAGGCTGCAAATTAACTTCAGCTAGACATCCTTTATAGCCTACATTACATGTGAAATTAACTTTTTTACATTTGAAAGATTGCATTTAACGTGTGCTTTAATACCCTTTGTTACCCTCTCTCAACTGTATTCTTATCCTTTATTTGCAGTCTTATAAGTTTAATGTTTGTGGGAGTTTTGCCTTTGCATTTATTGTCCTGTGTTAACGGGGCGCCTGTGCAAGAGAGTGAACTACTCTTATTGAACCACCCTGTTTAAATAAAGTAGGAATGTAGGAATAAATCAGTTAATTAATTAATCTAAACATTACAAACACACATGCATGTCTTTTTTTAAATTGGTCTGGTTTATTAACAGAAATTGTGTCAAATGATAATTGTAAATGAATTGGCAATAGGTTGAAATACTATTTTAATACATAAACATCTTTCAAAGCAAAATGTATTGTAAATACTTACATGGAATAAAATTGTGTCTGAAAGATTGTTTTTTATGTTTTCATGTCTTCAGTTGTCTATGTCTTGTCTATGTCTTTTAAAACTAATCGTGAAGAAGAAAATACATGAAGCAAATAATTTGTATTTCTTCAATGTCTCCACATGAGGGCAGTGTTGTAATTTTGAGTTTTCTGATTCTGATTTGTGCTCTTGTAGATCAACACCTGAGTGTTCCTGTGTATTGTCTGCCTGTTTTATTTGCTGTGGGAACGTGAGGTGTGTGCTTATCCTCAGAGTCTGAGGTGTGTGCTTGTAAATTCTACAAGAAGTGAGACTTACGTTTAAATGAGCCCCCAAACACGTGTGACCGTTTAAGTGCCAACATTTGTATTCATGTGTGTGTTTCTATGTATATGTGAGCGCTGTGAGTGGGGGTTCAGGGGTATGGATTATTTTGCCCTGGGTCGTATTCAGAGAAGCCAGCCAAGCGTGAGGCAGAGAGGAGAAAGAGGGCATTGTTATGGTCCAGATGAGTGTCATAGGTGCCTCAGAAAATAGATTCAGTCATGGGGGTTTAACAGAAACACACTTCTAACAACCGCCTGACCCCTCCGACTACGCTGAACCCCTTTTTACATGAAGTGATTAAATGTATCAATTCTTGTGGTCTAGCATCTGTATGTGGTTCATGTTGGCTGTAACTGATTGGTTTTACAGTGCATTGATTACCAAGGAAGTGTTGGAAGAGAATTAACAAAAAACATATAGAAAGTGTATTTAGTCTTGTCTGAAATAAAACTTAATGACTAATGTGGGAATTCCTCTTCCTTGTTTTGTTTACTGAAAGCGTCAGGTGGTTCAGGTGTGTCAAATCAAGGTAGCAAAGATAGTATCAGGTCAGTAATAAGAAACCACTTTCAGGCACTTATTCCATCCAACTGTGGGGAAAAACTCAGTCGTCTGGTATTGGTAAGAACAATCCTATGAATAACTTGAAAAATAGCTTGTCCCAACCTTCCTGTCCCTGTCTTCTGCTATCTCTGCTTTTCTTTTATCTCACACGATCTCCACCCTGACATCTGGTTTGTCTCTGCAGAACGCTTCCAGACAACCCACCATCATCACTGGCCGTAGCTGAAGAGAAAGTGCGTGGCATGTGTTTCCCCTCTATGATTTACTCACAAGTAAATGAGAGCATTTAAAAATGCTCTCTGTCACTGAAAGAACTGGAGAGTTATGGGCCTGTGGCTCACATGCAGCCTCGGGCCTCCGGACCCTTGGGGGACCAGGGGCTCGCCACAATGTCTTTACCCTCAGAACTGTTACACTATTTATGGACTCTCCTGGGTGTGCATGGGACTGTGATTTATGGCTCTCCATCTGGTGCTGTGGGGGCATTGTTGTCGATACTTGGGACATGAAGTTAAACATGGAGTCTCTCTGCGGGGAGGTTCATGGGTAGAAACATAGGGATCAGCACGTGGTAAAGGGGGATAAATTGGGTTTTTTGACTGGAGATTGGGTAATAAAGTATGCATTTATAGATGTAAAGTGGTTGAGGCTATTAAAGGTAAAGGCTTCAGACATATAAAAGATTGAAAGGGTATATAGGAAATCCATTTGGAAGTGACCTATGTAAACATAAAGCCCTTTGAGAAAAAATTGTGATTTTGGGACAAGGTGAGAGAAGTCAAGTTTATTGCCTTAATCACAAAAAAGAAATTCAACGTGCTTCATATAATGCATTCAAAACATTCAAGCTGCACTAATCAAACGGTTTACATCAAAATTGAATCACACTACTATGTGTAATGTTTAACGAGACACTTGTAGTGATCAACCAACACATCTCTTTGAAGCATTTTAGCATCTTTCAACTCATTGTTTTGGTTTTACGGCCAGAAACGTTACCGTTTTGTTTCACTGTTAGGTTGCTTGAAACACCAAACAAAAGGTTATTTTGCTCTGTGTCTGCAGATGTCTAAATAGGAAATAGTTTGCCAACACGTTCACCATGTAAACCTTTTAAGGTGATAAATATGTCTGTGTTTTGTGCTGCCCCCAAGTGGCCAAATTAATAAATGTCTGCCGGTTTAAGTCAACAGGGCTTTGAAAAAACAGCCACACAACAGCCTCTTTACCTCAAAGACAAGGAAAAGGGACAAACTGTACACAACAGGGCAAAACTCGAATCCCATTAACACAGAGATGTTAATTCTTTATATCCTCATGTTCATATTCCTGAGTGAGGAACACACAACACCACCATGACATGCTGTTTGAATGTGTAGGCCTTTACACACTGTCTCATATTTTGAGTCAAGGACCAAGTGTTGCTGCTATTCTCTATCTATCTATAGAATAATGAATATGCTGTGTGAAGCAATTTGAGAAATGCTCTGTGGATGAAAACGACGCAACAAAAACAAGTTGACCTTCAGAAAGGGGCCATTTTTACCTTGAAGATTTGAGAGGTATTTCTATTTAAACTGTCCTTTACAGTTTCTTTCAAATGGCAGTCACTCTGAATAGGAGTGACAGTTAAATCCCTACGAAAGAAAGAGTTAATTCCTTTATAGATAATGTTGAAAAGCATTGTAGAAAAGCAAGAGAGTGAAAGAAAAACAGCTAAGCAGCGCTCCACCCAGAGCCCTCAGATCTGGATCAGTTTCCTTGAGACGTCTTTTTCTCGTAAATGGGTGGGATTCCTGATCTCGTCCCTCCAGGGGAGTACAAGTGAATGAATAGCTAATGTTCCAACGAGACCTCCCCCGCTTTCATGTGGTGCCATAGAATTTCTTCTCCACTGTCAGACAAACAACAACGCTAAATTGACACTGCTTATTGGTCAGAAACCCGATTCAGAGGGGAAGTTAAAATATTTCCCCTCAGATTTGTCTGAAAGAACAGGCCCAGATTGTTGAACATGTGGGATTTATCTTTCTATTGGCACCTGTTGAAAGAAACAATGACTCATCTTTCTGTTACATATCGGTTGTACAGTATGGGTTGGATACTTTAACATAAGTTAAGCTTATAAAACTGTCTCACCTGATCAGTGGACGAGGCCAGAAAAAAACACTGTGCAAACAGTAGTGATCCCGAGTACAGATCTTGGAAGATAAGCAGGAGTATCCTTTTCAAATTACAAGAATGTAACTTAAGGTGGAATGTATCAAGTTGACCTTCTCGTGACTCGTGTCCATTATGAATGTCTAATGTGTCCAGAGTGTCAGTCAAGTGAAGCATTTGGCCCTGTTCATGATAAGCAATACACATGACATAGACCTGCTCACCAGCCCAGAACACTCCATTGGGTCTCAATTGCATCTGATGTGCAATGCCTGCCAGCGCTGTACTCCCTTAACAGAGCTTTAATTGTTTTTTATATCTATTCAACATTCTTAGGGTTTGCAGTTTCACCTCCGCACACGTGCACACGTGTTCATCGTACACGGATTGAAGCAACACTCATCAGACGTTATTTTGTCTTTCCTATGAAGTGCTACGCTTTGGCCAGCGGTATTAACAAATACAAGCAAGTGGAAATGTGGCCTTCTCAGGAATCAGTAGTCCTAAAGCAAAACCACATTTTATCCAAGCAGAGTTGAGTAAAGATGTTAGTATGAGAGACATTTACTGTAAGACATATTCCAGCTCTCCTGATTGCAATACACAGTATACTGTGGATCTATAATATATAAATGAGTATATTAAAACTATGAACCGTTTGCTCTTCTATAATAGCAGTTCCCAACATTTTTGGCTTGTGATCCCTTAAAAAGGAACTCCACTGATTTTCACACATCATAATTTGTTTACAGGTCTTGATGAGTACAACTTCATATGTGACAAAAAGCTGTCTGCTAGAAAGTCTGATATTTTTTCCTCAAGTGATGTCACTTGAGAAATGTATTTGGAAATGATAAAAATCTTTGTGTGTTAGAAAGACGTTCCAACCTCTTGTGGTTAGGAACCAATGTTCTATAAAATGGAGAAAGTCATTCTAGTAAACACTGATTAGGCAATTTGAAATATTTTTCCTTCTCATACCACACAGAAGAATAACATTTCCATTCCCATGCTCCATAACTTAACCACACTTACATCAACTGTTAGATAAACCTTTATGTATCACAGGAGCTGCCATGTTTTTCTTTTTGTATATTTCTTGCTGCTGCTGCCAGGACCTCATTTACTCTTATTCAGGGCTGGGAAACGGGTTTTAGACACCGGGGAAATCTGATATGCCTCTGCTCCTCTCACAGCTAATTAGTGTGTGAACTAATTGCATTGCTAACTTTAGCAAAGCGACAGCCTAGTTCCATCTGTCTGCTATCTATAAAGTAGGGAGGGAGATGGAGTCGAGCCTACTGGTGACATCCCAGCACCTTTTAGAATATTCTAGCAAGAACTTTTATCTCGGGAGCCTTCAAGCTAATCCAGCCTGGTTCAAATGATCTTTTTGTCAGTTTGGCAATACACTTAAGAAGATGGACACCTTTTTACTGAGACTCATCATCAACTTTCCAAATGGTGTTGTGTCTTGGAACATGGGCAAACTAAATCCTTTAAAACACAGCTGCTCTGAGCATCCATCAGGCTGTCACACCTCTAATGTATTAAAGAAATACAGTAGCTAGTCATTTTGGGAAATATGTTTCTTCTCATTCTCGGTAGCTCATTCTCTGTATGCCAAAGCTGGCCACCAGCCAGTTAGCTTAGACTGAAAGCAGGGGTAAACAGCTAGCCTGGCTCTGCCAACATAATGGTGACAAAACTCAGAAAGTCACTGCTCACAGCCAAGATAGGTGTTTCCCCTCATTTTATGTCCGTCCTAATGCTAGTCTATAGTTAATGTCCTGCGAGCTCTAGCTTCATATTTAGTGTACAGCGATGAAGAGTGATATCGATCTTCTCATCTAACTCTCAGCAAGAAAGTGAATTTGTGTATTTCCCAAATGTTGTTTCCCTTTGAAGCAACTTCACTGTCCATGGTGTACACCTTAAAGGCTCGGTTTAGCCAAATTACAAAAAACACATCTTCTGTTCTAGCCTTTTTGGTATTTAGCCATGTAGATAGTTTTGTTTTATGTGCCTAAGTCCATTTCTGAGATGTCTGCCTTTCATTTGTGTGCTCATGGTGAACCCTTAAGGCCTGCTCCTAAAATCATGTCTTTGCTCAGTTGTGTTATGCTGTTGTATTGTCTTCTAACTGTGTAGACTCACCAAGTGATACGTATAAAATGGCACACTGCTATAGGCAAATCAAAAAACATTGCTGTGTCACCACGTCTTCAGATTGAAAGATTTCACACAAATTCTCACTTTCGCACCATGGTAATAATGGCCCTTGTTTAAAGCTTTAAACACTGCTCCCTTTGTGGCAGTCAAATGAAACCAAAGTCTGTCTGAGGTGAGCCAGAGGCTCTTGTGGTTTGATGACCTAGACTTCCACTGATGAAGAAAACAGACAACAACTTCCAACAGACCCCCCACCTGCCACTCGCCTTCCTGCGGTTAAGGTTGGGTGGATGAGACTCAAATATGATATGTAACGCAACAGATGACAGGAGAGGATTTAAGTCAATGTTTGTAGCAGTGCATCAAGTTTCTGGGAAACTGGGGTGCAGGTTGTGTGGGGCTGACTACAGAGGAGATGCGGCACAGTGGCACTTGACGTATAACTTACTATTTAAAGTGAACATGTAAATGTATCAGTCACAAGAGATGGTGGTAAAGTGGCACCTGGTTTAGACATGTCCATACCAGATGCAAAGTGGAATGCTCTTGAAAGGTATAATGTGAGATCAGAGGTCAGAGTGTGCGGTTGCTGCTGCTGTACAGTGATCCACAATGAAAAAGAAGAGACATGTTAATCCTAATGTTCAGTTTGTTTCCGTATTTTGTATGAAAGGGTTACCACTTCAGTACCGGTCTTTATATATTATGTTTTTAATAAGGTCAGAAGGTGTGATGAAATCTGAGATAAAATGTGTCTTGGTTTTGGGTTTCTCCACTGTTTCTGTAATATATCTACAGCTAAAACAAGCCTGAGATAAGTACTCATCATTCATCATCATTTTAGTTAAAGCATTTTTAACTTTTGATAATTCATTTCAATCATTTAAGTGATAGAGCAAAAGACTCTAGAGTTATTTGTATGAACAAGCTGAAGGGATCATCCTTTCAGTGCAGCCAGGTACTTCACCCAGATGACATCATCATATCTGTACAACTTGACACCATGTAGTGATGTAACAAAAAATATGTTAAAAATAGAAGAAAAGGGCCAGGACACCAGACATGATGCACAGAAATATTATCTATTTAAGGTTAAACACTAATGGATTGTGTGACACCAGGTGTGTCTGTGCTACTCTTACACTGATGTCTTTTACATAACACCTCATGTCATATTTCTTCACAGGGATGTTAAATTTATCATCCAATCTTGTGTCATTGTTGGCTGACACACATGCAGGCATTACTGGCCCACAAAGTAGAATAACCTGTACAAAGTGGATTTATAAAACATGTCCTAAACATTATCTGATTTCCTCCTGATACCATAATACTCATGCTGGCACCTGCCAACCAGCTGCTTGGATGTTATTTAGATCATTTCACAACTGCTGAGCCAAAAATAAAAGAGTTTCATTGTCAATCAGTAGAATAACAAAGTGTGAACCTGTGTTTCCTGAGGATTTTGTATGAGTCTGGTAACATTGATGACAGACCCATGGCAGTTTCTTCCTGTGCTGATTAGATAACAACTTGCTGCCTCTGACTCACTGAGTGTGAAATACACACATAGCCCCCTATGTGTGTGTGAGTGGGCTCAGGCACCTGTGAGATATCAAACTTTCTGTAACATGGATTTCGTCATTTGCAAGTATACTGTACAAATAACGCAAACAAATCATACAATAATAACAACACAGAATGTATATAATGAGTTGATTCTTGTCTGAAGTTAAATGTAATGCTACTATCTCTGAGACCCTTATTTAGACTAAATAACAAGTCTTTAAACAAGATGTTTGGTGGGGACAAGTCAAAAGCAAAAGCACTATAAAAAAATGTACAATTTTGTGTTGGAAAAAGATAAATAGAAAAAATGTATAAATATGAAACTGTATGTATTCTCTTTCTTTTGTTTTTCATTCAACTAAAATTCTATAATTTTAGACCAAACTGTAAACAGTTACATATTCTTACATAATGATAATTTCTTCTGTTTTAAATTATATTTCAACTGAAGGCAACTACTGTATTGTAAAACATACGTTGCTAAATATTAATGTATAGAATAGGGTATACACTCTTTAAAAATCATTAGAATACATGGTCTTTTTTTTCAAGATCATTTTTTTTTTTTTGCCATTTTAGGCCTTTATTCGATAGGACAGCTTAGACATGAAAGGGTAGAGAGAGTGGGAATGACATGCAACAAAGGGCCACAGTGTGAGGACTGACCCTCTGTACATGGGTTGCACTCTCTACCAGGTGAGCTATCTAAGCGCCCCGGTGTCTTAGTGTATTAAAACAGCAACGATACAATCACTTTTTCTAAAATATCTCAGTATATTTAGCATCTCAATCGTGTGCTAAACGTACAAAAGCCCCCACTATTTTCCCACTGCATCAGCATACATAATGTGGGAGCCACATGGGCAGCGATCAGAGATAGCATTACACACCCTCTGAGGCATTTCCTGTGGCGTTTCCTGCTTTCTTCACAACTTCATGTGCTAATGTCCATTAATCCTGGCAAACTCTCGACAGCTCTGTCTGTCTCAGGGTCTGATATCACAAAGGCTCTCTCTCTCTCTCTCTCTCTCTCTCTCTCTCTCTCTCTCTCTCTCTCTCTCTCTCTCTCTCTCTCTCTCTCTCTCTCTCACCCAGTCTTCGCATTGAACTAAAAGCAGCAGACCGGGGTTCCCAGTATTTCACAGCCGATGGAGGAGATAAGCTTTCTAATGAGTGTAGGTGTACAGTGTAGGCCTACTTTTGTGTACATGTATGAGAAGCAAAACAAAGATATGCGGTGTACACAGTCCTGGAAAAACTGTCTGGGAAAATTTAAAACAGATGCCAAACTGTACAGAATCTGTGTCAAAAACGTCTGTAAGTGAGTGCTAATCCAAACGGATGTATAGGTTAAAGACATGGGGGCATGAGCTAACCACAGTGTTTGAACCTGTATTGTTGTGCCTGCAAGGTTGTATTAAAGAGTTTTTCAAAACCAACAATGTGTGTCATCTAATCATATCTAGCATGCACAGTTTTCTTTATTATGGCTGCCCCCATCTTTCTTTCAGTTACAGCCTTTGTTTGTGGGAGAGCAAAATCTCTATTCCTATTTTTGGCTTCTCATCTGTCATAATGCCCTCTGACACCATAAACACCAGACATCATTTATCTCTAGCGTGACTCAATTCAACAGCAGTCCTTGCTATATCTCGTCAGTCTGCCTCAGATAAGCTCGCCCTTAACCTCGTCGCCATCCATAGGCTTTTACACAAGTCAGCTGAGTCACACACCAATATAAGGATTCCAATCTAAGGCAATCACATCTGTCTCAGCTGTAATTGATGATGGGTGTTAAAGTGTTAATAAAGTGTTTCTGCATCCTTGTCTTCAATAAAACACTAACATTAATAAGATCACAATAGAATGTACTATTGGAGTTGAAGCTTTACAGTAATACTAATTACTAACACATCCCTGTGTTAGTAATGATAAGGCTGCTGTTCCAAATGTTTTCTTTGCATATGTTGGGACTTTGTTTGGGGAGAATTGTACTACCACATAAAGCAGTGTTATCTTCTGCTAACCTGCTACTTCATTGCCCACCTGGCCAATTTGCATACCAGTTTATATGATGCTATCATCTTACTTCCTGTTATACAACTTGGATAGGAAAGTGATTTTCTTCTGTGACAAGTCTATCTATTCAGTGACCTAAGAACACTTAAATAAAAGACAAGATTTGATACCATACAGTAAACAATAGCTGTTGGAATATAGGTAGTCCTAATTTTTTAAATAAATGTGTACAGTAACAAGGAAAGTTGTTCGCAAGAGTAAAAAAACACAAAGTTAACCCAACAGTAAATTAACAGTTTGCCTACTTAGAATGTTGAAATGGCATAGCTTTGGACTGCTAAAATGGTTAGCAGCAGCCTACACAGATAGACAATCGACAATTAACAAATCAAAAATCAACATTAACAAAAACAACTGTAAAAGAGTACCTACATATAATGCTAGTATTAGCATTTGAGGAGTAGATAAAAATATGACAAAATACAGAATGGTCAACAGCAGAAAAGAAACATTAATATCCACTTTTTTAGCAGAAATGGCAGCAAGTGCTGTAAACAATATTCTTTGGAAATACATTTATACACTGTAAAAATATGGTGGGAACAAATAGATGACTATGGCTGGAAATGACAACAACTTATACGTTATCAGACGTGCATAAACATCGTTAAACGCAGGAAATATCTATCAGGAAGTCATTTTGTGTGTCTCACAGCCCAAGTCATCTGAGATAAATGCCTGTTTTCAACAACACATCATTTCCTGACGTTGCAGAGTGTTACTGTACATGATACAATAAGGCACTTTGACATTGTAAAGTTACAACCAAGTGAAACCTATTTCATCAGAATCTCCTTTATTTTGGAAAACCGCAGCTATGCCTTAATGACAGAAAATGCAGGATGCAAGATGGAATTATTCACCATCAAATGATTAATCAAATGGGCATCATCATGTTAGCAAAACAGCAACTGAACCAAACTGATATACTTTTTTTTTTTATCTGATAACAACTAAATATATTTCTGTGAAGTCACCAGCAGTATGGTGGTAATTGTTTTCAGGCTAAAGGTTCATGACCGCAACCTTTTTACTTGAACTCAAAACTTTTTGGACTATGGAGCCCCCACCCTTTTAACTGAAAATGGCCAGGCTTGCCTACACACGTATGGAGAACAGCAGTTATCAGCCAACTATAATTTCTTTCACTGGAAGATTAGACACTGACATGTTGAGAGGACAGCAACATTGACAAACAGCTTTGGCATTGTTGGTCTGTTCAGCTGCTACCTGAGGGGAAATCCTCATCACTTTCAGGATTACAGCAGTTTCAGTTGACAATGAAGTCATCTTGCTGTGAGAAAGATGATATTGTATGGAACGGCTGAGGGGCCAAGCTTATCCTCTGTGGGACAATCATTTAGTCCGCAACCTCACCAGTGCCAAAGGTATTACTCACCAGTCGGCAGAAAGCACAAGACCGGTAAGTCACAATGTGAAGAAACTGTGTCAATTTTATTATCAATATGTCCAGACAAAGTGATATGAATGAGTAAGATGAAAAAACAAGCTGCAACACCCCCTTCATTACAATAAAACAAGATTACAGTGAAGTGTGAAGACAATAGGAAGGAGGGGCAGGGATATGACTTGAGGAATAGGTACAGGACTGTTTTCCATCCCCATGGGTTCCTCACAATGATCCAGTTTCCATTCAGTAATCACAGACACGTCTTGCCCCTACATTGTGTTTTTGTGCCCTAACGATAGGTTATCAATAAAAACAAAAGGACTGAGTTTGGTTTTGGGTTTCCTTTACTTTCTGTTTGCATGCTGGAGGTTTCTGGAATCAGTTGCTGGTACTGTATGCCTGTGTGACAAAAAAACTGTTGTTCAAGGATTCTGATGAGTGATCTTCAGTCCAGCTTGTCCAATCTCGAAATAATGATACCCAAATGATTTGATGTAAATCATTCTAAATCATTGCTTCGTCCAATGCAATGAGAAGAGATCAGTATAATTAAAATAAAGGAAACTATCTGGAAACAAAGGGAGGATAATGATATAAGTACAGAAAGATCACACTTAGTAATGTAATTGGGTTGTTAGTCACTAATCTAAATTATTCATTGAGCTAATATGAAGAAATAAACAGAAAAGAACTGCTTTGCACAGAATGTTTTCTGTGCAAAGACCTTCAGGGACTAATTCCCCCCTTCGAGCCAACTGTTAGAGAGAACAGTAAACTGTTAAGTTGAAAGCATAAAACAATATTGCATGGGCCCAGTGTGGAGACTGTAAACAAGTTCTGTGTTTTACTGCCCAGTTCAGCTCAAATCCTATGTGCCGTTTGTAGGCTGCAGAAAACATTGGCATTGTCATTTTTCTTAAAGTGCCCATATTATAAAAAACAAAATCACTTTTTCTGGGATTTGGGGTGTTATTTTGTGTCTCTGGTGCTTCCACACGCATACAAACTTGGGAACAAATCCATCCATGCTGTTTTGAGTGAGATACAGGTTTCTGAATGTGTCCTGCCTTCAGTCTCCGGGTGAGCTGTTCAAAATCTGCACGGCTTTTTACATCACCAGCCGAAACGAGCTGGCTAACCACAACCGTTAGCATGCTACCTTGTTCTCAATGGCAAAGCACTGCTACAACACACACAAGTTCACCATAATCTCCAAAAGAACTACTTACATGTGCGCCCTCGTTTAGAAGAAGTCTCCTGGCTAATCATGCCTTGTAACTGACCAAAGTTGGAGAAACAACCTTTCTTTTACTGTCTATGGAGCTAACTGACATAATCTACGATCTGAGCTACTGTGCATGTGCAAGTGGAATCAAAGATAGTACAGAAGAAAAGATGATTCACTCTGTCAGCTAAAACAGAGACCTGAACACAAGGTGAAAAGAGGAGCTGCAGCAGTGAGAGAGAGCTGTGCTGTACAACAAAAATATGGTGCCTTTTGAAAATTAAACCATGTAAAACTATTCTAGTACAACCTTAAAATACAATTATGAACCTGAAAATGAGCATAATATGGGCGCTTTAAGAGTGAGTTTCACTCATACCAGTATCTTGCTGTGTCATCTTTGCATTTAGACTTGTTTTCTACCACAAACTAATGGGTTCTGCAGTATGTATAGTAATAATGATGTATTGTAATACAATTGATGAAGTAAAAGTTTATAAGTTAATATTATTGCATAGATTTATGATTTATAGTATTTTTTTCTATTGAATTAAAGGATAATGCCAGAAAACTGCCATGTCTCTGCTCCATATCAATAGACACACTCTAAGTAAGTGCAGTAACAGTATAAACCAACCTAGGATTTTTATTATGTTTTTAATCTTGTGTGCCTTTTCCGATTATAGTTGTTTGCAGTGGTGGAAGGTAAGTACATTTACTCAAGTACTGTACTTCATTAGCCAACAATTTGGAGCTACTTTACATGAGTATTTCCATGTTATGCTACTTTACTTGTACTTTACTACATCTTAGAGGAAAATATTGTACTTTTTACTCTACTTCATTTATTTTACAGCTTCAGTTGCTTTGATTTTTACAAACAAAACATATGTTCAACTTATTTAACATGATCATATATAATATCCCTGGGATAGTCCCTAAGGTCCCCCAATATATATTTTTTGTTTTGTAGCAGACAATTATTATCTTGTGTGCAAGATTAAAAAATATATAATCTTTGGGGACATCGAAGGCTCCATAATTAAACACTCTAAAAGAGGCCATTTTTCATTGTGAGGACCTTTGCTGGATTACTTTTATTACATTTTCACTGTGTGGTAGCCTATTGTTACTTTACTTAACGCACTTTGAATTGTACCATCATGATGCTAAATAAAGATTGATTTTTGATTTGGGTTGAAAAAATAGTGTTTGTAGTTGACCTAAAACTTGTATTGTTATTAGCAATTACTGCGCCTCTGAGGACAACTTTGGACCCCTAGCAGTATCTCAAAGTCAAATTGCAGACTCCCCACCTATCCCCACTCCCATCAGTGTAATGATAACGCAACTTAACAGGGACCTGTGCAATGTGATTGACGGTTTAACAGCTGAAACATGCAAAGTGGGTCAACATGTGCGCAGTTTAGTGAAGCGAAAAGGAAAACTTTTTCTTTTAATGAAGAACGACTTGTCTTCAGTAGCCGCAGGGAGACGAATATTTGCTCATGTGCCCTCTGCAAAGACATCGAAGAAAAAGAGTGATGACGTGCTCAGGTACGGCGCACGTCATCCGCCTGCAGGTGACAGGTCAGACTGCAGTCCTGATGGACAAGAGAGGTAATGCTGACAGATGGATGCTGATTGAAGATAATAGAGAGATTGATGGTGGAACAGGTTGCATAAGAGGGAGACGTAATGAAGACCATGGGGCAGTAAAATTCACTCTTTGTTATGAAATGGCATGTGTGTAGGGGTGAGTGTGGTGGACAGAAGGATCATGGCTTTATGCTGAAGATTGATGTTGTTCTCAGGACACAGACAGGAGGCTATGTCATGATTGACAGTTTCAAATCATGCTTTTTTTAGTTGGACAGACTTCCGGATGTTATGCAACAACAGCAGATGGAGGAAGGAGGTATAACTAAACAGTTTTGTTTGGCATTCAAAGGTAACTTTCACACTTCACAAGTGATGATTAATGCTGAACACCATAAAACCACATTTTGAAATTTTCCATCCCTAATTGACAAGACCCCTTTGCCACCTTGACAGCCGCTCCTGCTGTTGCATACTGAAAAGTAGGCAAATAGTCTGATAGTTTGACATATTCACTTTCTTGCCAAGAGTTCAGATGAGAAGATTGACACCACTCTTATACAGTATATTAAGCTACGGCCAGCAGTCAGTTATATTAGCTTAACATAATAACTGGATACACGTCACGGTGAAACCGCTAGTCTTGATCCAGTTGCCAGGAGACAAGCTGAGACTCCAGGAAATTACTGGTGCTGAAAGGAGGATTGTGTTACCACTTGTTTCCAGTATGTATGCTAAGATAAGCTAACTGGCTGCTGGCCGTATGTGATATCAATGTTCACATTCACATTCCTTAAGATTATATACCTTATTTTCAGGGATCATCATTGTGTGCTGTGTCATACTAACATTGCTATGAAAAATAGTGTGTTTACTCTGCTGTTTCCTTCCCTTCAGTTAGAGAAGGATGGCAGGTGTTCTTCCCACTTGTAAGAATGTAATCTGAGATTGGATGACCTTAGCTCCTTCACCCCCCGGTGTGCCACCCTGTAACGCAAAACCCAGTACAGAACAGACTCTCCTTTAATGTCCTGTCAGTAGTTCGGTCGTGGTGAATTACAGTCTTCCGCTTGTCTTCTAATGACATTTTAACTCTGCGTTCATAGAGCATGTGGCTATAGGTTATTCTTTCCTTTTTAAGATGAACTGTAATAACTTTGATTCACTGACTTTTAATATAGCACCATCATTATGACAATATTTAAATTGTTCAAATACTTTGCTTTATGACCACATACCCGCCAAACTAATTACATTAACATTAGTTGTACTTTGTGTTTAGTAATTAGGAAATGTTAGCATGCTAATACACTAAACTAAGATAGTGAACATGGTAAACATTATACCTGCTAAATCCCTGCATATTAGCATAAGGTTAGGTGTCATTTTTTTGCGATACTAGTGCCAAAGCAATACTTTTAAAAACGGAGCTGATGCCTAAACGGTGCCTGAACCGATAGTAGCTAACGGTAGGCTAACGTTACCTGCTGCCAAGTGTAATGTTAACTAGTGTCACATGCAGTGATGCTTCTGTTGCTTGTGGCGTCCATTTCGAAGCCCCAGAAGGCAGTGCATACATTTAAGTGGCACCGAAATGAGGCACCGAAATCTGTGTTGTCATTCGGTCAGGTAGATTCAGGTAATTTAGGAACCATATTGGCACAGGGGTTTTGGTACCCAACCCTAATTGTCATTGTGAGCATGTTAGCATGCTGGCATTAGCATTTAGCTCAAAGCAAAGTCTTGCAGAGTTGCATGGCTGTAGACTGTGTGTGTGTGTGTGTGTGTGTGTGTGTGTGTGTGTGTGTGTGTGTGTGTGTGTGTGTGTGTGTGTGTGTGTGTGTGTGTGTGTGTGTGTGTGTGTGTGTGTGTGTGTCTGTGTGTGTGTGTGTATTTAGAAATACAAAAGAGTCAGTCAAATGTATGCAAATATCAAGATCTTACCATGTAATTAGGATATCATTTCTGTGGAAACTCAAAGGTGACACATGTCCTTGTGTACTATTGCCTCAACTGTACTCATTTTGTCACATGGAAACAAAACCGTATTTATGATGAGCTGCAGCTGTCAGGTAGCTTTCTCTCTCTCTCTGTCTTCTGATTGATGTTTTAACTGGAGATCTTTCAGACGGATGGCTCCACAGGATGTATCTGGTCCCACGCTGTATCACGTTTCTCTCTCTTTAAGATGATCTTAAATCACTCCACAACCTGCCCTATTTATATTGAGGTCCAGGTGGTGTGTTCGCAAGTGTACGGCACTGTGTTTGATGGTGATGGTTTATATGAAAAACAGTTAAGCGTGTATGTGTGTGTATGTATATACATATGCCTGTGTTCAATGAATATATATATGTACCTGTCATCCTGATGTCCAGTGTGATCCAACACTTATCTGTTCTGCCTAAAGCAGTTCCAGATAGCATGCAGAGTTCAAACACACTGCATGCGGAAGACACCCAATTGTGCTTTCAGATGTGGCATGATACATATCTGGAGCATATTGGATGACTAGAGCAGTTACAGTACGTTTTGTGAGACTGATACTACAATAACAATAGATTGAAAGGAGAGTTCACAAGAAAATTAGGAATGGTGTATTTTAAGAGGCAAACTGGAAATGACTTATTTTCTCTATTGTTTCCAATCAGCTCTTCAGTTTTAGTTGATGGCCGCCTTAATAGTAGTAGCAAAATAAAGGCAGTTTGATGATGGGACTTGCTGAATCTCCTATTTTCCACAAAGAGCTACCTGTTGTTAAGCTGCATCTCATTTTACTTTGCTTGGCCCTTGAGTCCTCCACTTGCCTCCCTTCCTCGCGTGTTAGTCCTTCCCACCAAGGAAGCAAGGGAGAGACGCAAGGAATCATGGGAGGAAAGAGGCAACGAGCAAATGTGTTTTAGAGGGATGAGACGTCCTTTCCACATGTCACATGAATTCGTCAGCTGTTTGGGCGGCGTTAGCAACTCCTTTAACTGCACGGCTTCCGGGAAGGCTGCGTTGTGTATCCTCGGCCTATAGCTCCTCGATGAGCACTCCTTGATGCTCTCCTTGGGGCAGAAATAAGAGCTTTGAGACGACCTTCACCAAGGAGGGACAGAACAACTTCCGGTTCAGCCGAGGACCAAGGAGTCAAGGAGCTATCAAGTAAGGGCCATGGGATGTACCCTTAGTGTTTTGAAACCCTCCCTGATAAACTGTGATGTGATATCCCCCTGTTTTTCTTATCCCTGCTTGAGGCTGGAGCTGAGCTCTCTCTGCCCCGCAGGAGGAGGGCAGTGAGTCTTTGTGTGGGGGGTCATGATCTTTCACCTGCTGCTGGCAGTCCTCCCTGCTGGGAGGTCACATCCAGGAGCTGAGGCGTGAAGGAGTGGACAAGAGAGGGGGAGCAAAGGAGGATGGGAAGAGAGGGAGCAAGAGGAAGATGGCAGAGAAAAAGTTAGTCGAAATAGACTTATTTTTCTGCTGTTTTACCTGTTTGAGTGTTTGCTTTAAATTCACTTTTTTGATCACCAGCCAACAAGGCTAGTATGTTTTAAAAGTTACCAGCCAATCAGATTTTCCACTAGCCATGTTTGTTTGTCTAACTTTTAAGTTCAGCTCCTCTGGTTTGTTTCTCACCGATCCGTTTGCCTTCTCTGTTTCAGCGTAGCTTGTAATCAATCGCACTCACTCTAGACACGTAGCCAACAGTTGTATGACACGTCACGACGTAGTGTTCATGGGAAATGTAGGATTAGTACTACAAGTAGTGTTGCCAGATAGAGATTATGTTTCTAAGCCAAACATACACAAAATCGCCCATATTTCTTGGCAGAAAAGAGAGAGAGATCTGGCAACACTGACTTGTATCATTTCTGCAGCCTGCCAATTCAAACAGACGCATTGTTATTTGCTTCATCACCAGCCAAATTGGCTAGTAACTTTACGTTACCTGCCACAGTCAATTTTAACCTGCATTTGGTGGGTTGGCGGGTGTCAATTTAAAGCCCTGTTTGTAGGGTTTATCAACAATGCTGTAATACTAGTGAGACGAGCAGGAATAAAATGCAGTCCTGGGAAGCCGCCACATTATTGCACATCTATCATCACCTTGTTTTGTCTCAATCAGACAACCCTGGTTTCAGCTGCACAGCTGAATGACCCTTTCCTGCTCGTCATACAGGAAAAGGAAGCGAGCTGTGCTAACAAGCAGGTCACCCAGCTTTAAATTTAGCTTCTTCATAGATGCATACCGACACAGGACGCACACTCCTTTACAAAATCCCTGCATTGTGTGAGGCGTAAAAGTTTGCTCTATAGAGTGTTGCTAACCTTTAATGAATAGTTTGTCAGAAGCCTTAGCACAAGCCTTCTATTAAAAGCTTTTCATAGAACTTGTCTCGGTAGAAATGTCAGCATTAAGACACGTACTGCCGCCTCTATCAGAGATTAAAACACCTGTCATTTTCTCACTACCTGTCGTGAGTGGAGATGCAAACAATACCGCCGATCTGCACCGACATGCAAAGCAAGCCCTTTCGCATGCAAAGCTGTGTGGCAGCCATGCAAGGTGCAGCCCGGCATCATAGGTAGAAATGTAGAGACGAGGTCTGCCGTGTTTCAGCATGATTTCTGGTTAAATTCATTAACCTGTGACAAGGTGGAAATACATTTTACTGAAAAGATTTTATGAAACACACATTTTTAGTAGGTTCTGATCTTACAAGTATATGTTTTAAAAATGTTTCCTAGATGGATGAGCTGCTATGACTGTGCTTCCTGATATAATTTCCAAAATCAACGGTTTATCGCCACTTTATGTCTGTGTGTGTTTATGACGGAGGACAAAAGGTTGATGTTGATATCGCCATGTGTTTCCTGTCATATGCTAAGGTGTGTGTGCGTGCATGCACGTTTGCGGTTGCTCATGTGTCTCCAGGTCCAGCCCATATTTCCGTGGCCCAGACTGGAGCAGCAGACAGACATGCAGAGACCTGCTTCGTGCTGCACAGAGATATTTTTGGACTGTTGTGTGACTGTTAGACAGGCTGTTGGAGGAACTTCCTTTTCAAAACCTAATTTTTTTTCCAGGTCTTGAAGGCTGGATTGCCTACATAGCTTCAGGCTGCTAAGTTTTTATTTGAAGTGTTTAACTACATGCAGCATTATAATTCACTGCAGTTATGAGATTAGAGGATGAACAATTCTCTGTCCTCTGCCAAGACCTGATCTAGATGTAAAACTAACCCAACCTCCTTACCTTGGGGCTAAATACAGATAACCCACATAGGGAACCTTGGCCTGATCTGTACTGACACACACACACACACACACACACACACACACACACACACACACATTCATCTAATGAACTTGCACATAAATGGGAACTACACATTTTCAAATGTCCGTCATCCTATACTCCTAATGCCTTCTGCTTTCTGGAATTACCATTACCATTAGTCCCACAAAACAGAGGCGACTACCAAGCGCCTACTTTCAACACAATTTTAGCAGACTTAATCTGTTTTGGGATTTTCTTTTTTAAAGTCTGGTTTTGCATCGTGTGCCATGTTTTTATACGTTGTTTCAACCCATTTGATGCTTGTGTTGACAGTGGGATTTTTTAAACCAATTTTTTCTCTAAGTTAAATTTTTTAGTACTGCCCTGTACTTTCTGTTGGAGTGAACAGCAAGAAGTTTTTTTAATCTACCGTTGTTGCTCATAAGCCGTGTTTATATATTGAAAATATCATATAAAAAAGTCCCTCCCTTCAAGTAGTTTAAATTTAGAAAGCTTTCTGCAGCTGATGGTGCTTAACAATGGTAGCATTTCAATTTTATGTCATTTTCTGCCTCAGTGCATAAATGACTCGGGTCATCCCAGGTGTGTGTGTGTGTGTGTGTGTGTGTGTGTGTGTGTGTGTGTGTGTGTGTGTGTGTGGTGGGGGGGGGGCTCGACTTGAGTTGTCAAAGGAGCACATATGAAACCTGCTGATTACATACACACATGCATCCCCTTTAGATGTGAAATGACGCGTGTGTGGGCATAGGCATATTTGCGTATGTTAAGACTTATCCTGCGCATCTGATAACACACTGGTGTCGATATTTGTTCAGCAGGGAAAAACATTCCAGCAGACATACCTATAGGCTGGGATTTAAGTGCATGTGTGTCCTCAAGCTTTTTCTATACTACTAACCACCACTTAAAGTACTTTAGAGATCTGCTGTAAAAACATGTTTCACGTAATTACAAGGTTACAAGGTTTGTGACGAGGACAGGGAAAGTTTGGCCCACTGACTTCAACATTTAAAATGGTAACCTTAGAAAGTATTTTAATGAATGCTTTCAGAATAGCTTTTCATACCTACCTGGTTGAACAAGAGCTGTTCTTAAGAGAAAGATTACCAAGATTGTAGTTGCTTAGATTTGTTTAAGTGCCACTCTGCAAAGATTTATAGTTTTATAAATTACAATGCCCATAGGGAAGATACTGCTAACCACTCAAGCATGTAATACAGTGTCAGAATGTACAAAGCTTGTAATGCAATTCCTCTATAGTTGTATTGTATTTGCCTGTTTTCCTGCATATTCCATGTTTTATTATTTTAAATGTTTTATCATCTCAACACCTGTCATTACTTAAGTATTCTGCCCTTAGGGGGGAAGTCTACCAATTTTACACTGATCAGCCAATAGCCGCTACAAGTATAAAACATCAGAAAACTTTAGGCCGAACTGTCAGCGTTCAAGGTTGCATTGTGGGTAATGTAGGCGCCAGGTTTTCATGAAAAAGAAGAATGTGAGGAATATCTCTGTTTCTGCTGCATGATGCTAAATGCGTGGAGCATTCTTTTAACACACATTTGTTATACTGAAAGCACATGTTGGGGAATCTGAAAGATAAAAAAACAGGGTGATGCAAAGAACCAAAGCAACTCTTTGCATGGTGTCAATGCACCCTCCTTGAGACGTGTTTGCCCATGCACTTGCCTCACACTGCTCCCTGCAGGTTGTGGCCTTGTAAACTAAAGGCTAAAAGGTCGGAGGTCAGGGGCAGGGTGAGACTGAAATACTCCTGCTCTTAACGCAGCAGGCTAATTCCAGATAGCCTGAAAGGAATCCTAATAGTAGTCCATATTGTACTGTGGCTGTAGATGCTATCACTGCCCACTAAGAGTCGGTAAACATTATGAAGGGCTGAATGTGGTGCTCTGGGTTTTTTGCTGACTGTGTCCCAACTGCTGTCAGAGCTCTGGTCTGCACTCGCTGTACAGTGGATAGTTAATTCTGTATAATGGGCATGTAAACACCTGCTTATCAAGTGGCTAGTGGTTCTTTGCTGTGTGTGTGTGTGTGTGTGTGTGTATGTGTGTGTGTGTGTGTGTCTGTCATAACATAGATAAAATGCCTATAAATACATGAAACATATTTCAATATCTGTGATGATTTTAGTACAATTTGACTTATGTGAAGGATGCAAACAATGCAAAGTTTTCTCTTTTTTATTTTCTGTGGGATGCGAGTGAATCTGCTCTCAAAGAATTGTGGGATAGAAGGCAACGTGGAATGGCCCAGCGACATGAAACAAAAGGACGGCTCATAAGAGAATGTTTTGCAAATGAGGGTGATTTTTGCCTGGAAGATCTTTCGTGAAGACAAAATGATGGCCCAACAAGTTAAGTCTTGTAAAGAAGATTATTGTTGTTGTAGTTTCTGGGATTTGTACGTCCTTTGCCTCCAAGATTACAGATAGAAACAAACTGTGGTGCTTGGTTAAACGTTAAGTAAACTGACTATTGGCTAGCTTGTATGTAATGTGTGGTGGAGGGTGCATAGTTTGTCCGCTTCCAGTCTTGAATATAATGGATGACCATCTATCTCACCGCAGCCTTACCGTGTTCACTGACTTATTTTATTCCACCACCAACATTTATAAAATAGTTTGTCATTTTAATTTAATAGCTGTTCTTCTTGTGCAATAGATCAGCTTACAGTCCATTGAGAACTGACCCTAATGGGGCTTTTTTTACTCACTTAATCATGTTGCTCAGTGAAACAGTCCTGTAACGATGCATCAGATTTTTCCTGCTGGGGGAAAAAGAGAAGAAGAGGAAGAAGAAGAGTGCCAGGATGGGTCAGGGGTCACCAGCTCACTAAAGCCAGAGAATGTCCCATGACAACCAGTGGCATTTTTATGCCAGTCGGGCAGATTCCTTGCTAAGTTTATCAGCTTGATAAAATGGGAAACTATGTGGAGTTGAATTTTGCGGTGGAAAAGAAATTCCTTTAGTTTTATTTAGATAACCCTACATTGGCAGTGGGAATTTTCTGATAAAGACGAGGAGGTTAGGAAGAGGGACTATAGTCACCATTTCTTTCTTTTCAAAAGCTTAGGTCTTCCCATTCTGTGATTATTTCTTGAATTATGAAATCCCCCCTGTGTTCTTCTCTTCTCGGGCAGGTCAGTCACTGGTTAGTCTATATCCTTGACGTTCCACTTCCGGGATTGCTCCGTTGCTGCCGGAAAATCCGCCGGATATCACTCATTTAGGCCGGATATCCCTTGGCTTGGGCTTCCATTGTGTTGCCATTTTAAACTCCAGTCGATTTCTGAGGACTATGGTTAACATTTTCTCAGATCTCTGCAGGGTAAATCCAGACAGCTAGCTAGACTATCTGTCCAGTCTGAGTTTTCTGTTGCACGACTAAAACAACTTTTATACGTACACGTTCCACCAAAACAAGTTCCTTCCGAGCCTATTTTGCAGCGGCACCGCTGCTTTTCTCAGGTGCTTAGCACCGCCCAAGACGATTGTGATTGTGATTGAGAGCACGTTTTCCTCCCATCCCCTAATACTATGTGGAGTAGCCAGACTCTCCTCCAGCGCGCTTTGGAGGAGGGTCTGGCAAAGCGAGACTAGTCATTGGTTAACTTCAAACCTGAGATGTCATCAAGTAAAAATAAGACGAATGAACGACGAAGCTGTGGGAGTGACATGGGAATTTAGTTGGGAGATTATACTTTCTGTTGCATTTAGTGACTCATAACACTGCCAGTGTTTGGTGCTAATGCATAACAGCCAAAACACACCGGGCGCGTAAGCATTGCTAATAGCAGCGTAACGCAGCTATTTTTATTTTGGCGCCCATGTTATCCAATCTGTCCGTTCATACCGGGCGCGTAGCGTCCACGTTGGCCCGCCTACTGCAGCGATAGTTTGGGGTCTCCTCTATTTCTTCCGCAAGACGCGAGCGTATTTGTCAAGCCAGGCAAGTAATATCACATACAGGAAGACCACAGTGCACCCGGATACTTTACAAAAATAAAACACATTTGATCTTGATTTCACACAGCGAGACACGTGATCAGGCACGTGGACAGAGACCGACAGGGAGAGTGACACACACACACACACACACACACACACACACACACACACACACACACACACACACACACACACACACACACACACACACACACACACACACACACACACACAGAAATACATGTCCGGTATGAATGGCCAGGCGCACAATCAGGTACATATCTACCCTATGCGACACTTACGTGCCTGGTGTGTTCCAGCTGTAAGATGCCACACTAATTCTAGTTCCCAGTCACCCATCTGTTGTTTATGCTACTCATGATGCAGATCATTTGGGAGAGAGTTTTTCATATTCACTGCACCTTTTCATTAATTTGAATACCAGAATTGAATTCTTGCACGAGTGGTGTTCCACTTAGGACTGCTAAATAACGAGGTTGAACCAGAATGTGAATGTGTGCCATTGTTGGCCACAGCGCCGCTCTCCCTCCTTCCAGTGTACTCCCCTAGGCCCAGTTTCTGTGGCTGGCTTCTTTCCTCCCTGATTTTGTTATGTCTACAGTCCCCCCCAACTACACTGCACTATTTATGGCCTCCATTCATTTTAACGTACAAGTGAAAGAGGCATAGGGCAAGAGAAGACGAGTGAGAGCGGATGAGAGTCAGGCAGCCTATTAAATGCTAACAAAAATAAAAAGCTGTGGTGAGCATGTTGGTGAATCGCAACAAACAAACTTTTTTAGCTTTGGTATTAAAATAGAGACTAACCAGCTTGCCTTATGTAACCAAAAATATCCCAAATAAGTTTTGTTTTGGTCTTCCAGTTGCAAATCTGTTTCCACTCTCTTCCTTTGCTGACTGGTGTTATAGCAACAGGCTGAGTTGAGTGAGCAGCTGTATTTGGATGTCGCCAAAGGCTGTACCAACGCAAACATCCACTCAGACCAACTGTCCATGCACGATGGGTGTATGAAGTGTGCCTTGCTGTGTACCCCCTAGCTTGCATACTTGTACATCATTTCTTTGTTTCTTAGAAGCAGTCAGGTAACTAGCAACAGGTTGTCAAAGGTAATTGGGGCAATGGAATGAGGATATGTTGTTTTATCACATGTCCAAAGCACAAAAACAATAATGATGATGTAAATTTATGAGGTAACATGTTCCTGAGAATTAGCCTCGAGCGCCAATGTGTTAGCTGCCATGATGGGTAAAGGACGACACAGCTTTTCTTATTGACTTGCAAGAGCAAGCGTAATTTAGTTTTATGAATAGATTGAAACAAAGGTGAATAAATAAAAATACCTATATAGATGTTGACAACCAGTGTGTCGCTAGTAGTGCCCTTTTGGAAGTTTTTGAAGCAATTTTTATGATGATACAAAGAGAAGTTGAATTTATTGATATGCAGCAGGCAGCTGTTTTCAGCTAAAAAGCTCTAAAAACCCACTGTAGACTACTACTTACCAAGCAACAAACAACAGACGGACACAGTTAGCAACTAGCTGGTGAACATAGTGGAGCATTTAGCAGCTAAAGAGCCAGATATTTCCCTCATGAGTTGGTGGAGACCAAAATGAGCTCTTCATTTTTCTCAGTTCATTACTGCCAACAACTAGAATAGGTTAACATGGTTTTGTGTCTCATACTGCCTATTGCTGCAGCTCTTTTGCCTGAAACACTCTGTCTGAGCTCTTGGCTCGCCTTCCCAAAAAGCCCATCTGCTCTGATTGGTCAGCTGGCACACTCCGTTGTGATTGGTCATCCAAATTCAAAGAAGCCACTGGGCGGGCTGTGCTCAGGCAACACCTATGGGCTTACATATGAAAAACTGGGCTGGCTTTCTCAATTAGTGACATCACTAATTAAGGAATTTCAAACAGGAATGTGGGTGAGGCATTTCAGGCAGTTGAGGAAAAAGTGCTGTCTGTGGGAGAGAAAGCTCCATTTGGAGTGAAATGTGTGTGTTTTTAACTTTATACGTCTATTACATACATAAAGAACTATATAACACACTGAAAGGCGGGGGAAATAAAAAAAAAAGCATGATAAGGTAATAATTAATAATTAGCTACAGAAATGAAACCTGGATTTAAAACAGGGATAAATGTTAAAGTCTGACCTGTAGCACCTTGTCACCCACACACACTAACACAGACACCTGGCCAGCCCCCAGCTCTTGACTTAACAGTAGCTCCTAGTTGTCATCTCCATTGCTGTGTTTAGCAGGTCTGTCAGCACTCTTCAAGTTCAGCCATGGAGTGAAACACTGGTTCTAATAAGGAGAATTCCTTAGAGACGGAGGGACAGGAGAATCTGTAAAAGTAAGACATTTAGACTGTGAATGTTTGTGTTTGAGTGTGTGCACGTTAGGACGCCAACAGGTCTGTGTGGTAAAGCTTTTTGAGACAAACTGAGCCAATATTGTGGAGAGAACAGTATAGCTATAAACTGTGTCATTGTGCGCTTGTCAATTTGTGTATTCCTAAAGAGACCAGAGGGGGTTCTTACCCTGACGGTAACATAGCCTGAACTGGCCGCAAACATAAAAGTAATTTATTTCACTGAAAGAGAAAAGAGAGAATTTCCCCCTCCTTCCTTCGGCTTTCTTTTTCTCGCGTGTTCTCCCCCTCATTCAACTCTCCCACTCAGCAGCTGTTCCTCTCACTTTCTGCCCCCAACCCATGCATGCTCCCCCAACATCCCCCACCGGCCCCAGTATGATGGCTTTGTTTCATTGCTGTGCAGCGTATGGCAGGGAAACCCCTGTCTGGAGTGGGGCAGGGGTCTGACCCCTTCTGAATGCTTGGCTATAGCAATGTGGGTGCCCAGATAAGCAGAGGATTATAAGAGATGGTTAGACATTTGCTTTCTGAATGAGCTTCACAATGTTTTTATGCTGTTATTTCTGGCTCTCCCCACCCACACCCACTTTTAACACCTGTTTCAGATGTGAAACTGAATTGAAAACACATTTCTGTGCTGAGGTTGTGTTAAAAGTGCAGATTGATTTGTTTTACTGTGTCAAAAAGTGTTTGAATGTTAAGTTTGTATTTTCACACCTGTTTTTTACCCAGAACAATGTATTCCTGTGTTAATGGGAGAAAATGAATCTCATCAATTCAAAATTGCAGCCATTGGTGTGTTTAAACTGTTCTGTAAATATCAGCTCCAGCCTATGTTTTTTTTTTTTTGGTTTGCTTGGCTTAGAAAAACATGTATCACATGTCCGCTCCAAGATCTGTCACGCTGCTGCCAAATGGACCGAAAAATCCCCAGTCAAAGACAGGAAACAAACACCATTTATTTGTGGTGTTGACAAACGGACGTTTCCTGTACAGAGGAGAAAATATGTAGAGAGAGGAAAAATCAGGAGCAGCCTCTATTCTGCAGTACCAGCTACATAGTACAGCACCCTCATGAAAACACGAAGGATGTGTGTTTATCCTCAAACCACCAATCAGCATTACAGTTTTTTACGATTGCTAAACGACAGTGAGCACAACTGGAGCTACATGTGCAAAACTCTAACTACAGTCTGCACTACCAACAGTCACCTGAGCTAAACAGTTCACATCACCTGCAAAACTCACTCAGAGCAACAAAACTCTTAACACACGGCTCAGAACAGTCTCAGTGCTGCCAACACTATGGACAACCCTCACTGAGATAACACACTCTGTCACTCAGAACACACTGAGAGTAAAATCACTAGCATCAAACACCAATACACAAATTACAAACACTTTTAATCTTTACAGTTTGAACAATTTGAGTGACTTCACACCACTCAGTTTATTTAAGGAAAAGATATAGATTTTATAATACACCAATTTTTACATAAGGTAAACAAAAAGGAATGAAAAGCAGCAGTTTGCTTCAATACAGTATTTTATCTCTATATGGAATTACTGGGAAAACAAAAACTAAAGGTACATAACAGTGACTAATCCTGCCTCTCTCCAGCATCACACTGGATGTCTGCATCATCTCTAAATACTAATGAATGTGGTGTTTCAATTGCTTTCACCTCCATTACTTTCTGAAAAACAGTAAGAACGCAGTTTTACTATAGTAAAGACATAGTGTTTTTCACTTCTTTTTTTTATAGCTGTGTATATAACCTCAGACGTCTTACCTGGACATGTTGGTTTCTTTGCTCTTTTACCTGTTTCTCTCAAACGGTACAGGGTATAATTGCTTCATTCTTATTTGGTGTTTGTATACAAAAAAAGGCTTTCTGAGCTTTCTCTATACAAATCTGTATATGTTCACTAACTAGTCTAAAACAAGACACCTGCTCAGGCTTTCAGCTAAAATTGCGATCAGCAGTGTTTGATAGGCAAAAGAATTACATCTATTCTGTTTTGAATGTGTGGTTAACAGTTGTGACAGCAGTGTGTTAGCATTTGAACAAAGTGCTGTAAATCCACAGTGTTGTGCACATTGTGGTTAAAGTCATGGGATAAGTGTGTAGAGTTTTGAAACTGTGTACAAGCAATGAAAAACGAACTAGAGTTTGGTCCACATGAACTGCTGCTGTGCAGACTGTAGTTAGAGTTTTGCACATGTGACTCCAGTTCTGCCCCACTGTTGTTTAGCAATCGAAAAAAACTGTAATATGGTCTAAAGGGAGATAGGAAGAGCCCCGGTGTGTGTTTGTGTGAAGGTGTGTATACTGAGGAAATGTTATGTACACTGCTGTATGGATTATTCTCTCCTCAGATACTTCTTTGCTCATTTGTTGTTGATTAGACTTCAGCTTACAGCAGTCATTTTAAGATATTTCCTGCATAAACATTTGCTGAGATTGTATTTGCTTATTCTGCAAATTTATTTTGAAGGGTTTTGTCTTTTCTGACATTGTCGCTCTGTTCCACTTTTTAAACTAAATTTTATCACAACAATTTTAGAAATAGGCCTATAAGTAAAGTCAATTTTGCTTGCAGTTTAATAACTTGTAGGGTGTAAATTACCTAAAATTGCAGGCTTTTATTACATGTTATTGTGTACCTGGAACTAATTTACGGATATCTGTGGTGGTATGGTTGAGTTAGTGGTTTGAAAATGGAACCCCTAGTGGTTTCCTGTACCCCTAGTCTGCCCCACCACTGTACCCCTGAGGCTTGCTGGTGGAGAGTTGGGAAGATACTGATCTGAACTGTTTACCCCGCAGGGGCCATTTTGGGCAGCTCCCGTCCTCATAGGAAATAACTCACAGTAAATGGCTAAAAGTGACAGCAAAGTTTTTAGAATTACGGGAATTGAAGGTCATTGCATGTCTGTGTGTGTTATTATTAGGAGCTCAGTCGATCCTACAAGATTTATGCAGCGAACAGACTTGTTGTTTTATGTGTATGTGACATGTGGTCTGATGTGCTGTGCTTGACTCTTCAGCTGCGAGCCGACAGCCTCTGGACCATGGAGGTTATGAGCTGTCCAGTGGCTTTTCAAAGCCCCTAACTGGTTTCCTGTTGTATTCAAGCTGACAAGAAACAAACAGGCTGTAATGAGCTGTCATCTCCAGCACTTAGCCAAATGTCCAACTGTGCCAATAGAACTAACATACGGCATCTGTGCAGGGTTTTCTGCAGGCACGTGTGAATTAATGCATGTGTGGATATGCGTGTGTGTGTGTGACTTTGTAGGTGGGTGCTCCTGTGTGTGTGTGTGTGTGTGTGTGTGTGTGTGTGTGTGTGTGTGTGTGTGTGTGTGTGTGTGTGTGTGTGTGTGTGTGTGTGTGAGAGAGAGGTGGTGTGGGTGTGCAAGAATGTCAGGCTGTGTAACAGGTGGTATCAGCTTTTGGAGTTTGTGTCTCAGACTAAGAACAAAAGCAGTGGATATTTCTGAATACTGGCTTGTTTCTGACTGCTGCCTTAGTATTTGTGCTGTAGGGCCAAACTGTGTGTGTGTGTGGTCAGCTATATGGAATGGCCATTGTGCCCTTGGCCCTCAGCAGATGTGGTCTGAACAATGAGCTGGGTAAATAAAAGGAAGTGGTGTATAAATAGCCTCTTACGTCTGCATGAGTGGAGTTCTTGTGCTGTGTGTGTGTGATCGTGTTTGATGTAAATCAATTGTACTTTAGGAAGTTGCACTGTATTGAGCAGTCCACAGGTGCAGTTTGGTAAACTATCAAACAGTTGTAAATTCCCAGCACTTTGTTTTTGTAAGATATTTTTCTTTTGTTGTGAGTTAATCTCAGTTGAGAATATCAGCTGATCCAAAGCTGGACTTTTTTTCAACTTTATCCATCATCAGTGCAATGTAAAAAAACTTTACAGTGCTTCATAAGCCTCATGACAGGTCTTTATGAACAGTGAAGCTCAGCTAGAAACTTCTGTGATAAGTGTGCAGGGGAACAATGCTTAAAATAAAGAACCCTCCTCCCTCTTCATCCAGCTTTCTCCTTGGCTCTCGTGTATCCAGGCCACATATAGACCAGGGCCATACATTCTCACCAGCGTCATCTCACACATGTTCATACGACCTTTGTTTTCTTGCTTAGTCACTTTTCTTTATACTATTTTCTGACATATTATAGACTTAATTAGGGCTGGGCAATATTTCAATATAAATTGATATTCTGATATGAGACTAGATATTGTCTTAAATTTTCAATATAGAATATGACACAAGTGTTGACTTTTCCTGGTTTAAACGCTGCATTACAGTAAATTGATGTAATTTTCTTAATTCACTAGACTGTTCTCGCAGTTCTCTTTTGCCTTTACCCACCTAATCATTATGTGCACATTACTGATGATTATTTATCACAAATCTCATTGTGTAAATATTTTGTGAAAGCACTAATAGTTAACCCTACAATATCGTCGCAATATTGATATTGAGGTATTTGGTCAAAAATATTGTGATAGATTTTCTCCATATCACCCAGCCCTAGACTTAATGACCAATTAATTACAGTTTTTTACAATCACTTTGCTACTAATTTCAGAACCTTGACGTCATTTTTCAAAACTCTAGACACAAACCTCACAACCAATGATCAAAATACACATTTTTCAAAACTCTAACACTTTTTTCAATTGCTTGGATACAATCCACATAAACCAAAGATCATTTGTTCATTTAACAAAGATCACCTGTTCAATATGACACGACTTAACATCAAAGTACTACTATTTCAAAAAGCAATTCACACATTACATTTCAGATGATTGTCTATTCATTTCATTACAATGATCTAACTATCAATCGATACAACTACTCAAAATGATAAGTAACTGTTGCATTATTCTTAATGCATAGTTGTATGGAAACAGACAAACCATATTCCATGTTTAGATCATGAAAGTTTCAAGATAACGAGATTCATTGTCACCAATTAGTGTAGAGCATGAACCAATTACACTACATTATCTATGGATGTAATATTTCATCATCATTCTTTACTGTAATGTACTACTGTTTATCAGACACTGTTTCTATGGTCCCATGTACTACCTTTGAGAGTATCTACAGTATTGACAGTACTGCACTGTATGCATGCAGGCCCTTGGAATTATTTGTCCAATTCTGCCAACTCGTTACTGATGATTGAGATATATACTTTATATAATAAAGTATAATATAAAGTACTGTTTATATATATATATAAATATTCTATTTCCTAGATAATTATTTTGCTTTGATTCTAATAAACCTATGTTGTGATCGTACTGTATTGTTTTTCATCAATACATTTCAGGTTTTGTTCAATGATTCCACTGTGTCTGTTGTATTCTCTCTACTACTGCAGTACTTTTACAGGGATGTATTTACATCTAGTACCATAATGAAACATGTATCACCTATTTTGTACTACAATATTGAATGATTGTACAAACGATGAGTCAGTGAAACTATGGGTAGCTTGTGTGTCTGTGATCTAAAGAAACGTTTCAATGGTATTTCACGATAAATTTGTTTTTTGAACCAATGATTGTGTAAGTGCAAGATTTATTTAAAGATATGAATGCACAATGCAATGTTTTGAACATTGGACAGTCTGTGTTACAAGTGATGACCGTTTTGAGTTTTGTGTCTAGAGTTTTGAAAGATGACGTCAAGGTTCTGAAATTAGTAGCAAAGTGGTTGTAAAAAACTGTAACTGTAAAACAATTAGAAATAACCATCAGTTGAAACCCTAATATCAAGAATAATCCATAATATATATAGAAGTTTAAATGATAAGCTTAACCCTTAAAGGGGCAAGCATAAATAAATTTGATGGAAGAATTATTCATTGCTATTTTTTTATGTATCTAGGCTAAAATGACACAGTTCATGTTTTTTTTCCAAAATATGATCTTTATTTTCTAAGTTACACTCTGTATCTCCCGAGATACATTACCCATTTAGAGTAACCTTTTGCAGTGTATTCTTTTTTATTATAGTTCATATGACAACACCTAAGTATATGCAATTTTACACAAACTCCTGTGTGTTGTTGTGTTTGTGTCTGAGTACATGTGTTTGTGTGTGTGTGTGTGTGTGTGTGTGTGTGTGTGTGTGTGTGTGTGTGAGTGTGTGTGTGTGTGTGTGTGTGTGTGTGTGTGTGTGTGTGTGTGTGTGTGTGTGTGTGAGAGTGTGTGTGTGTGTGTTGGGGGGCAGCTGGGTGTTGTCACTAAAGTCACTGATGGCCTATATTACCAGCACACTTCAGCTGAAACATAATACAGGTGATGAACACTGCAGCAAACCTAAAGACAGATAACAACAGAAAGAGTTGGAGGTAGATAAAGAGAGGTAGAGTTACAGTGGAATGAAAAAGACGTCACTATCTCAGGCTTTATTTATAATTGTGAGACTTTGGACCTGTGTGACTTGTCGTGTGTTGAGTAATTATGCAGATCAACTTCAGCTTTAGATCCAGCACAATTTCAAAAGCACATAGAGAACAGTTGTTTGTATCAGTTTCAGCTGCTGATTTTGACCTGTCGTGAATAAATTGCTAAAGAGTTTTTTTGGTTCTTGCAAATATTTGGAAACTGCTTCTGCGCTTGTGCAGTAAAACTGCGTCAAATGTTGCTGTGTGCACTCGTTACCATTTAAATGCAGAAAACCCCAAATATAGGAATGTAGTTCTCCAAAAGTTTCCGAATGACCACAGTTATAATACTGTATTATCTCTAATTCATCTCATTTCATTTTCAGCAATTTGGGTCAGATACTGTGGATGCATACTATCTGCTTTGTTTTCTCCAGGGTGTAGAAAGTGCTGTCTGGGTGTTGAAGTGTTTATGGGGCCCATCTTCCTCTTGGTCCCATCTGGGTCGAGTTAAGACCTGTCACTAACATCTGTATTTTCTGTAAACACAAGGAACTTTTTCCAGTTCCAATTCCCTTTAACAACTTTATTTAGATGGACTGTAGACATATTTCTAGTCTTGGTGTCCAGCTGTTATTACAGTGACGTGTGACCTCATACTTTCTCTGTCAACTGAACCACAGTTTGGACTCCTGTTTATACAGTAGCTTGTAGTTGAGAGGCTGCAGATTCTTAAAAAAAAAAACACTGGCCATGGATCATGTTGCTAAGCAACTATTGAAAACCTGTTATTAATACCCAAAATGAATGTACCTCAACAGTTGAATCTCTTCATGTGTAAGCCAGACTTCATCTGTGAAACATTCACTTTAATTGATATGGATGGATGGTTATCTCTGGGCTCCAGCGTATGTCATCAATTGTCATATTTCAACACAAATTTCCTTGTACAAAGAGTGCCAGTAAAAAGCAGGGCAACATTTGCTTTTAGGTTATACTGGGAATGGCACATCTAATGCATGCACCTACATTGTAACTGTATGGAAACTTTCAGAGAAAACATTACTTTTGAAGTTTGTAATGGGCCTAATCTCCCCCTGTCTTTAGCCAGACTTGTGATGCGTCTTTACTTTGGGCCTAGTTTTAAGTCTATGTTTTTGTGTGCAAATATTAATTTCCTTGAAGGAAGAAATATGAGGCTGCTGTGTAAAGCTTTAATTTATTTATATTTGAAGTTCACCAAATGGAGTTTTTCCTCTCAGAAGGATTTATATGATCAGTGTGGATTTTTTGCCTGTTTTGAATGGCTCAATGAAGATAGGCAAAGCCACGGTTTAGGGCTTATTCCTAATTTTGAGATTACTGGTTACAAAACCCACTGTTTACTTTATTATGGTGGGGTGAGAGACTTAGAAAGAGAAAGAGACACAAATGGAGGAAAGTGAAGCTATGGAGAAAAAGTTAGACAAATGAAAGGAAGGGATTGGAAAAGGGCAAAATAGGGGAAGCATTACAAGGAGACAGACGGCTGACGCTCGGGGGGGGTTACTGTTTGGGAGAAGAGCGATTTTCTTTTGGTACTGTAAATAATAGCCCCTGCTTGAGTTGGACGGCTTTCACAGCTTCTTTTGTGTGCAGTGACATCTTAGGTTCCCTAAAGAGAGGAGAGGGCCGGAGAGGGCCGGAGAGGGCTCGGCTTCCAGGGTTTTCACTGGCATGGGAAAGGCAGAGCATTAGCCCAATATGAATATGAGAGAAAATAAAGCCTCCACAGGTCAAAGGGAACCTGCCAACACGCACTCCTGGCTCTTTATCCCACTCAAACCCACATAAGCAGACATGCAGGCCTTTACACACACACACACACACACACACACACACACACACACACACACACACACACACACACACACACACACACACACACACACACACACACACACACACACCAGCACTCTCACCCCCTGCTTTATCTTAGTCTGAGCAATAATGTGTTTTGGCTCCTACTTCTGACAACAGCAGCCCAGTGGTTGAGTTGTGGCCTCCTCTCTGTTTCTGACTATAATGTAAAGCTTTTAATCTTAATGCCAAACACATGCACTTACTAAGATGCCCCATTCATATTTATAGCAGCGGAGGTACACTTTTAAAACCACACCAAGAAATATTATTTTAATCAAAGTGTGTTTGTATTTCAGAGCTGTGAGTGATGACTCATTCAATAAATCACTTTAATGCTGATGTCAAGGCTTCTCTACACTGCATCACAAAAGTCATTGCCTCCCACCTTCAATATACTGAATCTGGTCCATGTTTTACGATTGCAGTTATTGTTACATTTCTTTCCCCCTGCTAGATGTTTAGCATAAATAATGCTTGGGGGGTGTTGGGCAGTGAGGCATTACTTACTAACATATTACAGTAATGTTATTGCTTTTCTCAGGAACAAGAAATATAAGGGATTCCATTTTAAATTTAAGTAATAACATTATAGTTACTGATCTCAGTAACACTTTTGTTACTTTGACAATTTGGGGTTCAACTTGTTTGCTTTCTTTCCAGGAGTTTGATGGAGGGTTTATCTACATTTCTGTGTCCCTGTGTCAATTGTTCAGTTGTTCTTAGTATATGAGAAGTCTGTCAAGAAAATACTTAAAGGTTATTTTTTTATTAAAATGTCCCCATTTCCTCTGTAAAACATTAAATATTTGTGATAACTTATCTTGAATTCAGGGGTGGTTACATAAATGTACCCAAATGTGATGCCATCACATTCCACCTCATCTGATCGTTAGCTTGTAGGTGGTAGACTCTAGCAAAGCAATATCATGGTTTGACATGTGTTTGGAAGAGTGCGGTTGAGGTCTAATGTGTTCATTTCTCCCTCTTCCTTCTGATCTAACAATGCAGGTGAGGCAGGTAAAGGTGGAGGAAAACTCTTCTGTAGCTAGGTATCTCACTACAGCGCTGAAACTCTTCCTATTTTCAAAATAATTGATTTAAACGTGTGGCGGTGGAGGCTTTGGAGTTACTTAACGGTAGAGTAATGAAAATAAAGTAATAAGTAATGTCACCAATTAATCCTTTGCTGTTCAGTAATTATTAGTAAAGTACTTGTTCAGTGAGTCATAGGTAATGAGTGATTGATTAGCGGTATGAGTAGAACCCTAATGACATCAGAGACACAAAGATCACGTCAAGAGAATAAACAAACAAGAAATAAGTCGCGCTTATAAAAATGTCCGGGTGCTGTCAATTCGATGCCTGGGTGGAGGAGATAAAAGCGTAATGTTTGGTAACGCTGTAATGACAAAGCCATCACATGAGTATGATTCACCTGCCTGATGATGTCACATCCTGTTTCATTCCTTCATCAGTAAGTAAGTAAGTTTATTTGGATTAGGATATGATCCGTTTCCTCCTAATGATCACACAGTTGAATGTAGCGTATGACATCAGTGCAGGCTGGATTTTGTAAGACTGCATCTAACAAAATCATTAGCGACCAATTTGCAATTATTTGCCCTATTAGTTGATTAATAATTTGGTCAGAAAATAGTGAAAATGGCTAAATGCAACCTGACCTATTTGAAATATTATTTTGAATGCCAGAGCAGATCTTTCTCAGAAAAAATGGGAAACTAACTTAAGTGTCAAACTGGCCTTAAATTTGCCTCAAATAGCGTTAATATGTCCAGAGCTCTACAAAATGCGGTTCATCTATTGTTCATAGCCTTACTGTGTATACGTAGATTACTCAGTCACAGAATAATCAAGACAGTAAGGAATACCTCAGCCATAACGTGTTGTCATAACCGTATTGCATCAGCTTTAGATATCTCAAACAATCACAGGAAATCGTTAAAAGTCTAATTTTCTGTGTTTGACATGCTACCTGACACTTAGAGTAAACCCCACTGGTCTTGTCCTTGGAGCATAATTAAAGCATTGATAAGAAGGACCATTTGGCAGCAGGCTATCAGCTTGTTTTTCCTTAGACACTGTGCTATCGTCCGTCATTGTCTCTGTGCGTTTTAGAGTGCAAGGTGTGGTGTTTGGTTACAAAGGCTTGGCACTGTGTTTGTGGGTTTATCCAGGTTAGGATAATAGCAGCATGTCGCTGACCCACATCAGCCATTTTTGTATGGTCACTGGTCACTGCTGCTACAGTAGGTCAGACAGCAGGGTTAAAAAAGTATCTCAAGTTAAATGGTGTATGCTAAAAGTCACTATATATGTATGTTTTGAAGAAGATTTAGGTCATTTATTTTTAGAGTTAAGCATATCTTAGTTGGTTTCTTATCAAAGGTCAATGTTTGCCACCGCCTGTGATCCAAAGCCACCACGTGCAGTTTTGTTTTCCCTGGAAAAACGTAAGGCCGGTGAAAACATGGAAGTGAGAAAGTTTGTGTGCTGACGGGGCCAGGAGCTACTTTATCAATCCCAGGAAGCCTTGCTACCAGGAGGCAGGAACAACAGCCACTGGCTCAGAGAAAGGGGACTTTCCTCTGTCCTGCACTGTTATGATGCAGAACAATGCCAAAATTACTCACATACACAATGACTACTGGCTTGGATATTTTATGTGTGTGCTCATACAGACCAGTTCACAGCAGGTTGCACTTTGAGCTCTGAGCCCTGTGATCTCTGCTCGCTGGCTGTCTTTATGGGTAGTCTAACCCTTTACCCTTACCCGACCTCTTTTATTCAAGAAGCTCTGATATTGAAAGTGACACTGGGGAGTCAAGTACAAGAAAGTGGCTGAAAAAGAGGCTCTAAACTAAAAACTAACTAATGTGACCCACATGTAGTGTTTTTGGGGTTAGACGAGACGGCTCGTCCTTGCGCTGCCCTCTTTTTCTTTCCTATTCTGCATCTCACCCACCCACACCTCCTCTCCTGTTTATCACTATTATCTCACATTAATTCTTGATCGCTGTCTCTCCTCTCCCTTTTCACAATTTTAACGGCTTGCTCTCGCTTCGATTTCTGTCACTTGTGTCGCCTGCAATGCTGGCCGCTCTCCAGTTCTTGTGGTGATCCCACACCGCAAAGTGAGAGAGGAGAGAGAGCGAGGGTCCAGTTGGAAAGAGGGAGAGAGACTAGTCTTGCAGCAGTAATTGGTCAGGAAGTGGGCTGCTTGGATGTGCAAGCTATTCTCTCCCTCTCTCTCCCCCTCCTCTCCCAGTGGGCAGTTAGTTCAGTTGTGTTTTGCTTCCATCTGTTCCCCTCTCTCTCTGTCTCTTTCCTCTCTGTGTCTCTCTTTCTCTCCAAACTGACCTCATAGAGGGGTGGACCACGGACCGGGCCGCCTTGACACGAGCCCTACCTACCTCTCTAAAGCCAGTCTGCGTTTCTAAGACTGTATGTGTAGTGTGAAACTTTTCGAATGCCTGAACATGGATCTAACCTGTGACAGGATACTGGGATATCAGCAGCTGAGGAAAGGCTAATCGTGGGAATGGTCTCTCTGAGGTGAGTTGTCATTGTCTTTGTGTGGCGCTACAAACTGCCATGACACAGAGTGTGGCCTCAGTTTTTTTTGTTTAATTTACTGTAAATGGTTCTGCGCTCACAACATGCTCAGGCGACACAGTGCAGAGTTTTTTCTTTTCTCAACAGCCCAGATCTTTATTTAATCATAATTGTAGAGGTCGACGCCAAAGTCTCAATTTGGCATGACTCTATTGGCACCTTTTCCCACTTGTCTCATTAGGAGGTTAGACTGCAGCCCTTACACTACCTGTCTGGGTTTAAGCTTGGGAGTCAGTGGTGGGCATAACACTGATGATTCTTTTTACCTTTGTGTATCTGAGAGGATGATCAACATGGCTTTTGTAGGTGTGTTTGTCATGTTGTGCCTTTTGAAGCCCTATAAATCCAATTTGAAGTAACACTGGTAACCTAATTGAACAATGTTTGCTGTGCAGTTTTAACATACTTTTGGATTAGAAAAACAAAAAATAGAGTGCTTAAGTCTTAGAAGTATCATAGCTTTAACAGATGTGCCCTAACTTCACAGGGAAAGTTTGATAATGAACATTGGATACAATAGAAATGTAATTAGTGAGTTTTTACCTGAAACAGTTATTTTATAGTGTAATTGCAATACAATATTTGTCGCATTCTCACGCAAGTGTGTGTGTGTGTGTGTGTGTGCATGTGTGTGTGCACTTGTGTGCACTTGTGTTCTCCTTTGTGGTGTGTCCTCATTCTGGGAGCTCTAACTGGAGCACCCAGCTTCTGAGGGACACAGATTCTACAGACCAAATGGGATGAACTCATTTGTTGTCGTGTGTGACTCATGCAATGCATCTTAATGATTAAGATTTGTGGTTTTTAGATGATGGTTGGTCATCTTTTTTACTGTGGCCCGGGTTTCTGGTACTGTATGCTGTTTGTACTGTATGTTAGATGAGACTTTACATATTGTTAGTCTAAGATATTACTTGCGCGCCACGAATCAGATAGTTGCATTTGGATAATGTTCCAGTATTTCTAATCATAAAACTGGTTCAGATATTCTTGATGATAACCTGATGATATAGTCTTCATAAATTCAGGGATGAACGTCCTCTAATTATGGATACACAGTTTATTTCTAATATACCCCTGAATCAAGTTTAAATCTATTCTTTTGCTCTTAAAAAGACCATACGTGTGCATATTAAACACATTCCTACTTCCTCAAGAAACATATTATTTTGTATTCTCATATAAATTGTAAATATAGTATAAGCTGATATATATTGTATTAGCTTAGTATATGTCACGTGTTTCCCTAATGGGACAAAAGTCCCTATGTCTGCGCTCTGCTGGTCTCCTTTCCTGGAGCAGGACCCTTGTCCTGCATTTTAATCTGAGGCCAAACACAGCTTCCTCCGTACATCCGCCACACATGCTCACATACTACACACAATAACTCTACACACACACACACACACACACACACACACACACACACACACACACACACACACACACACACACACACACACACACACACACACACACACACAAATACATGACTATAAAGAAATGGAGCACAATACTTTCTTTTCAGTCTCACTCAACTCAAATCAACTGTATGCTGCACAAACTCAATAAAAGGAAAGAAAAGGAACAGTAAACATTAACAATGTATTGCTTGTGTTGATGTGTAAAGAAATATCTATCTGCAATCCCCCCAGCCAAATAATATTCACTTCTAGGAAATGAAAGTTATAGTTCCTGTAAACCACCTGTTTTTCTCCTCTCCTCCTCCCGGTGATTTCCTTGTTGTCGTTTATCTGCATCTGTTAATGTGAATACCAACTCACTGCATAGTTGAAAACCTACATTATCTCCCATCGTAAATTCTTTTCCTGGGTTCTGCTATGGTCGTGGTGCCACCCTGCTCTATCATTAGCTGCGGCTGTTGACCTTGTTGTTGTTGACGTAGCAGCTGTAGTTATTTCTGTGTCGCTGTTGTTTAGTCTGCTGGAATGGCGAAGACGCTCCTTGTTTTCCTGGACGCTGCTATGGTGAAATTTTGAGGGATTCCTGCTCTTATATAAGCTCAGTCTGGTGCCTCAGTCGGATTTCTGGCTGGCAATAGTCAGAAATTCCTGGACTTGTCCTGGCACTGGCAGCAGACTGCTGTGGCCCGAGGGAATAACGGCAAATGTTAGGATGAATATTGGGCAAATGTGTATTAAATATTATTAAATACAGCAGACATTTTGACTTGTAGCACAGATGTTACAAATATTCTTAAATACACCTTTAGTCTATTTAAGTGTTCCAGTGAGCCATGACAGTGAACCCCCATGGCAGACCTGAGGGTGGTATCAATCTTCTTATGCAACACTCTGCCAGAAAGTGAATAAGCATATTTCCCAAAATATTTAATTGGCATATTTTTTAATCAACGTGAAAAACAGCGTCATTTGCTACTGATTAGGTGGGGTGAAACAAAGCAAAATATACTTCCATAACTTTAACCATGTTATTTTTACTGACATAGAAGGTCCCCTAACCTTAATGAAGTAATCACTTCAACCCAAACCTTTAAGAAGTGCTTATTTCAACCCAAGACACAATCTCTCCCTAAAACTTAAAAAATCGTTGTGCCTAAACTAAACCTTAACTATAGTGTTATTTTTCTACAGTGATTTTTAATGATTTGGGAGGAAAAAAATGTTGGCAAATGATGTTGTGCTGCCAATAGGGGCGTCAGATCACAACACACTGTGTGATTTTGCAGAATATGTCAGACTTTCAGACAGTGATGAATGAATTTTCAAACCTTAAAGTTAATTAATGGGGAAAATGGAGAAAAAAAACCTGTGTGTTAAGGGGTAAATGAAGAGCTCAGGCGGCAAGAACAAAGAGTCTGTGGATGATCCATCTCACCAGTGACAAAGACAGACAGGGTCACGGAGGGAGGGGGAAACTGTATATGAATGACCCCTCCACCCACAAACGCCTGTCATTAGTCACAGTCTCTCTCAGTCTGAATCTATTATCCCTCAGTTTAGTCCACCTATGCACTGTATGCGTTACCACAGAAACAGACTACACTTTAAACTGTGGACAGCTGAGAAAATGAAGGAGCTGTCAGGCTGTCTGAGCAAGAGAGTCGACCTTAAACACACACACACACACACACACACACACACACACACACACACACACACGCACACACACACACACACACGCACACACACACACACACACACACACACACACACACACACACACACACACACACACACACACACACACACACACACACACACACACACACACGCACACACACACACTGCCCAATGCAATAACAATCATCAAAAACGTTCTCTGCCTGCCCTCGTCCCTCCAGGACATGCTTAACTGAATGGGGACAGTTTTTTTATTTTTGATTACACACACACACTCACACACGTATAACCTCTGTGGTCTTTTACGTTTAAGTTTACAATGCTGTTGGAAAACAAGTGATTGTGTGTGTGTTTGTACCAGTAAAAGTTGAATAGAGTGAGTATGAACCCTGTGACTTGTTTCACTGTTTGCAGTGAGTGTTTTGAGGAATGGAGTGGTTTATTGACAATAAGTATTTTCTTCCCTCTCTCCCGCCCTCTTTCTCTCTCTCTCTCTCTCTCTCTCTCTCTCTCTCTCTCTCACTGTCTTTCCACATGCCACTCTGTCTTGGAGATAAATGACTCGCTGTTGTCATAGTGACCACCACGGCGCTATGGCTCCCAATCATCTTGGCAACAACGCAACTCTAGAACCATCAATTTTGACTCTGGGTGCATGGAGGACGTTTGAGAGAGTGTTTGTATGCGTGTAGCTTGTTGTCAGCCTTGAAAAGGAGGGAAATCTGTTGGGAAGTCTGCTCTCTGAGTGGATAGGGATGACATGCGAAAGAGACATCGGAGCCGAGCCAATAATAATTGACTTGACTGCAAGTAGTGCAGAAACGGTTAGTTGATATAAATTTAAAAAAGCAATTAATCATTTAATGGACTACCCCAGCAATTTAGCAACGCACCTACATAAAGTCTGGGAACTTGCCAGTGACAGATATTTTTTTTAAAAGTCAGCAAAATTGATGCAGTGGAGGCAGAGATATCCTAAAAATATTGGATCCTACATTTCCCATAATGCCACTTTGTAGTGTTTTTCGCTAATTGTTAATTTTACATTTCTTTGATACAATGTGTTATCTAGTGAGCTTCAGAGGTGCTGGTTAGCAGATGTTTTTACCACTGGACAGAGCCAGGCGGTTTCAAGTCTTTAGGCTAAGATAGGCTAATCACGTCCTGGCTTTAGTCTCATATTTAGCATACAGACATGAGAGTGGCATCAAACTTCTTATCTAACTCTTTGCAAAAAAAGTGAATAGGCTTATTTCACAAAATGTTGCACTACTCCTTTCTGGTGTGACAGGTATTTTACAGACTGGACTAATAATAAATTATAATCCTCAAATGATATCAATAATGAAAATTATCAGTAGTGAACTACACGCTGCTGCAATCTTTGTTTCTTTAAGAGAAAGATACGTAAAACTTCTTTTGCTGGATGAAATCTGCAGCCAGAACATAAAGTAGAGCTAATCTTTGATTTTATCAATATCCGCAGAGTTATCGTCTCCCCTTTCTACTGTGTCTACATGTGTTGCAGCTCATATACTGATTGTCATATCCAGTAAAAGAGGAACAATATTGTTTCTCTGGTTGATCTCCTGCAGGGAGGTAGTCCGAGCATACAGGGGGCATCAGATAAGCTGGACTGCTGCTGTAGGTTCCTGTCATCAACAGGTCGTGCATGGCTGAACAGAGGAGGTGTGTGTGTGTGTGTGTGTGTGTGTGTGTGTCAGTATTTAGATTGGGAGTGGAGGTTTAGGGGCTTCGTGGGTCAACGGAGCCTTTAGACCATTAGAGAGAGGGGTCGTGCTTCTTGGGCTCTGGTCGTTATGTGTGTGTATGTGTGAGGATAGTCCAGGGGGTCTCTATTATTGTATTGGTGAGGAGAAGGGGGTGGTGTTAGCAGGACCCCATGCTGCTGGGACCAGTCCCTGTCTTTTAAAAGAGGGACGACAAATAGTCAACACATTTGCTTTATTGCTTGAGACTGAGGGCCTATTGTCTCATGTGTGTCTTCCTTATGGGACCCATGAGTGGTCCTGAACTATAACTGCTTTCTCAAATTAAACACCTTTTTTAGAGCAGAAGTTCCCAACCTGGGGAATCGTGACACCTATGCAGGGTCACAAGATGAATCTGAGGGGTCCTAAGATAAGAACAAAAAGGACTTATTTCTGCTAGACAAATTTTCCTTACTTCTTTTTTCTTCTTATATATTATTGGATCATTTTAGTTCCTCAGGCCTTTAAAAATAATTTGATTAAAACAAGGAAAACTAAAAATACATAGGGCTTGGTATTAAACCTTTATTATTACTGAGTACCAAACAAAAAGCTTTTTATACTCCGTAGAATTTAACAAACTGCAAGTGTCGAAAGTTGGCATTGAAACATGGTCAGATTCTTATTTTGAGTCTTTGCTCAAATATGTCCTGTTATAAATCGTAAGTAAAGGGCTGTCTTTTATTAAGGTAAAGTTATTGTTGTGTGCAGCAGAGATCGACATATGCTGACTTTAACTCCCTATTATTAGTACAACTCCAAAAAACACCATTACCACAATACAACTCAGTAGTGTGTTTTAGTAAACCCTCCCTGGCTCCTAAATGCCTCACATGTCCATTTTGTACTGCTCAGTTATTTTTTCAAATGTTGGAAAGCTCCCCCAGAGCCACAGAAAGCATTATACGACTGTTGACTGTGATGGATTTGTAAAAGCTATGTAGTGTGCCTTTACACACAGACACACTGAAAAGTTTGTTTTGTTAAGTGAAAAAGGTGGATTTGTAGAAAAAGTGTTTATTCCTCAAAGGAAGCAATTGGAGAATTTGAGGGAGGTAATTTGAGGGATCACAAGCCAAAAAGGTTGGGAACTACTGCGTTACTATAATTAATCCATTTCAACTGATGTTCATGTAGGTACGTCTTGAATCCCACTTTTGACATTTTGTGCGCTCATTCTGTCCAGCCCTTCTCTGATGTGGGACACAATGAGCGGTGCAGTGTCTCGCAGTGGATGCGGAGCTTTTGTTTGAGCTGGCTCCCGGCCCTATTGATCAGCCGTAACACCCTCCGCCCCTCTCTCTCTCCTCCTTGTAAAGTGTGTATACGTGTGTGATCTCTGGAGCTGTGCAGTTCAGCTGCCTGCTGAGTATGCAGCAGACGCACACACACAAAAGTTGTCGCCAGCCCTACAAGCGTTATATACCGAGCTTAAAAGTTTGATTTTGGAATGAGAGAAGTAGAGGCTGAAATGGGGGGGAGATAAAAGAAGGGAAAGAAAGAGAGGAAAATAGAGAGGAGGAACTCCCAGCTCCTTGTAATTTGCTGTGGGAGAGAGGGAGGAGGAGTCAATGGGAGGGGAATACCCAGCAGGGAGGGAGCAGTAGAGAGCAGAGGACATTCACTCTGACACACACACACACACACACACACACTCACACTCGCATGCAAACACACATATGAACACTTTTAGACACACACATGCAGGCAGTGGATGTGTTGCCACAGGAGAGAGGGAGGGAGCGAGATATTCAGAGAGGAGATCCTTAGCAAACTGAAGTGGGAGAAAGAAAAGACATTAGCCAGAGGAGTGTGCTTGAGTGTCTGTGTTAAGAAGAAAACCTGAGAGTGCATGCTCCTGTGTATATTTTGAATGAGCAGATTGCACATTTGCTCCCAGGAAAAAGGATCCACAATGATTTTGGAAATCTAAGGGAATATTTCCAGGCTTTTGCTGGGAATACTGTTTGGAATACTCTGGATATGTGACCTGCTTGGGGAAATCTGTTTTCCTTTCAACCTGGGCCTCACTTTTTTCTTTTCATAAACTCATTCACTCTAATTTCTGTTGCATTGGAGCCAAGCCAGAATGCCTACCGGTAAGCAGCAGCTTTTTTTTTAATTCTTCAAATATGCTCAATGATGTTTCCCATTATAGACACTCACACAAGTTTTTTTCCTAAGGTGAAGTGGTTCTGTGATGTGGTGGGACTAGATTTCGCTGTCAAAGGTGTTGCATGTCTGCAAGCCTCATCAAACGGGATTAAACCATATTCATATAGAATAGGGTTACACGATACACACTACATGTTTCTTTGGTGTAATGAGGAAGCTATTGATGATCAGAATAAGATATCATGTGTGGCAACACAAAACATATATAAAAAGTGGATATTTTCAAGTAGTCAAACTTCAGATAACAACTTTTAAATACAAGGTCCATTTACTAGTCATTGATGATTTGGCTTTTTGTCTTAGTGGCTCTTTTGTGTGGTGTGTGTGTGACTTTTTTTCCTCAGCTGACAGCCCTGTGTGAAGTGCCTCTGCAGCGTCCGTTTCTCTGCAGTACCGTTGTATGAACGTCTTCTGGTTCTTTTCTCACCCCTGGTGTTGAATGGAGCGTGTTTCCTTTCTCGCAGACATTGCGGGTTAAATTCCTAATGATGCGGAGATGATGGTGCACACAGCTTTCTGTTGTCCTTTCACAGTCTGAGTGGTTATACAATATACTTTGTTGTTAGTTACAGATATAATTTTCAATGCAGTCACTGCAGGAAACTAAAATAAATGTATGTGTTTCAGCTACATGTGACACAAAGCATCCCATTTTCTTGGTACATGGTCCCAGAATACATTTAAGAAAATAAATAAAATAGACTTCTAACTCTTTTGCACTTAAGGACAGCACGTGTCAGTTTCCCCTTGCTGGGTGTAGGTTTGACCGAGTGTTGAGATGCCATTCTGCAGCCTGTGACCCAAATTAGAGCCTTAAGGGCAGCGGTTGGGGGTGGCTACAAATGGGTATAGAGGAGAGCAGAACAGAAAAGAGGGGGGGGGGATAATTACTGTTTAGAGCAAACTCTTTGGTTTAGAGGTGCTGGAGACAATGGACCCCTCCGTCCTTCTCCTCCCACCCTGCTAGCCCAGTCCTCTGGGAGGACATCTGCCCCCCATCCTGAGCACTCACGTGCAAGAAACCACAGCCCTGTGAAGGCTGGATGGGTGGAGGGGAAAGCAGGGTGCAGAGTTGGGGGATAGATCCCTTTGGAGTAATCCGTCTAATATAGGAAAAAAATCAATAGTTTTCCAATCTCATGGCTCAGTGTCCACCCAAGTGTGTGTGTATCGCTATAGGAGTGTAACTGAAGTGAATGCAGAAAGTCCAGTGGCGAGGTTTTTTTTCCCACTGGGCTGCAATCCAATCGGGTCAGAGAATGAGGCTAGTGTGTCACACTCCGAGGGAGGCCAAGGGTGTGTGCAGCCAGGGTCGCATGGGTATCCCGAGGGTGGGTGTGAGAGTGTGTGTCTGAAAATAGGGGGTGTAAGTTTGCAGGTGGACATTTTTTTCCCACAGAGTTTAAACACCGGTGCTGTCAGCTCAAACTACGCTTCACATTCTTCGCTGATGTCCACAGTGTCAATAACAAACAAAGAATCTCTACTAGACTCTCGGATTTAACTCTCATCTCGTAAACACAACCTGAAGATAAGGGGGTGTTAATCTGCGTTTATAAAATGTGTGAATGCCACTGTGCACGGCAGATGTTTATTTGTTTTAGTGGTTTTACTTTATCGTTAGAAAAAGCCATTTGTTTGATGAATAGAATAGACTCCTATGAAAGCCATAGGAGTCTATTAGGTCACACCTCAAGTTTAAACTCCTGTCTTTAGCAGCCATGACGTGTGTTGAGATGTTTGAAATACTGTCTTGAGATTGTTGGAGCTTGTGCAGCTTGTTCTGTGCCAACACAATAAAGAAGGAATGCTTATTCTCTCTTCTTCTCTTTTTCCACCCATCTCCCGAAACATCTGCATTATAATATATGTCCTGGCCTGCGCAGCTCTTTGTTGGTCCAGTGATAAGTCGTTCAGTGGAAAACGCCTCCCGTCTCCAATCCTATCCTTTGCCTCTCTCTGTTTCTCCCACCTCTGCCCTCTCTCTTCTCTCTTCCCTCGGCTCCAGTCTTTTGGCTGTTGTGTGAAATCCTGAGTGACACTTTAAGGTCCTTAGCGTCAGTTGAGATCAGGCCTGCGTCTCTATCACAGGCAGGGATGGACCTTTAAGTGGACGTGGCGGAGGATGTGAGGCCTTAACTAAACAGTAGACAGTAGGGACTTAGGTGCTTCATTGGGCTGTTGTGTCACTGCTCAGACTGCAGGGAACAAAAGCTCTAAGTCGTTTGCATTTGAAAATATTGTAAAAGTTGAAGGTGGTGAGAGAATTTGGTAGATTGGTTTGAGATAGACAAAAACATTTTAAGAATGAATTTACTACAAAAGGCAGGATCTAAAATGAGACCGAGCGAGTGGGATATAGAAAAGAGAAAAAGCAAGGGAGTGGGTGGTGTTTGACCTCTGGCCTTTATTCTCATCTCATCTTCCTACTTTCATTCCTTTGGGTCCTCTCCTCCTCATTTCTCACTCTCTCAGTCACAGACAGTACGCATGTCCTCTTCCCACCATGTTTTCCCATTACATTGTCTTTTTAAATCGTGGTAAGATGTTGCCAAAGTAAAGACAAAAACTAATGTGCTATAACTCCATGAGATGTGTTCACTTTCAACTTGTGTACTTGCATGAAAACGATCTATTCTTATGCTTGTCGTGCCATAAGACTGCATAAGCATTGAACTCAGCTGCCATCTGGTAGGCCTGCTGCAGCATAAACAAGAACACACATGGACAAACAAGGTTGATTAAAGGACCCATGAGCTGTGCAAAGTGTGTGGTCAACTTACTCCTCTCTGGGACATAAGCTTCAGTCTTTGTCCTCAAATTCTGGTCATTTCCAGATAAACTGGGCACCTGCAGATGTATTAAATGTTCTCTTGTCCCTGTGAGACCAGCCTTGCACCTTTTTACTACCTAATTGTGCTTTTGAGAGTGCAAATGTGTCACAAACGTACATTCTACCTGCTTTACACACACTTGGGATAAAGATATTTTAAGACTTAATCATTTCTTGGCAACATTTCTTATTCTGCTTGTTTCAGTTTGACATTCCGTGGCTTTGCTTTCTTTTGTCTTAAATGTGTTTATTCTTTAGTGGATATTTTATTTTGATTCAACTTTCCATTTCAGAAAAAGTCTGAGGAGCTGGCTTTCCTGAATCTACATTTAGAATTTAATTAAAATATGTCCACAAATCTTGTGTTCAGGTAACACTTAAGGCAATTTAAAGTTCTGAAACTCTCCCTGTAGCTCCAAAAGTATTGACACACAATGGCCTTAGTGATATCCTCTTACATGGTCCCTTTAGATGAGACTCAGTCATTTTAGTGTGAATAGGGAGTGTTATGAACACATGTGCTCCAAATGCAAATATGAGCCCCGGCGGTCTGTAGTCATATACACAGGCTGGTCAATGTGTATTTTTACATAGTAAAGTATATGCTTGGAGAGGCTTGGTCTGAGCCCATAGGAATGTCCTATGGAGCTCATATGACACAGCGAACTTGCCGTTACTTTATGACCTGCCAAAACATATTCTGAGTTTGAATGTATAATAGGAAGAAGGAAGAAAAGAATGGCAGGAATCAAGACAGACAGGCTTGATGTAACTGACATTAATGAAGAATAAAGAGGGTGAGACGGGGCACATTCTTTCAGCTGGCTGACATGGCCTGTTGTCCTGATCTCTTCTCGCTGATATCAGGTTGTAAATGATGATGTCGACGTCTCTTTTAACCTCCTCTTTCTTAATGTCTGCTCACACCAGAACGTGTTAATTTAATTTGCGTGACATAAATTTTGTCATCTACAGTATGTCCACAACGTTGCGCGCGGACCGTCCCAATGCAGCCCAAAATTCATGACTGAATGGACTTTGCATGCTGACAACCAAATGCAGACACCCAACCTAGCATTAGTAGAACTACATGCAACTCTCCTGATCCACAGCGTATCTGTCCCTTCATTGTCACTGTAATCATTCCTCCATTCAAAATTCACCAACTGTTCCCTCTCTCGCATGACACAGTCTTTACACTTTGCAAAAATGCCTTCCAAATTTCAGCCAAATCTAATGTGAGCTTTTAGAGCTAGCCAAACCAAGTGGGTATTTTCTAAAGTTAAGTCTTTTCAGTACGAAATCCCCTCTTTGATTTTTTTTTTTTTTAGTGCTGTGTTTTATTGCTAAGGGATACTCCCTGGAAGTCACGTGTACTGAAGGCTTTGTTGCATACTGCACATTGTCACTTGGTTTTTAAACCCAATGATTAGGGATACCAAGCAACTTAAAATAAACACAGGCTTTTTTTGTAGCTGTTCTGTATCCATCTGCATATGACATAATACTTGCCTATTACAAAACACTCACAGAGCTGTTAGTGCTGTTTGAGCTACTTGTGAAGCTCGTCAGGGCCGTAAAGAGGGCTGACAGCTGTTTGCTGACCACTCCAGAATAAAGAGCACTTCAGGTGACCATAAAGAGTGTAACCGAAGTGTAGCAAGAGTCATTAAACCTGGCTGGACTTGCGTGTCGGACTGACTGCACTGATGGAGGGAAGTTATCCGTTTAAGCACATTGTCATACACAGCACATGCGCAGGTACGAATGAACATGAACAGTGTTCTGATGGTCCAGTTTGACATATAAGGGTTTGTTAAATCATTGTTAGCTATATTTGCATCTTCATTACTATTAATAAGGATAGTTATTGGGCAGCTCAAGTGAATTTTCCTTTTATTGAAGTGAAGAAAGGTACAATATATAAAAACACCCACATGTAATAACTTGAATTTAGAATTTTTTAAAAGAAGCACATTGGTTTAAATACATTTAAAAAAATGTCCCCGTCATTTGACATTTCATCTCACCAAAAAGTCCATTTAGTGGCTGTTGTGGAGCCTTTAGTTGTATCATGGAAATTAAATGGAAATTTAAATATAAATGTTTCAATGCCAACTGTGCACCTTCCTCTGCTTGGGGAGTTTGTGTGATTTGATCAAAAGCTCCAGAACAGCCACTCAATTGACCTTTTGGTGAGATCGTTTGGTCAAGTATTATTTTCAAAGTCAAGAATTTCGCTTTCAATCTCAACCTTTTTTTATGTTCCTGTGCATCCAAAAATCTGTTGTGTTTCCTGTGGCACGAAGATCAATGCATGTTACCGTAATTGAGGTCAGCTCTGAAAATGCTTCTGTTATAAAATAAATAGAAAAATCCCTATAATCCAGATGTGATGCTTAATGTAACAGAGTCCATGATAGTATTGGGGAATTTAACAGTTTGTATAGGATAGAAGATAGTTTTAAAGATCTTCTACCCACATTCTTGTAATATAGATTTTAAATCCATTTTCACCTATCTTGTGGTCATTAAAATAAACATACATTTAAAGGTGTTTTTTAATCTAAAAATGTATGAGAAGAGTTGTGTTACTGTTTACTTGTAACCTTAAGAGTGTTTTGTACCCCCTGTGTACACTGTCTGCTCAGTTTTCAGTCTGGTTTGCCTTCCAGACAGGCCTGATGTTCAATTTATTAAACTTTGGCTAAAATAATTAAGCGCCCCAGCTCTTTGTCTGTTTCAAGTTAAATGAAAGCCAGAGATAGAAGCCAGGTTGTTGAGACACTCTGATTTACTCTCTCTCTAGTCTGGCAGGAAACAGTCCCAACCTGCATGTTTAGGAGCATAATTAGAGATAATTTACAAGGACAAGGTTGAACATAATCTGGACAGGAGGTAACTAAGGCTCAGCCCTCTCTGTGCTGTGTGTGTGTGTGTTGTGTGTGTGTGTGTGTGTGTGTGTGTGGAGGAGAAGGTTGGGGGTGCTGGTTGTCTGTGTGTGTACAAGAGCCAGTTCACCCAGGAAACGGCCCGGGTGTGTCCCAGACATGAAGCTGGAAGGTAGGAGGGGGGGGGGGGGGAGGGGGGGGGGGGGGGGGGGGGGCTGGACAAACACAAGATGGAGCAATCTCTCTCTGTGGTGTTTGGATTCACGGAAAAACGGAAACATGGTTTGTCTGTATTAGCTCTGTGTGTGTGTGTGTGTGTGTGTGTGTGTGTGTGTGTGTGTGTGTGTGTGTGTGTGTGTGTGTGCAGGACAGGTTGCATGTGTGCACACTCTGCCTGCCCATATCTAGCCGCAATAGCTGGTGTGAGGACCATTAAGTTATTAGCTCAGTTAGTGTTATCTTTAGTGTGATAAACCTAATGCATTTTGTGTGGAACATACACACACAGTATAGATTTACATATATCACTTACTGTGATAAGGAAAGATATATTATAGATTTGTCAAAGGGCAAAGAAAATGGTCAGTTACCTATTAATGTCATGGTATGTAATATAATATAACCCTTTGTGCATTGTGTACGGTAACTTGAAAGCAGTATGTTGCTTATCCAAAACTGCTTATCAAAAAGCCAAGTGTGTGTGTGTATGTGTTGTTTTCACCCACCAGATTCCTTCTCCTTTCTGATCTGTAATTGTTAAAAATTTGGTCAGACTTTGGAGTGCAAACATTTGGATGGACACACGCACGGTGAATCAGTTCCAAACTTGTCTGAGAAAAATACAGTTTCGTGCCACTTGAGTTTTTGGACGCTCTAATTCCTTCCTGCTTTTCTTGGCACGGCAATGGAGCAAAATTAGAAGAAGAGAAAGATGTGATTCAGAACATAAGACTATTCTCTCATTCTTGTTTTTCAGACGTGGATTTCAAAACATTTCAGTTTCCTTTTTAGGAGCTAGGTAACGACGATATTCCTGTAAAAAAAAAAACATGTACGTAATGTTGCAGTGAAGAGGGACTTGAGGGCTCTGTAGGATTTTTGGACTTAGACTTAGCAATTAGCTGCACCAACCAATCTTCCAATCAATACTTAACAATGGATCAAATGACTATCGTAATGTGAAAGGTGCCACTCGTAGTGACAAACCACAAGGAATTGTGGAAACGTTGCAGTTGCTATCCAGCCTTTTAAGCCTATTTTAGCTCATTTGGCTAATTGTTTTGGTTGGTCTGCATACTACTACTACAAACAATACTACAAAATTAGCAACTAGCTAGTAAATAAAGTAGAGCATTTAGCAGCTAAAAAGCCAAATATTTTCCTAAGGAATTAGTGGGGACCAATACAGTGCTAAAAGGAGAGTGTATATTATATATTATACTTTAAAGTCGAATCAGCATTTTGGGTAATATGCTTATTCAAATATCTGTGATTAGGTCAGTGGCTGGGGGATAAGCTTAGCTTAGTCTAGACGCAGGAAACAGCTAGCCTGGCTCTGACTAAAGCCCAAAAATACACCTACCAGCACCTCTAAAGCTCAGTTAATACCTTGGAAATAGTTACGGCACACAACTCCCTGTACAACCACAGCTTGTCGTTTGTTTACCGGTTAAACAAATGAGATGCAACATGTTCATTAGTGAGCTTTAGAGGTGTTAGTAGGCATACTTTTGAACAGAACCAGGCTAGCTTTCGCCTGCTGCTTTAGTCTTCATGCTAAGCTAAGCTAAACACCACCTGGGACTGGCTCTGACGTGACAGTATTATCAACTTCTCTTCTTAACAGTTTTTTTCCCCAAAATGTTAAACGGATTAAAAGTTAGATACATATCTAGAGCAGGAACATGCAGGTTCTATTTCTTAACTTGGTATTAGTAAAGTCGTGGTTGCCAGAATCAAACCTGTGATCTCTCCATCACAGACCAGTCTAACAAGCATGCCTGCTGCTAAAGTGCTTTCAAAAGAGGTGTCACCATAGCAAAAATACCTCCAAGGTACCTATTTGAAAGGTGAGAGAGCAGGATTCTTTGAGCTTGTTCTCAGTTTCACGTTCCATGTTTTTGAATACCAGTCTGTGATCTACGATGCTTTGAAGTGAGACGTGTTTAGGCTGAGCCTGTGCTGCTGGAAGCGAGAGAGTGACACTGTCCTATAGGGCATCGGATCACAATGTTGCCACAACACCGGTGCTGCCGGGTCACTTGGTGTATCGAGCTTAGGTGATAAAGACTGGTGTCAAACTCCCACTGAGCTGGTATGAGGATGTCTCATGCCTTCCTTCTCTTACCGTCAAAGCTAGCCTTTCTATGAAGCGAGTCCTTGGAAAACGTTGAGGGGAAACTTGGAAGGCTTCTGTTTGATATGCTACATATGTGGTTTCACTTCAGCTGGCCTAGCTGTGGGGCCTTAGGAGCCGGTAATCATGTCTTAACAGATCTCTTCACACAAGGTTGTGGGCCAGATTGGCATCGGCCTGACGCCAAATAGACCCCTGTAGCGGCACACACTACACAAACACACAAACTTGTCTCTCTTCAATAGAAATAGGGCTTTCATTCATTGCCTCAGAGTGGAGGGTTCTCAGCATTACACTCCTAATCTTGTCATTAAACTCACGCTAACATTGTTTTTTCTGTCTTGCTGCAAAAACACTCACACATGCACATTTACCAGATACGTTAGAAATCAAACGTTTCTGTTTCTTGTGTTGTGTGTTTATGAAATGTTTCTTTGGGTGGAACTCAGGACAAATCTGGGAGGGCTAGTGGTCCACGTATGGCGGGTGGTCAGTCAGACTGTGGTCAGCTGGAATGTCAGGAATTGGGATGCTAAACAGAAAGAGACTGTAAGAATATGAAAGTGGTATTGTAACTGTTAAAAAGTTACTTACAGTGAGTCTTTTTAACACTTAGTTTGAGAGAGGGAAATACAAGTCGGTGGCTGTCGAATGTGTGTGTAATTAGAATTTGAAGGGCTCTGCATCAGTGAATCATTAGTGCATTCCTTTTGGGACTCATATCATTACTGTAAAAAAATTACATTTTACACTTTGCCTGAAACTTAATATTTATGTCCGATGTTGTGCGCTGTGCTTTATAGCAGAAAGAAAAATAAAAATAGGAACGAGGGCGTGGTTCTTCTAGTTTTTACAAATCTAAAACTTTGAGTTTAATTTTTAGCTTAGGTTCTTCCAAAGGTAGATATGAAAAGCCCAACGCCATTGTGACAGATGGCAACATCATGTATTATGCAATAACTTATTTGGAAACACGGGGACAGCAATTTTATTGGCATGTATTAGCTATTAGATATTATCTAGACCGTGGTCTTATTTGTTTGCTGTAATTATACACAGCCATCATGGTTAATGTGACAACCATATATTTAAAATACAATAGGCAGAGCCATTGTTTAGGTGACATTCAGACCAGCAACAGCACAACAACTAAAGGGACTGCATTGGTGTGGGCGTGTTGCTACAGGTTAGCACAGACAGAAGAGGAAATGCAAACCAGGAAGTCCAGTTTAAAAACCAAGACAGAATACAGCCGTTTATGCATGTAGAGTTATTGAAAGGTCAATGGCAACAATCAATCATTTTCTCCCTCATCTCAGTGCTTACAAAGTAACCAGTAAATTAGACCAAGGCATTCAGCTATTTGCACATCATTTTTGGCTTATGCACTAGACAGTGCTCTGCACTACAACTTGAGTCATGAAAAACCTTTTCGCTTTTCGCTCTCACAAGCCAGTGGTTTCATTTAAATAAATGAAAGCTAGTGTGTGCCATTGTTGGTCTGAAAGAGAAATTAGAATAAAATTGAATAATGACAATCTCTTCCCTTCTCTCATTTCCCTCTCTAGACGATTATAACTACCTGCCTGATGCGTTACCTCCTCTTCCTGAAGTCCCGGACTCCGGCGCAGCCCTGAGCTCCGTTGACATACCGGCCCGCTGCCTCCGCAACCCGGCTTTCCGCCATACCTCCTCGCGCTACTGCTCCGCCCTCAGCATGGACTCCTCTCCCGACAGTGCCGAAAGGCCAATCAGCTACAGCTCCACGTCTTCCTCCGCTTCCTCCCGCGACAGTCATTGCTCGCTAGGCAGCCGCTCCACCCTCGTCCCTGCCCCTCACTGTAACCCGGTGACCTCAGACCGGGACTCTGGGGCGATTCGGTTGGAACTGGTTCCGGCCCGGCAGCTGGGATGCCGGGAGGAAGATGACAAAAATGATGGCGGGGTGGACACAGGGAGGGGACAAGGGAGACAGGGCAGTGGACAGACTCTGACAGAACATTCAGAGCCTGAGGTGGGCCCAGATGGAGGAGAGCGGACAGGTCCGGTGCAGGGACCCAGGTCGTATGTGGACCGGGTGGTGCAGGAGATACTAGACACAGAGAGAACCTACGTCCAGGACCTGCACAGCATTGTAGAGGTAAGGAACACTCAACCACGATAACATGTTAAATAAAAACAAGCTGTGTAAGAAATCCGAAGCAGAAGGATCCTACATTTGGCAGGACATCAAATGTAGAGTGAGGCCTTGAACACATTTGTGTTCATTGTGACGTGTACTGTATGTGAATTTAAAATGTTTAATGAGAAATAATCCAGATTCCTACTTTGTTTTTCTTGTTTTATCGGCATGATTTAAATGATCAGAGACCTAAAGAGACAACATTTTTCAATATAATTCAAAGACGAAAAAGCAAACATGAGAGTATGCTTTTGTGTTCATCATCTCTCCACCCCTGAGACTTATCTGGTAACCCCCAGTTTGGGAACCACTGTTCTAATTCAGTAAATAGAGGCAGAAACTGAAATGGGGGGGCGTACAGTTTTAAATATTTTGAAGGTCCCATCTTTGAACTAAAATGATTTCCTGATGACCCAGTTTAGACCCAAGCAGCAGAGGAACGCCAGGAGCAATACGGGGCTTTAAATCAACAGATAACACACATCCTTTATGTCTTTGTGGTTTTCCTCACACATGACACACACAGCTCCTGTCCTGCTGGGAACTTCCAACACAATACGGTCACCTGCACTTGCAGGTTGGGTTTGGCCGAGTTACACGACACCGGTGCCTTTGTGCTGCAGGCACAGGCACACATTCAAAACTATAGACGTTTTTGAACACACACACTCACATGCACGCACAAAATACTGTATGCACACACTCAGATAAATACACTCTTTTGTAAAGTTGGCTTTGAACTGCAAGGATACACATTGCCTCTTGTCAGTGCTTTAGTGGCTTTGTTAAGGAATGGGTGTAGTGGCTTGTATCAAAGGTTGCTCTCTTTTCTCTTCCCCTCCTCTTTGTTTCTCTGTTCAGCTCTTTTTGGTTCTCTGTGAACCTTAAAATTCATATGCTATGTGCTTAGAAAAAAGATCCCGCACACTGACCATTACACAAGCAAACAATTTATTTACAGCGTTTTGGTCCTAGACCTTCATTGGGTAAAAAGGAAGGTCTAGGACCGAAACGTTGTAAATAAATTGTTTGCTTGCCACTTTGGATCACATCCTACGCACCTGCCCGACCAAAAGAGGTGTGCAAAAAAGCTTTCTTACGATATGCTATGTGCTCAAATGTGGTGCGCACATGTGATGTGCGTTTTGCATTTGCATTCTGCAGTTTATTTTTGATTGTGGTGTAAAATGAAGAAAACGTGTGTATGGAAATTGTTGCATGTGTTGGAGCTTTTCCCACCTTTTCTCATATTCTCCCTCTTAACAGTGCTTCCTCCCCCCACTCTAGGCTGTTGGTCAAGGGCCATTATGTGTATTTGTGTGTGCATGTGTCTGTTTGGGGTTAAAAAGGTGTCTGGCTGTTGTCAAAAGAGAGCAGGAAACTCATATTCCCAAGAGACGGGATAATAATAATAATAATAAATTAGATTTATATAGCGCTTTTCACGGACTCAAAGTCGCTTTACAGGGCAGGGTATAAAACAAAAACAAAACAAAACAAAAACAGAACAAAACAAGATTCAGGCACAGATGAAAAGGGAAGGGGACGTGGTGCCACGGATAGGCAGAGGTGAAGAGATGGGTCTTGAGGCAGGACTGGAAGATGGTGAGGGACTCAGAGGTGCAGATCTCTTGGGGGAGGGAGTTCCAGAGCCTGGGAGCTGCCCTGGAGAAGGTGAATGAGTCTTTCAGCAGCGGGGGGTGTGAGAGAGGGTCTGATTTTGGCGATGTTGCGGAGGTGAAAGAAGGAGGTTTTAATGACATGGCGGATGTGGGGCTCAAGGGAGAGGGTGGAATAAAAAATAACAAGGTTGTGAGCCTGGGGAGATGGGGAGACAATGGTGCCGTCGATGGTGAGAGTGGAGTTATTGGTTTTGCTGAGTGTGGATTTGGAGCCAATGAGGAGGAATTCTGTTTTATCGCAGTTGAGTTTGAAGAAGTTGTGTTGCATCCAGGTTTTAATAGCTGACAGGCAGGAGTTGATGTGGGAGAGGGGAGGATTGTGGGGGGATTTGGTGCTAAGGTAGATCTGGGTAACAGTAACAGTGGAAGTCCAGGTTGAAGTGGCAGAGAAGTGGGAGTGAGGTTTAGTTTTTGTGATTTTGGCCCGTCCCCTGATCGATGTCTGAGCCTCTCCTGCTCCTCCTTTCCTCCCCTCTTCAGGACTCAGATGTTAGGGAAAGGGGGAGAGAGAAGAGGAAGGTAGGGAGAGGGATTTAGCTCTGAGATAACAATACCCAAAGTAGGTTAGGACAACACTGAACAGAGCTTAGGAGCTGTACTTAATAACCCTCTACTGCCTCTACTCTACAGACCACCTATTGCCATTAGAGAAGCAGACCACCCAGCCCTGGAAGACCACACTTACATGGCAAAACAGCTAATTCTTCACCAGTACTTTGGAAAAAGTATGTGCATTTAGCCTTTCTTCACCCCTTTAATGCCAGTTCCAGTGAGTGCACAGGGGATGGATTGCACTGATTGTATCTTGTTTGAATAGAGCTTTTAACATGACAGTTTACCTATACTGAGAAAAAGACTCAAGCTGCTGGACAGCATTGACCCATCTATTAGCAGCACCGTCCTTCATCCTTTATGAACTGGTCCTGCAACCCCTGTTTAAATAATCCCTTTGCCCATGCTGCTTCCTGCAATGGAAGAGGGTGTGACAGCCTTAACACAAATATTTACCCAGACTCCCCTGGGCTCACCTGTGATTCATCTGTCAGCGGCGGTGTTATGGTCCACACACACTCATACTCTGCCTGCCTGTGTGTGAACTGTACGTGGGGATTTAGATTACTCACAGTATGTGTAAGTATTGCACGGTACATGTGTAAGTATCGCACGGTTTGTCGGTTGGTGCAAGAATGAATGTGTTTTTGCTGGGGCCCTGAAAACTCAGCGTACTGCAACTTAGGAAAACACATACAACTAGACAAAAGACAAACAAATACAGAAAATATCTTCACCAAATACAGAAACGTGTTGCCAAAACAGAACACACAACTAAATACAGAAAACACATTGAAAGACAGAAGACGCAACCAAAAACAAAAATGGTTGCAAAAACAGGAAACCCAACCAAATACAGAAATGCTGCAGGTCGCAGAGAACACAATGGACATTAGTTAGAAAACAACAGAAGTTTCATGGGGAACTAAAAATATTACGCCTGCCATGTTGAGTGTCCCACGGAAACATCTGTTGTTTTGTAACTGTCTGTTGTGTTCAGTGCAATTTGCAGCGTTTGTGTGTTTTGGTGAAGATTTTTTCTATATTTTTTTTGTCTATCTATTTGCATGTCTTTCCTTGAGTTGCAGTGTGTTGAGCTCTCTGGGCCACCGTATACTTCTGTGTGTGAACATTGTTTGGGTGTTTGTTCTGCATGATCACCCCTCCTCGACTCCAACAGTGTGTGTAATGAGGCCAAATCCGTCATCAACAAACAACCTCTAAGACAAAGCTCTGATCTTTCTTCCCTCCTCCTCTTCCTTTTAATCTCTTTTTCCCTTATCCCTCTCTGAGACCTGGAATGCATTTGCCATTTGAAGTTGACCAGGAATTTGGAAATAAACTGGGAACATCACTTGCAGAAAAATTGAAAGTAATAATATATGGATGTTTGCAGTTGTCTTTCTCTGGAGAAATGACTTCCTTCTGCGGTGCGGAGTGAGGGATATGTTTGGTTTGTAGGAAAAGAGTGTGTACTTGAGAAGGTTAATTGTTAACATGAGAAAATATCAAGTTTGTACATGTTATGTATGTCTGATGCTTAATGGGTAGTGAACCTTAAGAGGTGTGTGTGTGTGTGTGTGTGTGTGTGTGTGTGTGTGTGTGTGTGTGTGTGTGTGTGTGTGTGTGTGTGTGTGTGTGTGTGTGTGTGTGTGTGTGTGTGTGTGTGTGTGTTGCCCATTGTTGAGCTCAGTCAGGCTTTGGCTGAGTGTGATGAGTGAAAGGGGTTAGGCCAGGTCAGATCCGTGACCCCGTGGCTAATAAAGCATCACATTACACATCAACTCCGATAGTCAACAAAATCTAAACATGACCCTTTGCAGTGACCCCCAACACAACCGCCAACATGCCAGTTAGTCTTATCCTGTAACTCAAACCCTCAAAACCAAAATCTTGGCCTGAAGCTGTTTTTATAATCTTTAAACCCCAAACATCCAAGATGGCTGTCATTCACTCCACAGTTGGAGTTAACTCTACAGTCTTTAGCTGAGATCGTTTTGTCTTTGCATCCCTCCGTTTGCTTAACCAAATACAATTTAATGGCTCAGGCTCAGCTATTATAGTAATAATGATAATGATGGCTAAATACCTAAAACATTACCAGGAACCGAAACCACCAGGGCAGACTGGAAATTAGGCAAACAGACTAAAGGGAGTGGGCAGGGAGAGTCTCTCTCTCCTCTTTGGTCTCTTAAAACACACAAGTGTTGTGTGTGTGCTGAAATAATCAGTGTGGGTGTGCGTTCAGGGCAGCCTGGTACTTTTTTCAGTGTTGTAATGTCTGTCCTGCCCAGTTGCAGACTGTGGTCTGGTTTAAAAACTGTTACTGTGCTGCTGCCACCATGATGCTTCCTCCTCCTTAACCCAATATCCACACCTGCTCCTGGTTTCAAGTTTAAATACAGCTGCATTGATGGTTGAGATCATTTTTGTGGATGTGTGTGCACTGGTGTTTCAAGTGTTCTTTCCTGTGTAATTGTGTTGTCTGATTTACTGTATTGACTGGAGACTGTGACGATGGTATGGAGTGCAAAGAACATATGTGACACAATAATGACAAAAATAATTGCACCTGGGAGGAATGAAGTGCAACAAAAATGAGTTCCAGCCTGCAGCAGGAGATGTGAATTTCTTACAAAGACTTTCAGTACATAAGAAGAAACTTGCAAATGAGAAACATGGAGTTATAATCAGTGCCTACTGACCACTGTAGTCTTTCTTTCCCCACGTCTCACTTTCTGTCTGAGACCTGAGGCTGGTGTTTAATTAGCACTGCTCACTGACAGCAGTGATGGAGTCAATGATAAGAACCAGACAGTAAGTTCCTCTTGAAAATACTTATAACGGTTTTCCAACATGTTATCTTAGCTTTCACCTGACCCAGGAATTCATTTACACTAAACCAGATAACCTTCGTTGTTTCCTTATCAAGCTGTTTACACTAAACAACAACACAGTCATTATCAAAAGAGAGTCGGCATTAATTGTATTGTATTTTATGTGTTGTGTGAGATGTATATTTGATGTCTTTTATTTATTCATTGTACAGCACTTTGATACATTGGTTGTTTTAAAGTGCCCTACAAATAAGGTTTTAATTGATTAATGTACAACACCAAATCAGAAAAAGTTGGGACAGTATGGAAAACACAAATAAAAAAAGAAAGTAGTGATTTCTAAATGTACTTTGACTTGTATTTCATTGCAGACAATACAACAGCACATAATTGAATGTGTTCATCATGATTTTTATTGTTTTTTTTTCAAATAAACAAAATCCCTATTTTGGTTCTTGCAACACATTTCAAAAAAAGTTGGAACAGTAAAGCATTTACCACTTTGTGATGTTGCCATTCCTTTTCACAACACTTAAAAGACGTTTATGGACTGAAGACACCAAGTGATGAAGTGTTTCAGGTGTAATTTTGTCCCATTCTTGCTGAAAACAAGTCTTAAGGTGGGCAACAGTACGGGGTCTTCGTTGTCACATTTTGCGCTTCAAAATGCGCCACACATTCTCTATTGGAGACAGGTCGGGACTGCAGGCAGGCCAGTCAAGTACCCGTATCCTCTTCCTCCGCAGCCAGGACTTTGTAATGTGTGCAGAATGTGGTTTTGCATTATCTTGTTGAAATATGCATGGACGTCCCTGGAAAAGATGTCTTCTTGAAGGCAGCATATTGTGCTCCAAAATCTCTATGTACTTTTCAGCATTAATGGTGCCATCACAGAAGTGCAAGTTACCTTTGCCAAGGGCACTGACACAACCCCATACCATGACAGACCCTGGCTTTTGGACTTGTTGCTGGTAACAGTCTGGATGATCCTTTTCTTCTTTGGTCCGGAGCACACGGCGTCCATTTCTCCCAAAAAATACCTGAAATACTGATTCATCTGACCACAGTACACGTTTCCACTTTGTGATGGTCCATCCCAGATGCCTCCGAGCCCAGAGAAGTCGACGGTGCTTCTGGACACTGTTAACATAGGGCTTCCTTTTGGCACAGTACAGTTTTAACTGGCATTTGTGGATGTAACTACGTATTGTGGTACTTGACAAAGGTTTGCCAAAGTAGTCCTGAGCCCATGTGGTGATATCGCTTATAGATGAATGATGATTCTTGATGCAGTGCTGCCTGAGGGCTCGGAGATCACGGTTGTTCAGCTTAGGCTTGCACCCTTGTCCTTTACGCACTGAAATTCCTCCTCATTCCTTGAATCTTTTAATTATGCACTGTTGAAGGTGAAATAAGCAAATGTCTTCCTATCTTTCTTTGAGGAACATTGTTTTTAAACATTTCAATAATTTTCTCACGTATTTGTTGGCAAACTGGCGATCCTCGGCCCATCTTTGCTCCTAAAGGACTAGACCTTTATTGGATGCTGCTTTTGTACCAAATCATAATTACAATCACCTGTTGACATCACCTGTTTCAAATCACATCATTATTTAACCAATTTACCTGATTACTAGCCCTAAATTGCTCCTGTCTCAACCTTTTTTGGAATGTGTTGCAGGTCTGAATGACAGGAAAGGATGTATATTTACAAATGAAATTTAAGGTGACCAGACAAAACATGAAATATTTTGTGTTCACATTGTCTGCAATGAAATACAAGTCAAAGTACATTTAGAAATCACTACTTTCTTTTTTTATTTGTGTTTTTCATACTGTCCCAACTTTTTCTGATTTGGGGTTGTATTCATTTATAAAGGCTCTGACAAATGGAGTGAAAGTAAAACATCTTCTCTGCAACCACAGCATAATGCTTCCTTCAGCTGTGTATCCGGAAGCTATCGTATCGTACAGTTAGAGGATTAAGCTTCAAGACTGTAACTTTTAGTGTAATTTATTAATTGATGACAAATCTTCCACATTTTGTAGCTGGGACTGAAACACAGTAGCCTGACACCGCCAGACCAATTCACAAATACAAATTATCTGCCAGAACAAATAAAAAATGAGCTTTCAGATTTGTCTAGTTCCCAGGCAAGTGTTGCATAGAAGAATGATATTAACAATTCAGCCTCTCTTTAGACCAGCATTAGAAAATAATTCCCTTGCTAGACAGAATATTGTCATAAAGGAAAATGTAATTTCCCCTTGCAGGATCAATAAAGTATGTCTTACTTAATCTTGTGGGCTTTGAAAGCTACTGAGGTGAAGTCTGTAGGAGTCACAGTGTGAGTGGTCTGTCAAAATCGCGTGTGTGTGTGGTGCCAATCAAAATGTCAGCCATAAAGCTCTAACACGAATACGTTCTGCCTGTTTCTCTCTGCAGGACTACTTGGAGTGTATCAGCAATCAGTCTCGGCTGGCCTTGAGCTCTGAGGATAAAGGCTCTCTGTTCGGCAACATCCAGGACATCTACCACTTTAACAGGTACAACACACTCACAGAGCTGGAGACTTGAGACTTGGGCTTGTGTCCGACAGACTTAAAGGAGAACTCCCATTTTTTATGTTAATCTTGCTAAATATATGGCTCAGCCCAGTTTCACTATTTGCAGGACATTGTTTGTTGAGCCTGAGAGAGACTTAAGTCTGTCTGTATATTTATGTGCAGCCCGAGCTGTTTTGAGTCTCGAGTCCTTATTAGCAGAGTCAAGATCAAGGTTTTTTACTAAAGATGTCTGAGTTTTGAACATTTACTGACTGACTAGCTGAGATTACGTCCTTTAAATGAGGCCTAATAATTAAATATTGAAGCTATGAGGCAATGTAAGTTCTGCCTGTTGATATCTTGTTTTTGTTTATTCAAAACTTGAATATTTTTTCTTGTTAGTCTTAAATACATTCAAATTTTCGAGTCAAATGTCGAATACATGTTGTATCAGAGTTATCGTAAGTGCGATATTCAAACTTGCAAATAACGTTCACATCAACTTCCAAGACGTAATTGTCAAAGCACAGTACTTTGATCCCTTACTCGACCAGCGCTGTAATCGTCCTGCGATGTGAATGCTCGCAAGTCGTAAAAATGTGGATCTTTCCCATCTCTTCGATCCATCTGGTATGAAGTGAACGCTGCATTAAAGGAGAACTCCGGCCAATTTTTACGTTAATCTTGCTAAATATAACTATGTGAGACTGGGACTGCTGCGTGATGATTATTAATGAAGCCTGACTGAACACTCTCTCGTCCCAGACGACAGCTAGCTAGCAGCTAACAGGGTAGGTGAATGTTGAAAATGCATCTTGTTGTCATGTAAGGGCCCTGCTCATGTTACATAGACACATTTTGTGTCTGTTAAGATACACAAAGGCATTATTTCATTTATGCCCCCATAACTGCTGTTTAGCTAAGTGGGAGCGGTGGGCATTAGCTGCAGCAGCTCCGTCTAGGTAGCTGCTATTGCGCTAATTGTTTTTGCTATAGACAGGTCTCGCATAGTTATATTTAGCAAGATTAACGTAAAAATTGGCCGGAGTTCTCCTTTAATGCAGCGTTCACTTCATACCAGATGGATCGAAGAGATGGGAAAGATCCACATTTTTACGACTTGCGAGCGTAAACAAAAACAAGATATCAACAGGCAGAACTTACATTGCCTCATAGCTTCAATATTTAATTATTAGGCCTCATTTAAAGGACGTAATCTCAGCTAGTCAGTCAGTAAATGTTCAAAACTCAGACATCTTTAGTAAAAAACCTTGATCTTGACTCCGCTAATAAAGACTGGAGACTCAAAACAGCTCGGGCTGCACATAAATATACAGACAGACTTAAGTCTCTCTCAGGCTCAACAAACAATGTCCTGCAAATAGGGAAACTGGGCTGAGCCATCTGTTAATTTCTGGAAAGGGCGTTGTTTGTGTGTGTGTGTGTGTGTGTGTGTGTGTGTGTGTGGGCATGTCTGTGTGCTTGTGTGTGTGTGTGTGTGTGTGTGTGTGTGTGTGTGTGTGTGTGTGTGTGTGTGTGTGTGTGTGTGTGTGTGTGTGTGTGTGTGTGTGTGTGTGTGTGTGTGTGTGTGTGCGTGTGTCTGTGTGCTTGTGTGTGTGTGTGTGTGTGTGCTTCTGTGAGTGTGTGTGTGTGTGTGTGTGTGTGTGTGTGTGTGTGTGAGTGTGTGTGTGTTTTAAATAAGTCCCCGTCTGCATATTTGTCTCCTGGCACTGTTCTTAACAGTGTGTTTCTGTGTGTGTGTTGTGTATTCAGACGAGATGGCTAGTTTAGCATCAGCCATGGTGGTCTGGAGACACAAAAATGCACACTCTTTCTCCGCACCTATTCATTTCTCAGCTGTCACGCGCAGACAAGCTGGCTAGTAAAAGGAAGCGTAAAAGCAGTTTGAAACGGTCACAATGACCTCATGCTTCAGCCATGAAACAATAAGTCCATCAGTGTGTGCACTTACACACACATAACACAGCTACAAACGGGAGCTGCCTGTTTTGAATTCATGGAAGTTTTGTCATTTGTTCGGAGCCAGGTGCCTTAAGACCTCATTTCTGTACCCAGGGTGACTCTTGCTCCTGAAACACTGCTTGGAACAATGAATCATGGGAGAGTAGTTTATATTCTTGTGTGATAAAAACGTAGGAAATTATGGGTGCACATTTTCACATCAAATACTGATTTCTTTGAGCTCTGTGTTTGTTTCAGGGATCTTCTACATCATCTTGAGAAGTGCAACGCTGACCCTGTGGCCATCGCAGAGTGCTTTGTATCCAAGGTAAAGATAGTCACCTCCTCCACCTTATACACGATCCTCCATTGCTCGTTAAAACGTGTCCAAACAGCTGGTTCAGACACATGCACGCACTCACGCACACACACAGGACAGAAAATGAGAACCTTAGAATGAGAAGAAGGCAATGCGCTTTACAAGAAATAAGTTGACAAAATTTAAGCGAGGACGCAGCATGAAGTCATTTGGGTTTATTGAGGCCAGTAGCATTATTTTGGTGGTTGGAATGTGAGTTTTAAGTGCAACAGGAGGGCATGGAGGAAGGACAAATCCTGAGGAATTTTAAGGACCATCCAAATACATAATCACCTTTTTTACTGGAGGGTGATAATAGCAGTGCTTCAAAAAAGTGGACTCAGAAACTCTTGTCTAAGTATCACTGGCCCCTCTCTCTGTGTGTGTCAGCTTTTATTTCACTCCTGCTCCTCGCCCCATCCATGCCCTAAAAAAGAAGATTGCATGATTATGTCCCATGATAATGTGCTGCATTCCAGCACTTCCTCTAAAACGTTTTACATTCCCTCCCTACCCGACTGCAATTACACCCAATACCACAGAGCAACTGTCTGACCATATATATATATATATATAAATGAGTCCCAGTCAGCATCAGAGACTCCCTACAGTAAATACAGCAGCTGTTGTTTAGACAAACCAGTTTTATAGCAGCCCACAGCACCACTCTTCATAATTAACTGAGATCCACATGATGACATCTTGTTACCGACTGATTAATGTTACAGCATGATTAATTTATTTTAGATAATCCCCTAATCTGAAATATGGACAACCTACAGTTGATTTCTATTCTGTAGCTAGTGCAGCATTTATTATAAAAACGGTTTAACATCCTTAAAGCCAGGAGTTAAATTGGGTCAAAACAAGCTGAAAGCAAGGCTCCACCTCTTAGAGTCCAAATCACATCCTGCCTCCTGTCTCCGCTAACCTCTGTCTCATGAGTATGGTACTCATACTGCACATGTCCATTAAAACTCTTAAAGTATAATTTTTTACCGTAAGAGCTTCTGACTTGCTGCTCCAGGTCCTATCCAACACACACACATATACACACACACACACACACACACACACACACACACACACACACACACACACACACACACACACACACACACACACCTCTGTTGTGTTTTTACCTGTTAGTGTTATGCATAATGCATGCTGGCCAGGATTTAACCCAAAACTATTGAATTAGATTTTGTCAAATTTAACCGAAAACAGACATGTATTATAGCCCATACATATTCGACCAAACCTCTATCACACAACCTGAAGTTTACCTTACAAAAGCGTATTTCCGTTGACAAGTTAATTCTTGACCTTGGAAATAGTTTGCAAAATAATCTCACCACAAAGTCTAGTCGCTTTGGAGCTTTCTGGAGCCTGTGCAGATGACGTTTGGCCAGTTTCTCGTGGGATTTTAGATGTCTGAGCACTTTAAAGGCTTCTCGTCCATGTTGGCTGAAAAGCTGGGATTTAAAGTGCATTTTTGACCCTTAACATAGCACAAGAAGTTCTTTAAACGCTAAGAAAAAAGGGATATAAACTAGCCAAAATATACTCAAATATAGACGACATATGTGATCGTTGTGGACAGGACCAAGTGGATCTTTCTCATATGTTTTGGTCGTGTCCGGGGCTTGGAGAATTCTGGACATCAGTGTTTAAAATTCTAAACGAAGCCTTTGATTTAGATTTACAACCTAGTCCCATAACAGCTATATTTGGGGTCCAGGGGAGTGGAGTTTTTGTAATGCCCAATAGCAAAGAGAATGTAGTTGCTTTTGCAACTTTAATAGCAAGGAGAAGGATACTGATGGAATGGAAATCAGAAGCACCGCCAAAGTGCTCCGTATGGTTATCTGACATGATGATGTTTCTAAAAATTGAAAAGATTAAATTCTTCCTTAGAGGTCGACTAAGAAGTTTTTCAAAACTTGGGACCCCTTACTGACTTATTTTGAAAACCTTACCGTACTCCCTTCTCCATAATCTGCTTTATCAGTAAAGTACAAATTTTACACTGACAGCTTTCATTTATAGAGCCTCCTTTCCCCCTCCCCTTTTTTTATTTTTATTTATTTATTTATTTATTTATTTATTTTCTTTTCTTCTTTCCCTTTCTTCGGCAGTTGGGGTGGGGGGATGTTTACAGTGTCTTTAAAGGAATGTAATACCACATTGTGATTTACACTGTAGTTAAGACAATAAAAATACAATGTCAAAAAAAAAGAAAAGAAAAAAGGGATATCTAGACATCTACAATCGTACGCCAGCTTCATCTGCTGAGGAAGATCGTCTGATACGAACTAAAGCTCAAGAGCAGCTGCTAATGTCTCCATGCTTACATTTCCAAAATAATTTATTAGATTTCCTTATATATTCATATCCAATTCATATAAGAAATAGTTGAGATGAACAAACAGTAGTTGTTGATGGTGAGAGCTGTCTTTAGGCTTCTATAGATTTGTCAGTGAGTAGGTTTAATAGTCACACGTGTGTGTGTGTGTGTGTGTGTGTGTGTGTGTGTGTGTGTGTGTGTGTGTGTGTGTGTGTGTGTGTGTGTGTGTGTGTGTGTGTGTGTGTGTGTGTGTGTGTGTTGCTTCATCATTTCACAGGCTGACTTCTGGTAAATGGGTTGTAACCAGAGTTCTTTTGTATTGCTGAATGTTAGTCATAGTCGCAAAGACCCAGGAAAACCCAAAAAACATTTCTTTCACTATCAGCTGTGAAATGCAAGCACGCTCGCCCACACACACACACACACACACACACACACTCTCTCTCTCTCTGTCTCTCTCTCTCTCTCTCTCTCTCTCTCTCTCTCTCTCTCTCTCTCTCTGTCACAGCTAATGCTTTTCTAGTCTTAGCAGCCAAAAATCACACCCCAGCACTGTTTGAAGAAGAGACAGAGCTAGATGTAAATCTCCGCCTCTCTCTCAGATAATTGGCTATCTATCCTCATGTTCCTCTCCGTTCGACTAAATCCTAACTGTGCTATGTGATGAGTAAGCCCTTAACACATTTTATGGGTTGCTACATGCTGACTGAAGCACAGAGAGCACAAAAACAAGATCTTAAGCTTTTTTCTTCGTCCCTAATTCTGTTTAGTGCTGAGCTGATGACTCACTGTGACCACTCCAGTCTCGACAAAAACTGCTGTTTCATGACTTGCTCATTAAAAACGATCAGTGGGTATTGATACAAATCAACCTTTTTTTATTTCTCTGAGTAATGATTAGCAGCCACCGTTGAATAAAGTACAAATCTTTCTATATAATTTGTATCGTGATACTCTAAAAACTCTAAAAAGGGATCATTTTCATCATGTATAGATGCCAAAATTCTCACATACAGCATTTGGATATGATGATTATATGATTGCGTATAGCTTGTATATATTTCTAAAATGGAAGTATATTATAAATCTGAGCTATTTCAGGGTCTGCTGGTTTCCTGGTTGGCTTCAAAGAGTGTGTGCAGACATGTCAACTTTAATAACAAAGTCCATGTGTGCAGGCGTGCGTGCTCGGCACAAATTTGTACTCCATAGAAGCATTTATGTATCTTGTGGTCTTGAGTCCACGGTCAGGAGGCGTATTACGAGTGCGTATTAGGAGTGTGTGTTGGTGCGTGTCTTCAGAAATCGATGGTGGCACATCTGGTTGTGTTTAGGCATGGAGACGAGGAGGAGAGCTCTGCTCTTCAATTTAGGACGATTCCCACGGAGCACCTCAGGCTAACAAATTCTGAGAGTCTTGTCTGCGTGCATTTGTGTGTGTGTGTGTGTGTGTGTGTTCTTCTGTTCAGTATATTTTGGTGGGATGTTTATGTTTGTGTAGTAAGCTTGAATTGTTCGCTGTGGCTTACATAGGAATGTATATGTACATACAGCAAGAACCATAACATACTGTAAGTTTACTATGAAGTAAGTGTGTGTGTGTGTGTGTGTGTGTGTGTGTGTGTGTGTGTGTGTGTGTGTGTGTGTGTGTGTGTGTGTGTGTCTTTGTGTGTGTTATGAACCAGGACAGACTTCTGTCATCTGCCCTGTGTGTTTATGTTGCTTCCTGATGGCCGTGAACATCCTGCAACCCCCAAGTGTTTATGGACACAAATAGAGTTCAATTAGACTCTCACGTTATGAAACAGAAAGAGGTTCATTTTCAGGCCTCCAGGAGAGCATGTTGAGAGGGAGAGATGAACAGAAAGGAAGAGGAATGTAAGATTATGGAAGAGAGGTAAATATCCTTAGAAGATCGATAAATAGATGATGGAAAATAAAAATGGAGATCAGTAGAAAGGGTGAACGCGAAGATTTCTGGGAGCAGAGAGAAAAAGAAGTTAATTCAAGCTCTGATAAGTCATGCTGTCCCTGATGACTTTGGTGTTCAGAGAGGCATGCAAGGTGGGAATAGCCTCAATTAAAGGGGTGGTGATGAAGTATGAGGGGATATACTGTATAATCTGAGCACTCAGGGCCATTGGGATCAACAGAGACTAAAAGGCCAGGACGCCGGCTAATCACAAGCTACACGGTTGACTTTCAATCAGTAGCAATTTATGGAGGAGAGAGGATGCCTTGTCTGTGAGCTTCGAGTGTGTAGAGCTGTAAACATGAAATAACCGGGCCAGTCATGAAAACTGCACCAGTCCACTGCAGATACAGTAGAACCAGTGAGGCAGAAAGGACGTTAAATCTAAACCTTTAAAGCATCGTTCAGTGCCAGTGGTTTTCTATGTTTGAGTCCATTTATTAAAAGGCACTTTAGATTACAACTCATTTTGCAAACTGTGCTGCTGTGTTTCAGATATTTAAATCAAATGTTCTTGTTACAGGCATGCATTGTGTTCAAATCATTTTCATATGATGTGAAGATTTATTAGCAGACTCTTGCTTTTGTTGTGTATTACAGCTTTGTGAACAGCAAGTCTGCATAAATGAGGAAACAGAATACTTTTCCAATTAATTAAACTGTGTTACAGGGGAACAATAGTGTAACACTGACAAAAACTAAATGTAGACCTGATGTTCGCCGGGATGTAATCAGTCGTGAGTCTGCTGATAGAATTTCTTACCATACGGTAAGAAATGAATGGAAAGAAATTACTGGAAACCAATGGCAGTCTAGAATGTTAAAAAACAACTGTTGCATGGTCAGCGGTAATAATTATTATAATAAAATGTATTCATATTGCACTTATCAAAACCTTAGAAAGAAGTTAGAAAGTTCTCTTTAAAGAAAAATACACACACTGTCAACACACACGACAATATAAACCATAAACACATTTGATCAGTTCATACATTCATGTACTACATCTATTAATATACCAACCTGGCACACAGGTTTTTTTTTTTTTAAAGCCTTATGATAAAAAATGCTTTTTTTCGTAAACATTTAAAAAAGGATACTGATTTTACAAATCTGAGGCAGGTTGTTCGACTTGAGGTGCAAGAGCAAAAACTTGCAAACATGCTTCATAGGCCTTTGATTAGTGTTATGCTTTAATTATGTTGAGCCAAAAATCACAACAAAATGCTGTCAGAATTGCTTTCTTATGATGGTGAACATGGTACACATTGTACCTGCTAGCATTGTGACTGTGAGCTTAACATCACATGACATCATCTTCTCTTGACTCTTGAGTTAGTCTTGTGTCCTGTCACTTAAATGCATCAACTAATTTGTCCTCTGTGTTTTTTACAGAGTGAAGAATTCCACATTTATACTCAGTACTGCACCAACTACCCACGGTAAGACAGCATCCAAAGTGTGTGTATTTGTGGCTCCTTATCAACTGCTTACTGTACAAAACCCATCTTCTTGTTGTCATCCTATCTTGATCTCACCTCTGCATACCGTCTTCCCAGCGTCTCATGTAGCTCCATTGTGAATGTCGATCAATGCATTACCCTTTTCCCCTTCCTGACAAACTGACACGCTCCATATAAGTCACCTCAGCAGGAGTCAAAGTGTCTACCTTCAGTTATGCCTCAGGGTCTCTCTACCTCCCTCCCTCCCTCCTTTGTGCTCTATTTTTTTTCTTCCATTCTTTTATTAGCTGCCTATTGACAGAGTTACAGCTCATACTGACAGATGGGGCATTATAGTTGTCACCTTATCATATCTAACGCTGTTAATGTTTTAGTAAGCTTTGTGTGAGTGGGGTCCTATGGGAGGAATAATGTGGAGATTTGTGTGTCAGTGTGTATATTGTGTGTGAAACGTGAGGCTATTCTTCATGCCAAGTTACGCTGCACCTACCGACACACCTACTCCTCTGGCTACAATTTTTCTTTCACGTTGCATGATAAGAAAGGCACATGGGGAAGAAACTATTTACAAGCTAATGATAACTAATTGAATGCTGATTTTTGTGTGTGTGTGTGTGTGTGTGTGTGTGTGTGTGTGTGTGTGTGTGTGTGTGTGTGTGTGTGTGTGTGACAGTGTGTGAAGGGGCTATTGTCAGCTGTTTGAGATAGACCTTCTCCCACATCCACACCACAGCTGGTGACCCCAACCAAGGTCACACACACACACGCGCGCGCGCACATGGGAGACACAACACAAACACACACACACAAAACACACACACACACACACACACACACACACACACACACACACACACACACACACAGAGGCTGCAGATGTATCATGGTCATGGTGCGCTCTAAGGTCGGGTTTCCTCCAGAACAATGTGAGGCCTGTGTGGAGCTTCACTGGAATTTAGACATGCAGACATACATGTGCATCTGCATGCGCGCACGCACGCACACACATGCACGCACACACACACACGCACACGCACACACACACACACACACGCACACACACACACACACACACACACACACACACACACACACACACACACACACACACACACACACACACACACACACACACACACACACACACACACATAGCCTTCTTTCGTTTGTTAAAAAGGCTCTTTCTTCCCCAGTAGGTCACACCGCAAACTAGCTTCAGTAACCAGTAAATGCAGGTCAATTCATGGCATGCTGCCTGGAAAAAAATAAAAGCATATATTGTGATTTGAGATTGTGATTTGAGGCTGAAATAGGACTTTTAGTAGGATTTTACTATCACCATTTATCGACCTTCAGTGGCATGAAAACAAATTGCATGCAAACCGTAATTAAAAATTAATAGAATGTTTATTTTTTTGCATGTGTGTGTCTGATGTAAAACACCCAACATTGAAACACAATTCATTGCATTGAACATTAAAGGACAGATTTGCCATTTTTCATACCCGCCGTCTTTAAACATTAGTCAGGGAAGCATGTTTAGGAAGAGATATTTCAATGGTCATTATGAACAGGATGAATGATTACATCACTGTTTCAATGCACATATGGGCATGTGAGTATTGTTTTAAGGCAGACTTGAAAAAATGTGAACCTATCTTTTAATTGAAATTTCTCATGTGATTTTACCTTTGAAATATAGGCTGTATAGACATGCACTGTGATAATGTATTATTTTGAATTAATTTGTCATATATGTATTATAAACACACACAAAAAATTGATATTAATTTCAGTAAAAGACAGATATACGGACAGAGATCTTCAATCTTCACACACCGTGCTGAAATCTCTCTGTTTTTTTCTTTTTCTTTAGTATTGTCTGTCTGGACATACATTACAACTCATCATCACTGTCAAATTACGGTTTACTACTCATCGCTGATATCTTATTTGCTGTGTTTTGTCTCCACAGGTCGGTGGCTGTGCTAACAGAGTGCATGAGGAACAAGGCGTTGGCCAAGTTTATACGCGAGCGCCAGGAATCTCTTAGGCACTCCTTGCCCCTGGGCTCCTACCTGCTCAAGCCAGTGCAGAGGATCCTCAAGTACCACCTACTGCTGCACGTACGTCTGTTGTCTGTCTCGCTCAAAAACACACTTACACGCAAACAATTACTCTTTACCCACAGAAATGTGAGTACAGGCACACCCTTGTAAGTGTGTAGGACACACTAATGTTTTTTGCTATACCAATACAAATGGATGTGTACGGTTGAATAACAGCATCACTGACTCAGCTCCCAGTGATAATCTCCATAGGAGAAGCCAAATGTTTAGACATATGGTGCTCAGTATGTATGTTCCTGTGTTTGTACGCCCTGTATGCGCTTGCATTAGAGTGCATGTATAGATGTGTGTTTATGTGCAGGAACACACACAGAGGCCTGTATGAGTACCCCTGTGCATGTGCATATACAGTATGTGCATGTGCTGACTCCCAGCATTTTGTGTGTCGTCCATGCAGGAGATAGCCAACCATATGGAGAAGGACACAGAGACCTACGAGGTTGTGCAGGAAGCCATAGATACCATGCAGAGAGTGGCCTGGCACATCAACGACATGAAGAGGAAACACGAGCATGCCGTTAGGTTGCAGGTACGACAATCACAAAAGCACAAATTGAGAAATGCTTGATGCAAAAGGTTTAAATTTTGGGACTGTCAGTCTGCAAACAGGTCCCACTTGCTTAGAACCTTTCCTGAATCCATGTTTTATAAAAATAAATGTTGAGCGTGTGATCTCCTCAATGGCTGATCCTGCACACTTTTCACATCTCTCATTATTCCTATAACTAAAACGGACGTGGTAGCTTCGAGCCTTTTCAAGGAGCCAGTTCTTTTACTGTTCTGCAGAACAGTTATGTGAAGTCTAGCTTTGAGTCAGCCAAGGCTCTGATCCTCCCCACGTCTTACGCAAGTCGCTGCGTTTTCCACTGGGCTAATGATGGCCTTGCATAAGGAGGGCACATAAAAGGGAAGCTTGTTTCTTTTATCAGCTGGGAGCCAGAAGGGTCAGATGAATACAGAATGCAGGAATGTGTGTGGAAGCGTTCACTAGTCTGGAGAAAGAATTGCCTTGATAGAAATGTTCAGTTTTTGTTGTTTTGTTCTCTATATTATCTTCTTTCTTTTTTTGCTTACCTGTATGCATTTCTGTTTTTAGTTTTTTTAAGTGTTATTATTATCAATCTTTGAACACTTGCACTCATGCATATGAACACCCCCGCTCACTATTTTCTGCATTTTTTTCCATCCTTCATTTTAGTTTTCATCAGCTCAGCTTTATTTTTTGTGTTGTAGCAGGTCAAATGTTTATTTTTTTGCAACAGGTTTTTAAATAAAATCATATGACTCTCCTCACTCTCTGTATTTCTGTGCTTTCTGCAGGAAATCCAGAGCCTGCTGACCAACTGGAAGGGCCCTGATCTGATCGGCTACGGAGAGTTGGTTCTCGAAGGAACGTTTCGTCTGCAGCGGGCCAAAAACGAAAGAACTCTCTTCCTGTTTGACAAGCTTCTGCTAATTACCAAGAAACGAGAAGAAACCTTCACATACAAAGCTCACATACTGGTCAGTTGTGTCATGCTACTAGATGCATGACATTTCCCAAAGAGACACAAAAATATACAAACGTTTCTGCTCAGTAACTATATTTTTAACACGTCTTCCTTCCATACATGTCTTTTCTGCAGTGCTGTAACCTGATGCTGGTGGAAGTTATTCCTAAAGAACCACTGAGTTTTAGTGTGTTTCACTACAAGAATCCCAAACTTCAGCACACGGTCCAGGTATAGCAACATTGCATAAGAGAGCACACATCATCGAAAAGGCTAAAGTGTAAACTTAGTTACATGTTTCGTTTGAACTGTGCAGCTACCAGCAGCATTGAGCAAGAGTTCAATCAGAAAGTGTTAAGTTTATTGTGCAGGTGTCAAAGCTCACCTCACTGAGTTGCTCAGACATGTTGAGTGTTTAGAGGCGGCCATTGTTGTTACCCAACCACTGTGTTTTGGACAAGCACTAAAAAATAAAAGATAATCTGTGTGACGTAAGAAAGCCATGTTGCAAATGTTTAAGGGTTTATCCCAACCCTCTCAGCTGCCGTTGAGGCGGCATGTCTGATATTATCTTCTCTCTGATGTTTTGCCCTCAGGCCAAATCACAGCCTGACAAGCGCATGTGGATCTTACACCTCAAGAGACTCATACTTGAAAACCATCCTGCCAAAATCCCTGCCAAGGTAAGAGCAGCTTGTCTCCTTACAGCTTCCTCTCTGTTCACCGATGGCATAAATGCAGACTCCTTCATCTCCATCTTTCTTTCCCCCTGCTTTTTCTCCTCACTTCCCTTTTATGTGCGCTGATGATCTTCCTCTCATTTATTTTCATTCAACCACAATCATTTTTCTGTCTCTTCACTGCCTTTGGCCATGTGCAAGTGGAAACTGATGATTCCTCTGCAGGGTTGAAGGTCATTGAGAAAGTTCACTGTGATTCCATAAAGGCGTTACTTGTTAAGTGTCAAACTTGAGCACAATTATGTAATTATGTAATGTGGCACCACCTAGTGTCAAAGTTTATGTTGAACTCACCCTCTTTTTTTATCTGAATTCTAGGCTAAGCAAGCAATTTTGGAGATGGATGCAATGCGTAAGTGGCAATTTATATATTTATAATTTAACAAAGCCATATTTTAAAATATTTTTTTGATTTTATTTTCTTCTGCCACAGCTTTACCATATTTATTGCATTTAATCATCATGTTTTTCACATATTTTCTGTCACTTCTCCAGATCATCCCGGGTTTCATTACAGCCCCGATGGAGACAAGAAGGATTCCTCTCAGACCAAGGAGGGTCCAACCCCTCGTAGAGGACGCAGGAAAGGTACAAAATTAAAGAAATGTACTGTATTTAAAAATTACACACATTGCAAGGCTAAACTTTAAGAATTAATGAATCATTTTTGACTTATGTTTGACTTTCCAGAACCTCTATCCAAATTGTTGAAGAATGCCAAGCAGAATGCTGCCAACACAGACGGCGAAAAGGTAAGTGATAGCCAGAGATGATAAACAGTTTTCAGTTGAGAAGCATGAATACACACACTCCCACTGAGGTTGGTTAATCCAAAAAATTTAATCATTGAAAAAACGTTCTTCTCTCCAGCGAATAAGTCTGGGTGCCACCCTGCTCTCGCCAATGTCCCAGCTGGCTTTGGGCACCATCGGTCGCAGCCGCAGCCTCATCAACCAATCACAGGAGTCCCTTGACCCCGGCGATCACTATGACCACAGTGATCGAGAAGAGGAGCCACATCAGCAAGATGCTGATGATGAAGATGATAGTGGCCTGGTGAGTTTAAAGCTGCCCAGCGAGTGATGCTCATTACGATTCCACTTTCAACTCTAGTCCTTCAAACACGTTGTTAATGCTGAAAACTCTGCATTCAGGGAGGCGGAAAGCGGCTGCGAGTCCCTGGCAAAAGCAGTAGAAAGAGGCTGAACCCTCAGGCATCTGTCGACAGTATAGAACAATGGAAGTCCTTCAACATGAGCACTTCGGACCTACAGGTATTAATCACAAATACACCACGGTAATTTAATCTACTTGATGTTTTCAGACTGTCTCAACGATGTGTAAAACAACGACTTCTGCTGTCCTTTTCCACAGAGAGCCAGAGAAACCCTAGTAAGAGAAGGAAGTCGCCACCCACCGCTTCTCAGGACACCTAGAGTGACGGAGGAGCCTCCAGACACCCCCATTCCCTCTGTAATAGTCACAGAAAGTGACCATTCTGTGAGGAACATCTGGGCAGACCACCGTGCTCGCAGGGCCATGTTCCCCACCCGCCAGCGAACCATGCAGCCTGATGACGAAGACGAGGACATCTACCAGATGTTTGTCCCAACAGAGCAGAGCGCACCAGAACCAGAGGTACGCTCGGAGAGGTCAGAGGCCACCTCGTCGCCCAAGACCGCTCGACCCTGCAGCTGGCACGTCGAACAGGTGCCCACTGTGCAGATTGACCCTCCACCCAATGGGAGCCGAGTCCTGCGGAGGGCGAGCAGCGCAGGGGAGAAGGCTACAGAGGCTCTACAGAGTCCTGATGATGACCCGGCCGGTCACAGCAACTTGGAAGTGATCCACACTGAATCCTCCAGCAATGACCTATCTGGATCATCCTCAGCTGAGCAGCTGACGATAGACGATATTGAAAATGTGTATGACAACATCAGCTATGAGGACCTTAAGAGCATGGGCCTGGTCAGAAGAGACCCAGAGGAGTCACAGAGAGAAACTTCTACAGATGCTCAGGGTTCCCAGGGCCAGGCAGCAAGGGTACTAAATGCTCCAGAGGCTGCTGTGGTCACAGAGCCTATGATTAAACCAGACAGTTCTTTGGATAGCAATCGGCCCTCCACACAGGAGGAAAGGCCATCTGGGACATGTGAGCTCAAGATAGTGGAGGAGAACATCTATGACACCATCTGTTTCAGGGAGCCCCCATCAACAGAACTTAAAGGAATGAATGAATGCAAACAACTACAACAAAAGAGGGACAGTCTACCGGCCTCTGAACAAGACCTGACTGAAAGCCTTGGGGTCTTTGTATCTGAGGAGAGCCTCCACTTTGGAGAGGATGAGGGACCAGACACCTCCCATCCTGTCCCATGTTCCTTTGAGCCAGATTATTCCTCCTCATCTGCCTCTGAGACTTTCTCTCAGCGCTCACAGAAAGGGGATAAGATGTCAGAGCAAGTCGATGAGATCTGGAACGATCTGGAAAACTACATCAAGATCAATGAGAAGAAAGCCGATCGACTCCCTGCTGCCTTCCCTGTTAGTGCCAGTGAGTCACCTAAGAAGGCATCCTCAGTCAAAAACAGCCCTACAAAGAGCTCTGTTGTAATTAGTCCTCAAGCTGCCAGCTCTCCAACCAAAAGTACCCCAGCACATCAGTCTAAACCCCCAACTGTCACCTCCACACCGTCATTCACCATCCCAGTCATCAACCTCCCTGATCTTCAAAGTGAAGGCACCACTGCAGAAGAAAACCACAGCCCTGCTTTTACGTCACGCCCCCTTCCTGTCACCCCAGAGCCCCTCCCAGGCACAGTAAAGAGCATCCGTAACAGACTGGCTCGCCTCAGCAGCGGCAGCTTCCGCCTAGAGGATGACGACCTGGTGGAGCTTCCTCAACGAAACACCCCTCAAAAGGATATTCCCCTCAAAGACCTTCATAGCTTGTTTCCAGGGGAGTTGGCAGGTTTGGACTCCCCCCTGGCCTCCTCATCTCTCCTGCTGGGTGAGTCTGTGGACTTTGAACTGGAAAAATCAAAGAACCGGGTGTTCCTGATGGCACGGCAGTACAGCCAGAAGATCAAGAAAGCCAACCAGCTGTTGCGCATGAGGAGCATGGACCCGGGAGACGCTTGTACTCGGACCAGAGCTGAGAAGAAGCAGAAAGACCTGGCAGCCATCTTGGAAGAAAAGAAACAAGGGGGCACTGCCATAGGTAACCAAAAAACATTTAGCTCTTAAAACGATTGTTTCTGCCTATAGTATTGTTGATTTTTGCGACTAAGAATGCACTAATCTGGCTAACCCTAAAACCTGACCCTCTTTCCCAATACCGAAACTCTGGGCATCTGCCAATACTCAGTACCAATCTGATTAGAGTGCTCTCTATTTCCTCCTTTCCTTTTGTAAGGTCATATAAAGCTTTACATCACATCTTAACTATAAATTGAGACAATCATACACCATCATTTGTTGATTTTAGGCTTGTGCAAATTTTATATTATAAAAATACAAACATAACCTTCTCACACCTTCTTTACATGCTCTGTGCTCTCTCTTCAGGTGCAAGGATAGCAGAGTATTCCCAGCTCTATGACCAGGTAACGTTTAAGGATCCTCCCGGTCCTGCTGGCCCACATCACGCCCATCCAGGGCTGCCGTCTTCTCCGTCCATGCCTGAGACCTCCCTGGAGGAGGACTGGCTCCACTCCACTTACAGCAACGGAGAGCTGGCCAGCTTCGTCTCCGCATCCAGCGAGTTGGACGATGCCCGGGCTTCTTCTACCCCGCAGCGCAGACTTACCTCGGCCTGCTCCATCCCTTCTCTCAAGACCTCCCCTCCCTCTCCAACCACCCCACCGTCCCAGAGATGGAGCTCGTGCATGTCGGCGCCAAGCGAAAAAGAGGAGCATGTGTACAGTTCCATTAAGAGACATCCTTCCTTCAATGCTCCATCTTCGCCCTCCTCCTCAAAGTCTTCCCCATCCAGTCACTGTCAGTCACTCAGCTCTCTGGGCAGCCAGCAGCAGCAGCAGCAGCAGCAGCAGAAGAACCAGTCTGGACTCAAATGTAACAGACCCACAGACAGACTCCACGGCCCCAGTCTGGGTCGCACTGGTCGGCAGAGTAGCCTCCCAGAGCGTTCTACCCAGGGATACTCAGACCTCACTTTACACGATGGTCAACAGGTGGTGGTCCTGAACCGGGCTTCTGCACTGAGCATACTCAACGCCACCCAGAACTACCTGGCTAATTTTAAGGATGATGGGGAAGATGATGATGACTATGTAGAGATCCGCTCGGAGGACGAGAGTGAACAGGAGCAGGACAGGTTGGCACGGCGGAACGGCAGCACGGCAGTCCTTTCCAATCAGAACCTGGGTCTTGTCCACTCCCAGAGTCTGCCATGCACACCAGCACACTCCTGCAGCCCGCTGAGGTCTCTGGACTGCGAGCATCTTGAGAAGTACCTGTGGAGCGAGCCGCAGCAGAGCCAACCCAAAATCGTCCAGTCTCTGAGGGAGAAGTTTCAGTGTCTGAGCTCCAGTAGCTTCGCCTGAGTCTATATGACAAATAAAAGCCAAATATATGTAAACATACAGCTTATAGCAACAAAAGGGACACTGCTGCTTTGCCTTGAATGCCCTCCATCATTCAACATCATAGTCCATAAACATAACACATCTCGCAACATAGATCAGAAGCAATTTCTTTGATTGCAGCCATATTTGTAACAACTTATGTGAAACTCTGTTACAGTGCTTCGATGTAAAATACATGATAGGTTAATATTAATAGCAAATCCTGCATGTGAGCTGCCTTAGCATTTCCAGGTTCAAACAGTCTTCTTGAGTATGTTTCAAACAGATCTGGTTGTGAAACGTCAAAGTGGTCAAAGCAAAAATGTTCTCAGTCGCTGAATGGGTTTTAATATTCAAAGGAATTCAAACTCTTTTATTGCTTTACTTGTAAGCCTCGTAGAGATAATTGGAGTCATATGAATTGGTTCTGCTGGAGGACTTAGTGCCAATAAACTGTTGTACAGTTACTGTAGTTCAGGGTATCCATTACCGATTGTAAGAAATAAAATCTTGTCAGTGCAGTACTGAGGTACAAGCAACAAAATTCTGATGATCTTTGGCGGATCTTGACTCTCCAAGTTCTTTCTTTATATTTGCTGTTAAGGTTATTTTAACTGCATTTGTAGCACTAATTAATCCTAACCTGTGTAGGAGCGGTCAACCACAGTGATGGCTAGTGTTTTTAATTGTGCTTACACTCTCAAACTGCTTTGAACAAGCAGCTTTTTCAAATTTGCAGTTCAAATTTGTGATCTTCAGATTTGCTACACATGCTAGATTGTCAGATTTATTTTTAGCAATAATTCTTACAAAAAGGTTGCAGCTGTAAAGAAAACATGTAGGCTAAGATCCAATAGTTTAAGTATAACTAGACTTAGACCTGTAAGTCTATTTGAAGTTATTGTATTTCACTCTACCTGCCACCTTTGTCATCAAACAAAAGGTATCACGCTTTAAAATTAAGAGAAGATTCTGATATTTTAGATAATCTGTAAGAAATCGGAGGGCTTCATATTTATTTTGAATCTGTGAGTAAGTCAGAGTTGTTTTTACGTGTTCTGGTCTATGGGCATCCATCACGTAAAGTGTAATGTGCATCTCAACAAGTGGATGATTTTTTTATCATACTAATTTTAACCTTTGTTTTTAAGAGGGACCACGAAGGAGAACATTAAGGAGAGATAGTTAAAAGACTACAGTACTGTATTTGGTGTTTTTTTATTTTATTTTATTTCAAATGATAGTCTGTTTACTTTGTTTACGTTATGGGACACTCCCAACTATCACACTACTGATTGCATCCACAGTCACAGAAAGAAAGACACAATAAAGTTGTTAATCACTTTAATAAGATTCATACAACATAATTGTTTTCTCTCCCCTAGAAGCAACTCTGGTATTTACCACACACTGTCTTTAAAAAATCACTTAAGTTGTACTATTTATTTGAAAACCTCCCTGTTATTTTGGTCCTTATCGTCATTAGCCACAGACAAGTTGTAAAATAAAGTATTTATTAAAAGATGGTTTTATTCAGATTAAGGGACACAGACAAAATTTGAGTTAAATACTGTGAATATTTTCAGTAGTAGTAGTAGTAGTTTTCTCTCACGCACTGCTTAAACACAAGTTCCAAATCAAAACAACACATGAAAAGTTTAAAAGCACAATATCATTGCCTAATGTTCATATCAGGAAACGGCTTAAAGAACAAGCTAAGAATTTGAAGTATGTGTTTTTTTCGTTGTACATTTTGTCCTATGTTTCACTGGTGGGGATTGTCTGTCTTCGTTGACTTTTTTTTTGCACTTTTCTGTCTTTTTTTTTACGTTTTATTTGTAAACACTTTGTAAAGATGTACATTTTAGGAAAGTTATTCTTGTATGCCATAGGTATGCTTTATAATGCTTTAATGTTTAAGTTAAGTGTAATGTATTTTTTTAACTGCCTAGTTGTCATTGCAAAACAATGTATTGGAGGTATTAAATTCAGATTAAACTCATCTTGGTGTTTTTGTGATTATCGTTGAATAAATATAATACAGAACAGCAGATGATTACCAATCAGAGGTTATGTTCATCAGTAGGAAGTATTCATTGCTTAGGAGACCAGCCTGAAAATATGGCAACTTTGAGATGATTATCATTTTATGAAGAATATGCTAAGTGGGGGATAAAAATAATGAATTCCATACTTATTTTATAGCATGTAAAGCCTGCATGTATTTGTTTTATTATAGTTTAAAAGGTAGGCTATATCAGTTTATTATAGAATGCAGCATATATGGATATTATCACACTCCCATCATTTTCAACATGAAGCTTGGTGACCAATTGGTTATTACATTTTGGTAGCTATCTAAAGAAATTCACATCAAAGTTATTGTCCAAAAAAGACAAAATCAGATATGTCCTCAATGATAAGGAGTATAGCCCAACCAATAATAGATTTTTGAGACCAATGCCAATATCTAAATTTGAGAGTTTAATAATTGTTATGTGTTTTTATTTATGTAAAACACATTTTGCATAATTTTATTAATTAATTAAAGGGTTTGTTTTTCAAAAAATTGTGACCTAGAGATATTTCTGAGGACACTTCATGGCTGAAAACTAATCTCGTCAATACTCTCTGGTAGGCAAACTATGACAGTTTCTAAATTATTCATTCATATTTGTATATGTACATTTGTATCTTATCTTAAACATATCTGACATTCTGTACTACAATTTCTTGTTACTTACACTTCTGTGATAATAAATAGCTCGGCTAATATATCCGGACATGAATAAAACACATACAATTGAATACAATAAAATTCATACTTTCACAACAGGTGCACTATTAAAACATGAATGTTGTCACCATACATTTAAATAATAACCCGAATCAACAGCAGAGGGCGCACTTGCAGCCCACCATAAAATATATACACATAAACAAGAACCAAGAAGAAACAAGGAGGCATGCTGGGAAATGTAGTTTATAGTAAACAACGTGACAAAGCATTATTTTCTAATTTGGTAAGGGAATTGGTTGATTTAAAATGTAATTACAAATTCAAAGTTGAGATCCTTTACATAATCAAAATCCCTTATACTGTAATTTCCGGGGGGTTTTGGGAAAGATTTTCTTCTCGAACCTTCTCCATTCTGCTTATTGCCGGTTTACCCATAGTGCACTGCGTCGCTTCCTTTCTTCTTGGTTGTGTGGTGGTCCAAAATGTCTCTATTAGATGGTCCGTTAAATGTGCTCGGCCAGAGAACAACTGGTGAATCTGTTCGTACTCAAAATGGTGAGTTGTGGTGCTCTTTTACTTGGTGTTTCATATACGCTTCATGTATTTTCTGTGCGTCACGAATGATCGACGGGAGAAGGGATTTCATTTACTGCAAGCGCCACACGTGTGGCTAATGCTAATGCTAGCTTACTTTTATGTTAACTTTAAGCCTCTGCTCCTTCTCTACTGACATTCTGCAAAGTCTGCTAATTGTACACAATGTACAACTTACGCCAACAGCATTAGTTGTGAAGTTGTAATCCCTTTTCAGTACCTTCCACTCGCATCACCATGAATGGACGGCTATGCTAAAGGGATAGAAAAACACTGTCATGGTCTGAAGGTGTGGTTATCTTACTGTGAACCCCACTCAATAAAATGACAGAATATGTCAATGACCGATGTATTATTACAAGATAAGTCAGACGTGTTCAATAATGTGCCAGCTGTCTTTAAATGCATAAAATGTCGTTGTTGATATTATTTGGCACGGTTGATCAGTGGTTAGCACAGCACTGCTGTGTACTAGCTAGGTTCGATCCAGGGACTTGGACATGTTCTCAGGGTGCTGCCCCCCCCCCCCCCCCCCCCCCCCCCCCCCCCCCCCCTGGGTTAAATGCAGAGGTCCTTGTAGGTGTAAAACTGTACTTGGCAAATAGAGGATTTCTCATTATATTATGTAGTGCTTTTAGCTAGTAGCAGCTTTATTCTTGTCTTTGCAGTTATGGCCGCATCATCCATCGCCAACATCGTCAAGAGTTCCCTGGGACCCGTTGGCCTCGACAAGATGTTGGTGGACGACATTGGGGTCTGTGTCACATTCAACAATATGTATTCCTTTTTATTAGTCCTTTTTACCCGATTTGAAACATTGTGGTCTGAGTTGCTCACCTGTCTCTCATAATATTGTGTGACAGGACGTGACCATCACCAACGATGGAGCAACCATCCTGAAGCTGCTGGAGGTGGAGCACCCAGCAGCCAAGGTCTTGTGTGAACTGGCTGACCTGCAGGACAAGGAGGTCGGAGATGGGACCACTTCTGTGGTGAGTAGGGACAACAGCTGCTCCAGTATGGTGTCCGAGCTTAGGAGTAGATTGCTACAAGCTCCTTATACTCTCACAGAGAGAATGCACTGTGCTTGGTAAACATATAATTCTTGCTGTACGCATAATACTGAGTTATAGATTGTTTGTAAAAAAAAAAAAAAAAAAATATATATATATATATATATATATAAATATATATATATATATATATATATATATATATAATATGAACTATGTCCTGTTTTAGTACCATGCATCTGCCTTTTAATACGGGTGTGTGGCTATGCTAACAGGAGAGAGAAACTGTCCTTCAGTGTCTGAAGGGGTTGAGCAGCCTCATTTCTGCCACCCCTAATGAAACGATGGTACAATGTGAAACACCCTTACCGTTACCTATACCCTTTTTTTTTTATACATTTGTATTCATGGTCTAACAAATTATTCTCAGTTGGTATATGATGCCAATGTCAGTTTTTACTTATGTATATAATGTGACATTATTTTAGGTAATTCTTGCCGCAGAATTGCTAAAGAGTGCAGATGAGCTGGTAAAGCAGAAGATTCACCCCACGTCAGTCATCAGTGGATATCGTCTGGCATGCAAGTAAGATGTCAACATTGAGAACTACTCTTTACTCAGTTCAGAAGGGTTTCTGAATGGACACAGATTATCGCTGGGTGCTTCAGATCTGTCCAGATGTTTTGACATGCAAACTTGCCTTTTTTCGTTTTCCAGGGAAGCAGTTCGCTACATTAATGAGAATCTCACTATCGCAACAGATGAACTGGGGAGAGAGTGCCTAATTAATGCAGCCAAGACCTCCATGTCCTCCAAAATCATTGGAGTGTATCCTTTTTGCTGGACTATGCATAAAATATGTTGTCGCTGGTTTTCTATTCCTGGTGTTTGCAGGCAGTGAGTAATTGTTTAAGTGAATACATACCTATCTGCCTTAACCCCCAAGCCCTCAGTGACAGTGATTTCTTTGCTAACATGGTGGTGGATGCTGTCATTGCTGTGAAGTTTGTGGACAGCAAGGGCGTGGCCAAGTATCCCATCAACTCTGTGAATGTGCTGAAAGCCCATGGCCGCAGCCAGAAAGAGAGCTTCTTGGTTAATGGCTATGCACTGAACTGCACAGTTGGATCACACGGTAGGTTTAGTTATTAGTGTGTGAGTTGCTTTTAAATTCCCAAATCTAAAAATGTAGAACGCAATGATTTACTTCAAAGCATTGTGTAATGCTTAATGCATTACCATTCCAGCAGATTAAACTCCCATTTAAATTTGCTGCTATGTCTCACCTGATGGCGTAAGCAGTGATACGCGTGGGAGACAGTACAATGGCTTTGAAAGGAATATAGATGCAGTAGTTTGTAAACTGCATCACAACCTTTCTAGCCAGACAGTAATAGCCCAAAGTAAAATATGTTTGTTATTTTGTCTTCATACTGGCGAGTTCCAAGGTGTTTCCTCTGAACTTGCCGTTTTTGTTTTTTCCAAAGAAATGGTAAAGCGTGTCGTGAATGCCAAGATTGCTTGCCTGGACTTCAGTCTGCAGAAGACCAAGATGAAGATGGGAGTCCAAGTCATCATCAATGACCCAGAGAAGCTTGACCAGATCAGACAGAGGTACATACTATTTTTCTCCTTGCACTGTCAAAATGCATCCTTAAGAATTTTCCCATTTAAATTTGCTGTGATGCTGAATCAATAGTTTACACAGTGATACGCGTGGGAGAAAATGTAAGCAGCCCTGATATATGGCAGCAGTTTCGCTCTAAGCTGTTGTACCAGTATTGTGGGCTGGACAACTTTGTATTTATATTATATTGTATCTAAATGTAAGTGCTGAAACTAATCAATATTGGATTTGGTTGCTTCAGGGAATCTGATATTACCAAGGAGAGGATCCAAAAGATTTTGGCATCAGGTGCCAACGTTATCCTGACCACCGGTGGCATTGACGACATGTGTCTTAAGTACTTTGTGGATGTCGGAGCCATGGCAGTGAGAAGGGTTCTTAAAAAGGACCTCAAACGCATTGCCAAGGCAACCGGAGGTAGGGTGGAAGTATGCCGACATTTGTGCTGATTCACCTGATTGGCTTTTGTGTTACTGGCCCAAACATCTGTGTTCATGTTTTAATTTCTTGGTCAAGCTCTTGTATTCAGTGCTTTAAACTAGTAATAAATATCATGGTGACGTTGGTTGCGTTTGTCCATCTTCAGCCACTGTCTGCCCTTCTCTGACCAATCTGGAGGGAGAGGAGACGTTTGAGGCCACTATGCTCGGCCAGGCGGAGGAAGTTGTGCAAGAGCGCATCTGTGACGATGAGCTCATCCTTGTCAAGAAGTAAGAACTGCAAGAACTTTTTTTTTTTTTTTTTTAAAGGGATGATTAGATGTTAGTGTATGTAGTTGTGTTTGTAAGCCTGTTTCCCCAATACTAAGATGTTGCTCATCATTCGTTTCATCATTGGTATCAATGTTTTATATTTCATACTAACTATAAAGTACATCTAACACAATGCAGATTCATAGTCATGTCAGTACAACTGTAGGATCACAACCTTTCAGTGCATTCAACTGTACATTTTCTATAGCAGTAGGCAGGAGTTGTGATTAGGGCTGGGTACCGAATTCAATACTTTTTAGGCACCGACCAAACTGCCTCAGCATTCAATACCCTATTTCAATACCTAAGGAGTAAATCTTATCAGCGTCAGTGAGCCCTTAAGCATGCTGGTGATTGGCTGTCTAACATACACTTTAAGAGGCAGGCAGGAAAAACTCTACGTTACCCACAGAGACAGGGCTCATGTAGTAGGAGCTGAAAAATGAATAAAAAGATTTGGGTTGTAATTGGTATCGAAAAAAGTAACATTTAGGAACCGGCATTGAAGTGGTACCGGTATTGAAATTTTTTGAACGATACCCAGCCCTAGTTGGGATAAACTTGGACGATGAAAATGGTTTGCATGATCTGTATTCCCTAATGTCTGTCTACAGATACATGTTCTACAGTCTGACACATGTTAACAGTACTGATTCTGTTTCCTCCTTTGAATCTCCTCAGTACCAAAGCACGCACATCAGCATCCATCATTTTGCGCGGGGCCAACGACTTTATGTGTGACGAGATGGAGCGCTCAATGCACGACGCTCTCTGTGTAGTCAAGAGGGTGCTGGAGTCAAAGTCTATAGTGCCAGGAGGTGGCGCTGTGGAGGCAGCTCTGTCAATCTACCTTGAGAATTATGCTACCAGCATGGTGAGCCACATCCTATGAAAAACCTTTTTTGTCAAGCATGCAGCTTGTGGGCGTCTTGGTTTTATTTTATTTATTTTTTTAAGGGATGATTAGATGTTAGTGTATGTAGTTTTGTTTGTAAGCCTGTTTCCCCAATACTAAGATGTTGCTCATCATTCGTTTCTTCAGGGTTCCAGAGAGCAGCTGGCTATTGCTGAATTTGCTCGGTCTCTCCTAGTCATCCCTAAGACGCTGGCTGTAAATGCAGCGCAGGACTCCACGGATCTGGTGGCCAAGCTTCGGGCCTTCCACAATGAGGCTCAGGTTAATCCTGAACGCAAGAATCTCAAGTGGTGAGTCTTTCCTTACTGCACCAGCCGTGAAACTGTAATGTCTGTTTCCATTTAGTGAAGTGGCACTATGGATTTAGTTTGTGTTGATGGTCACTTTTTTTATTCCTGTTCTTAACAGATTTTTTTTCTTTTTTCAAAGTTGTATCATATTAAAATGAAAATCTTTGGGTTTGACATTTAACAATTTTTGCGCATTTTATAGACCACTAAACAATACATGAAGTAAATCGGCAGATGAATCGTTAATGAAAATAATTGTTAATTGCAGCCCTAACATCAACCTGCTGTTACAAAATGGAGGCAAAACACTAAGATGCAGGATTTTGGGAGATTGTACAGTTTGATGATCCTACTTAATTTAAAAACGAGTCTTTTACTTTCTCAGCTTGCTATGTGAACTTGTGGAACGTTCAGTATTTGACCACTGTGTTTGTCTTGTAGGATTGGTCTGGACCTGGTCAACGGCAAGCCAAGAGACAACCGCCAGGCTGGCGTGTACGAGCCCACCATGGTTAAGACAAAGAGCCTCAAGTTTGCCACCGAGGCTGCGATCACCATCCTTCGTATCGACGACCTCATCAAACTGTTCCCAGAGCCGAAGGAGGGCGGGCAGTCGTACCAAGATGCAGTGCAGTCAGGATCTCTGGAGGGTTAAAAAGGCTGTGGTCGGTCCTGATATGTTCATCTGTATTTATGCGTAAGGAGCTCTTCATGGCTGTTGCTCTAGTGTAGGCCATGCACTTTGCCTGTTTACTGTTCTCCCACTCCCTTGCTTCCAGAGGAACTGTAAGTGATTTTGTTTTTGGACACTTAATAAAGCTCCAATGGTTGTAAATGACTATTGATTTGTTAATTCAGATTGGCTAGCTGTGGTTATTGTGCAGGCTTTGATAAATGAGTTTCGAAGGTGTTGACTCTAGGGCTTATCATTCTTTATTGATATGTAGAACAGCTGGATTACAGGAAACATTTTCAGACGTGCTATGTACAGGAAGCACAAGGTTAGAGAAGGCTAGCGTACTTAACGTTATGGCACTGTTTCAGGGCTGCTGTTTGCTCTAAAGTGGAATGTTGATAGAATCCTGTTTTTACAGCAATCTGAATCTATTGAGTGCTTGAAACTATCAAATTACACCACAACTTAAATGATCTATAGAGTCGGTAGCATGTCTTCCATACTAGGCACTAAAAGCCTTGCATTTGCAGTTTCACTTTTCTGTACAGGTAACTGAAAACAGGTCCCCCTCAGTGATTACTTAACAGCAACTACAAACTGCAGCATGGCGCTTACTTGGCACATCTAATACCAGCATGTTTAAGCTGTAAGTATACACTAGATTTACATTATCTAGACGTCTTAAATCCTTTAACATTAAGTCACATGCTACACAGCTATTACCTGAGGAAGGGTTCATTTAAAGTTCACAGTGAGAATAGCAAGCTATTGTTGGAGATCCAAGATAAGAACTGGAAGAACTGAGGTAAATTATTTTATATCATAAATATGCCCCACAGTGTAAACAATAATTATAAGTATCCCTTATACATTAAAAAGATTCAAGTTCAATCTGTGAAGCAGAATTAGATTTTCCCCTCAAACCCTCTCCACGCACATGGCGATGCCCATCCCTCCTCCAATGCAGAGAGATGCCACGCCCTTATGGCCTCCAGTCCTCTGAAGTGTGTGCAACAAGGTGACCAGCACTCTGCAGCCAGACATACCAATGGGATGACCCAGAGAGATGGCACCACCACTCACATTCACCTGAGGAGGACAAAAAGGACAAGTGTTGCCATGCTGTGCTGACTCAGAAATGTGGAATTTGCACTCGTCAGGCTGTTACTGGAGAAACTTCAAATTTGAAATCTCAAAATGACCAGATGTACTGTTAGTGATGCTGGGGCCACAAAAGTTACCTTGTCTACATTAAGGCCAAGCTCTTTAACCACAACGACAGACTGGGCAGAAAAAGCTTCATTGATCTCAAATAAGTCGACTTGGTCCAACTGCCAGCCTGCTTTTTCAACCTATCCAAGGAGAACAAGACAAGAATGACATAATAATAAAGACAAAGAAGCACTTTGCAATGGGTTGTTCATTTTTGGTGGTACAGATTTCTCACCGCTTTCCTGATGGCTGGGATTGGTCCAGTTCCCATGATAGACGGGTCAAGGCCAGCTTGAGCCCACGATACGATTCTGGCCATGGGTTTTAGGCCACGTCTCACAGCATCTGATTGGCTCATTAGGACAGTTGCTGCTGCTCCATCATTAATACCTACAGTTAAAAAAATAGATTAACATGAAAAATAACATGCATTTAGAAAAAAAGGTGGCACTAAAAATTTCAGCAGTGGCAGACATCTGTTTGGTTAGTAAACCTAAGTGACATTGTGTCAAAAACATGTTGGATCAACTTTCGAACCTGAGGAGTTCCCCGGGGTGACTGTGCCGCTGCTGTTCTTAATGAAGCAGGGTCTGAGTTTGGACATGTTTTCCATGTTGCTGCCGTGGCGAGGAAACTCATCCATCTTCACCTCCACTGGACCTGAAGATAACAGACTAATGTTAGTGCATGCACACCAAGGACACATGAGACGCTTACTCGATAGTTCAACAGTGAGCAACTCCTCGCCTTTTCTGGATGGCACCATGACTGGGACAATCTCTTGATCAAAATGTCCAGATTTCTGTGCAGCCTCGGTTTTGTTCTGGGACTGGACAGCAAACAGGTCCTGCTCCTCTCGACTAACTTCCCACTGCTTTGCCACATTCTCAGCTGATAAAATATATTAACGGTATTTAATGCTCATCAAGATGTGTCACAATCAGGCTTTTGCCAATGTATAATCTCAGCCATGCACACCTGTGATGCCCATGTGGTAGCCATGGAAGGCGTCTGTCAGGCCGTCAGCCACCATGGAGTCCTGCAGGGAGGCATCGCCCATCTTCACACCTGCTCTCATTTGCAGCGTGTGAGGAGCCTTAGGTGGGACCAGGAAACAAACTGCTTTATACAGTCTTATCATTGAGGAAATATCACACTTTTCACCCCTTGACCACTGGAATATATATATATATATATATATATATATATATATATATATATATATATATATATATATATATATATATATATATATATTTCAACTTAATGAAATGCACATGAGATTGGATCATTAGCATAATCAACACCCCTAATACTAAAGAAAAAGAAGTAGAGTAAAAAAGAAGAATTTCACACTGCTGTTGGAAGCATACAAAAAGATAAGTTTAGCATATGAATATATATATATATATATATATATATATATATATATATATATATATATATATATATATATATATATATATATATATATGAATGAGAGAGAGAGAGAGAATTTTGCATTAGGTTTCTTAGTTATTTTCAGCAGTTTTGGATCATATTTAATCATGCTATTTAATCATAATAGTCATATTCATAAACTCTTCATTCAGATTAAGGCATTATGATCGTTATGTCTTGCCCTGTGAAGAAAGGCAGACTATTTTTTCATGATGGGCACAACACATCTGCACCACTCGAGAACTTTGTTTATCCCTTATAAGTATGACAAAATCGGTGAGTGCTATAAATTCTCTTAAATCACTCATACATGCCATTTAAAAACGGATCCGTTAGTACAAGTGGTTCTTGCATGAGGCCTGTTGACTTCATTTTGTTGGGTTCATATGCACTAACCAAACTACATCATTTACTTCTAGGGTTGGCTATCTTTTTAAAATGTTTAATACTAGAGCCATTTATTTACCCAGTGTGATACTGAAAATATTTTATACATTCATTTGAGTAATATACATGTTTTCTACAAATCTATTTTTCAGTTTACTACAAGACCATATTTCTCAAATATTAAACATTGTATACACACAAGCAAAGCAAGTAATACTTTTTATATAATCATATACTATCTGATCAATGAATTGGTATATTTATAATAGGCTTTTAAAGAAGATACCCACACAGTTTATTATCAATCTGATCTAATTGCAATTTCATATTCGACTCTGACACTCCTTGTTTCATAACCTACCCTGCTCATACTCTCCATGCCCCCTGCCACCACCACAGCAGACTCTCCAGTCTGGATGGACTGAGCTCCCAGACACACAGCCTTCAGCCCAGAGCCACACACCATCTGGCAGCTCCAGGCCGGGACAGGGTAGGGGATACCTGCCGCAACACTGGCCTGACGTGCCGGGTTCTGCCCATGACCTTAAGGACAGAAAGGGAAAAACAAAATGGAGACCAATGAGACAAGGTGAGTTTGATGATTGAGTGAGTGCAAATATTGTGAAAGAGAAGGCGTATCTTGCCAAACAACACATATGATATGGGAAACAGAATATAAGACCTCTGCCACAGTTTTATCTCAGTGATTTCCTGAGCTTTCACCTGCTGTTAGGACGTGTCCCATGATAACCTCAGAGACCTCTTCTGGCCTCACCCCAGCCCGCTTCAGAACATCCTTGATCACAACTGAACACAGGTCAGGCAGAGGCACCGTGGACAGAGCACCGTTTAAGCACCCTGTGTAAAAATTGAGTGAAAAAATACTGAAGGATGAGCACATAATCCGGGATAATTAGTGGAGGGTCGACGCACAGGAACACCATTCATTTACATGGAGAGGAGACTTGCACTTTTTAGGCTGACACCGCCCAAATAACTGTAATCGAAGGCAGTATCCAATGGAAGATCTTTAGGGACAAACTGTGGTTGTTTTGTTGGTGTCCGTTTTAGTGCTAAAATGATTAGTCAATTAGCTGATCAAAGAAATAATATTATTTTATCTTGGGAGCATTGGTTGGACAAAATAAGTAACTTAAAGAGATCACCAATATCATATAGGTATATATGTGGACACCATTAAAAAGCAGCTCAAACATCTGTTTAAACTTGCCTTTGTCGTGTTAATAAGTTGTTGTCTTTAGTGGATACGCAGTGGTTTGCCTTGTCAAATTAAATGTATCACATTTTGGAGAGGAAACACGCCCAATTAGCTCTGACACACTGGACATGTTGTAGATAACCAATGGTAGGACGCTCGTGCTCCGTGGCACTATAACCAGCCAGCCAATCGATGGTCACAGAATATTCCACACATGAGCGAGCCAATCAGAGCTCTACAAGACTCGGCGTATTTTACTGAACAACATCAACCACTTTGCCACATTAAACAACACAATTGATAAATTAGCTAGTTCATGTGACTATAAGTAACGTTACTTACAAAGAAATATGATGGCTACAATCATAATTACGGTAATGCAAACAACCGTTAATTTGACCACCGAGACAACGAGCCAGTGTAACGTTAGCAACAGTAAAAAAAAGCAATGTTAGCAAACTGTTTTAAATGAACGCGTATGGCACTAAGAGGGATATTAAAGCTTACCAATTGGTGTCCGTGCAGCAGAGACGATGACAACAGGCTCGGAGTTCATTTTGATAAACGGCTGGTGTAAGTTGGAGAGAAGCTTGCTTCAAAGTGTTGCTGTTGTCTGTCCACACTGCACCGTGAGCTCTGTTGACACTGCCGCCTGCCTGTCCTGTATGGTCCGGTCCTGTCAGAGCTACACAGTAGGATTTGTGCAAGTGTAACTGGTGGGGAGATGCGCCACAGCGCCACCAGGTGTTTTGGAGGTGTGTTCGTTCATTATAATGGGCTGGATTTCTTTTTAATTTAAAGTTTATATAAAAATCAAAAGGTATTTTATCAAAACTCCTACTATATATATATATATGCTTTCCAAATAATAAATAGCTACTATGGTTAGGGTAACATACTTTATTTAGCTTTCTGTATTTTCTACTCTAGTTTTGCATGCATTACATTACATGATTACATTACATGTCATTTAGCTGACGCTTTTATCCAAAGCGACTTACAATTGTTATATATATCAGAGGTCACACGCCTCTGGAGCAACTAGGGGTTAAGTGTCTTGCTCAGGGACACATTGGTTGATGGATCATGCCACCCAAGATTCAAGTAAAATATGTTTAAAAGTCACAAAACCCTTTGGATTTTATAAATGTTCATTATCTCATTAACTTAGAAATAAAAATAAAAGTTGAATACTTTTTTTGTTAAAATTTACCCAAGGAGCAGCCTTTTAGACCCAGTGGGGTAGATTATATGAGGCCTTTTGAATATTTGTTCTTCACTTGCGAAAAGTAATGGGTTTCCATATTTATGTATTGATGGGTACTAATAATGGGTTTCACTCTGTAGTATTAAAATCTTTATTGGTATTTGGTCAGTACATGAAAAGGACTGAAGTCAGAATATGAACATCGCATATAAACTACTCACAATTCAACAGAGTCTTTGAACAGAATTTTTTGTCAATGAAAAATTAAAATTGCATTTAAAAAAAAAACACCGGCCAACATCTAAAAATGACCTTGAATATTGCGAAGCTACTGTAATTCAGTGATATTACTGACTTTGACGATGAGTTACAACACCAGATGCCTGATTTCAGTGTCAAGAGCTCAAACGAGAACAGCATAGACATGCTCAAAGAAACAGAATGAAACATACTAGTTTTAAATCATACATCCACTCAATTCAAATCTAACATTAACCCATACCTGTTATATCCCTGTTTAGCAACACAAATGTGACAGAGGCATCACGATAGGCAAGGGGAGGAGGGTGAAAACCAAATATCTTGGACAGCAGCGCTGCGTTACAGACTATGCATTTGTTGCCTTGTTTGTATATTGTATAAAAAAAGAAAAGACAGTACATGTCAAAGTACATTACAAAACCGCACTGTCGCTCGTGTTGGAGTCCAGGCCGTTCTGAGAGTGCCGTGACCCTGCAGTCCTGGTGCCCTTGGTCACCAGGGCAGCCTTGTCCTCATGGGGGTCGGTGGTGGAGTCCGTGTCATTCGAGTGCTGAGTCAATGACGTCTCGCTGCCTGTCGGAGAGTCCACGCTCTCGTACCCTGCACTCAGCTGGCTCCCGAAACCCACAGGTCCTCCAACTCTCCCAGCAGCAGTCTGACTCCCTGAAGCCTCCTCAGAGTGGTTGGACAGTTTGGTCTCAGTTTCACCGGGGCTGGAAACCATGGGGGACATGGGGAAGTCTTCCTCAGTGCTGCTGACTTCCCGGTACAGGCTGGGTGTGGTGGTCTCGCTCCTCTGGGATGAGTTGCCATTGCTTGGTCCGTTGGAGACCCTCCCGTAATCTTTACCCATTGGTTCAGAGGGTGCGCTGACCTGCTCAGGCTGGGTGGACGGTTCAGCGGACGAGCAGGAAGCAGTGGGTGAAGTCCTGCTGGTTCCTGCTCCGGCTAACGCCCCCTGAGTTTGAGACAGCTGCTGACGAGACTCTTTCAACTGCTGCTGCAGGACGAGGATGGTGCTCTGCATCCCCTCCACCTCTTCGTCTAGCTGGATGATAAAGTCATTCAACTCTGGGAGAGACAGAGATCAGGAATCGAGAAAGAACAAAGTCAAAAAAATCTTATCGACAGTAGAAGAAAGATGTACAAATGACAGTCACACTTGGTAAAGTAAAACAGTGGTCAGGCTGTGAGATGTGGATGCTGCTCATGTTCTCACCGTCTTGACTGCTCTTGAGCTCCTCGCTGTATTTCTTCTGCAGGGCCAACTCAGCCTCCAGCTGGGCGATGCGTCCCTGGGACATCTGCCTACCCAACTCCTGGTTTTCCTGAATCAGCATTCGACACTTGGCCATCAGTTTCTTCCCTGTTTGGCTGTAAGGGAAACAAGTCTCACATCACGCAGTGAACCAGGAGACAAACACAACAGGCAAAGCGATGCCATTGATCCGGTTCTAACTGCCTGATCCACAAGCTAAGGGTCAACATAAACTCTCCAACCTGGCTGTCTCTTAATGGCCCTAGTCACAACAGGATTTTCATTAGGTTGGCAAAAATCTGTTTCGTACAAATAATGGAAATTATTTTCTTATAAAAGACCCAAAGTACAAATTCACATTTTTTTCTATAACTAAACGAAAAGCTAAATTATGAGTATGTTTTAAAAATGTAGGATCCTCACTGTGATTGAAACCCCAAAACAAGTTACCTAGACCCACATTTCTGTGGAACTAATGCACCCATTCTTACACCGCAACTTGATTCACTATGTGCACATTGAAGAAAGGTGAGAACCTTAAACAGTAGCAATTCTGTCTCTACCAAATTCTGAAATTTAAATGCACTTGCGACATCACCGAGTGGGAAGAAAAAGAAGAATACAAAATTTAACAGGGTAATATTAGAATGACACGCTACAAGAAACCCTCCAATTTCAATATTAATCCTTAACTATGAGTAGCATAAAGGAAATATTCACTGTAGAACCCAGTACTGGTTTAGTGTAGTCATCCCTTTAAAACACACAGGAGCAAGCGTTTCAACAGTCAAATCAGATTGCCTTAGGCGCTGCTTTCTCAACAGGTTGATGAATTCTCCAACAGTCCAGCACACCTGTTATTTTTAACGTTAGCCATTTTTGTGGCTATGCTTTACAAAAGACCTAATAAGAAGCCACATTTGCAAACAAATGACAGGCATACACGTTATTCAAAACCATAACTAACTGCCATCCATTTAGTCTATAAATGCCTATGGAAGTCGTTTGGCCAATGGAAAAGGAAATATTAACAGTACTGGCAAATAACTGTCCCCTATAGAAGCAGTCATCAAAAAGTGGTGAAAGCTCAGAAAACCATGTTTGTTATTCTTACTTCTTGTCATAAAAACGCTATTATACACTGAGCATTTGGTTAATTGCATTTACTGCATTTCTTCTCAATTGACAGTTATAACCATTAATTTCTCTAGAGGACTGGGCAGACGCTTGCTTGCGGGTGGTTTTAGCTTTAAAAAGGCTGTGTATACACTGCCAGCTCAAATCTCACTGTCTCGCCTAAGTGAGAGATCAGAGTATAAATGAGTTCTTAAAGACAGGAAAACACAGTGTTTCATTCTGAAAACAGTGGCTTAAGATCTGTGCCACACAGGTGAGACAAGAATGATCTAATGAGCTATTGGCGTAAATGGCTGAGGGAGAGATTGTGAGGTCAATCACAAAAATACACAGAAATACAATAAATACATTCTCATCAACTCATAACATGACTTGTTCAAGACATTTGCAATCACAACTTGAAAACAGGACTCAGTGCACCTACAGCAGTGTGTTTCAGTATGTATCTGAAGAATTAAGCAAAGCTTAATGCAAATATTAATACAAGTGTAAACAATCAAAGCCAATCATGGGTCTTGGTTCACACACACACTGCAGTAAGTGTTTGTTTCAGAGAAACAAGAGAAAGATCAAATTATATGCCAATAAAAAGAAACAAGTCACAAAATATAACATGTAAATACACTCTACCGTGAGTGGGCCCATGTTCAAAGACACAGGCGACTGGACCCTCATCCCTGAACCATACTCCTCTGTGGACCGAGGGTCTGGCTCCGCTCACAGTCTTAACATCATTTCTAGTGGCTCTCCCCTCCCACAGTCTTACTTTTAATCCTAGAAACTTTCCTCATGTTACTGCAATGTATCTAGACTGTCCAAAAAGTCTTTACGTTTCTCAGGCAGACTAGCGGGTATGTGTGGTGTAATCCACAGTTAAATGTCTTTATAAACCAAGTATTGGGAATTGTCTGTAAAGTGTTCAATTGCTGTTTTAGGCTAGGGATGCTCCCTGCCTGACTCAATCTCCACCATAACCCCCCTATTTAATGTGTGAACTGTCTGGTTTGAGCTGAGGGGGCGGGGAGGGCATATCCGTGTCAGGAAGTGAGTGACCACCTCTTCAGGAACAGTCCGGACTCCTTCAGGCCCTTGGACGGTGAGGGGATACGAGGGGAGAGAGCTGAAACACAAGTGTCGCCTGACCATTCTGTCTTTTCGCTTTAGGTTATGTGATATGTAGCTGGCACAGTGCAAGAGTACAAAAACAGTTTTGTTTTGCAGTGACTGGCTTTCTGTAAAGTCTGAGTCTCGTGGTGAGTACAGCATTTGTCAGCCTTCCACCCCACCATTGTTCCTGCATGCCTGCAGTGAGAGTGAGGGTGGGGGGCATGAGGAAGTCTTGACTTTTTTTGGGGAGGGGGGTTATTTTGATTGTCTTTACCTATCAGGTGTAAATTTCCAGGCACTCAGTTCATTTTGGGCCTGCTCCAGTTTGTCTTTAGTCTGTTCTAGTTCAGCCTTCATTTTGAGGAAAAACAAGTTGATGGCTGGGTCCACCATGGATGACCGCAGTTGGGCCGCACTCGGCTGCTGGACTTGCTTGAGGTACTGGATCTGGGTCTGCAGGGTAAAACAAACAAACAGTTGTTACTGACCAGTAAAGTGTAGTATATAACTTCCAATAAAGAACTTTTGACCCATCTTCAGGCGATGGAGCCACATTGGCAATTTCCCCCAAAATCAGATGAACTGAAATATTCTGGTTCTAAAAGCCAGCTACATTTTTAAAGTTATCAAATGAGGAGCCCCAGGAGAATTAATTGGGCCACAAGTGATAACAATAAGGAATCAAGCAATTTCTGCGTGTTGCCTTTTCAAACAATATGATCAATGAGTTTGGAACAGCATCTAGATTTAAATTCAGATAACAGCTAAATAAAAATATTTGGTTGGATGATTAGTCATAGATATTAAGATGAATCTTATATTCCATCAAAGCCACTTACATTATATATCAAAAGCTTTGTTAGATATGAGTTGCTTTCCTGGACTCACCCAGCAAAGAATTTTCATTCAAGGAAGAGCAGACATGTTCAAAACAAACAAAAACTCACCTGCCAAAGTCACAGCTATGATGACCTCAACTTTCCACAGAGCTTATTTGAATGTATTTGCATGAGAGAAAGAAGTAACTTGTATGGCTCAAAACTAAGAATTTAACCATTTCAGTCGAAAATATTCTACTACCCATTACAGCTCAGTGGTCAAAAGGAAGGTGACAACAAAAAAACTGTCTAAACTCTACCAGTGTGTGTTGTGTGCAGCTGTCCTGTAAGAATGGCATGTGCTGCCATGAAGCCACTGGGTGATCCACTGAGCTGTCAATCTAATAAGAGCTAAGGATGCCCTTGTTCACACACACTTCACCTTTAGCCTACACACCATGACAGTGAATGAAATCAATACAACATGTTTGCTAATTAAAACTGCAAAAACATTGCTTATTTTTTGCATCTCATAACATTAAATAAAGTGTACTTTGCGTTGTTTTTTTGCCATTGATTGGACTAAGTAAACAAGTTAGCATTTGACTTTTAACCCATGATCAATGATGTCATGACATTAATGGTTAGCTGCAGTCATAGAGTAGTGAGACAGCGCAATACTAATGAGCACTAAAGATAGAGCATCAGTAAGTATAGAGAACATACGAATTCAGTTACACTCTATGGAGGTGCTGTGTCCATCAACAGTTCTGTCAGAAGCAGTCAACATTAATTAAAAGGAGTGCATCAATAAAAACCAAGTTCCCAATAATAATATCAACAATCATTAAGAAGGTAAGATACATACTGTGCACTCTTGCATTTCCTGCTCCTTGGTGGCAAGTCGCATGACCAAAATGTTCTCCCTGCGTGCAGACTCCTGCTGCTGCTGCTTGAGCTTTTCCTCCGACTCCTTCAGCCCCGGCACATCATTGGCTAAGACGGTGAAGAGAAGAAGAAAATGCTTCAGGAGAAACATCCATTTCACAAGCAGCCAAATACAATAGTATAGTGTGTCCAAGATATTGGCAGGAGAAATCATGTTGTATTACATTTAAGTAACAGCAGATGTACTTACAACATAGCTCTGTATATTTTGCCTCCAGGACCTGAACATATGCTTCATGCTGTTTCCACCTGAGAGGAGCATAGCACGTGTAAACATTAACAGCTCAATCTATAGATCAAGTTTCTCCACAACACAATTAGCCTCCAATTGTAGAGCTGTTATCTACCTTGTACACAACTCCTCTCTGGTCAGGGTCTTCATGTCAGATTCACTGAGGCGAACCTGCGGAAAATCAAAACGAACTGGTTAAATAAAGAAGCCCATCATTACATTACGCTCATAATTACACATGAAGGGGCAAGTGAGTAGTGACACATGATAAACTACAAAAGACGCTCACCTTCTTGGGTAGAGGCTCTTCGTTGGTCATTGTGAACTCTAGAAGTAAATATGAAAGAAAAAAAAACATAATTAATCACAGCTTGGTGTCGTGTGTTGAAGCGGCTGCATCATCTTGAGCTGTAACACGTTGGCTGTCAACACTCAGTAAAATATGACATGTTCGACAAGTTTATTAAAGTGATACAAATGTTGTTTCCGACTAACAAATGAAACTAAAAGGTGTGCGGCGGCCAAGTAAACTACACGGCCTACAAAATAACAGTTAACGTTAACGTTACCAGTCAATAAGAGCAGTCGAACCTAATGTTAGCTGGTGTGGCAGGAGGCAGCAACGATGGCAAGGAATAGAAATATGAGAACTGAGGTTAACTCTCGGGTGCCAATAACATTTGGCATCCGCTAGCAAAATAAATAAAAGCTATTTTGCTACAGTGTGAAGCTACAACATTTTCTGTATGTTCCGCCTGGCATCATGCAATTCTTGGCTGTTTTCGGCTCCTTGTTATCACAAAATGGCGGTGAAGGAAATGACTCCCTCCCTTGCGCTCCTTTTCCTGAAACTAGCGGGCTCTTGGCTGCAGATTTCGGGCCTTCGGCTATCAAAACACTTACCAGGCCCGTGTCTTTCGACGTTTCTGGGACCTCTCGGCTTCAGGGATTCGTAACAAGACGCAAAATTACAACTACGTTAAAATTAGCTGTGAATTTATGCGTAGTTGACTCGCTTCACCATCATCTTCATCGCTTACGGCAGAACAGAATGGATCTGACCGAGCTGCTGCACTTGCGTTGCTGCAGAGTACAACCAGAGACGGTGATATAAAAACAGACCTCTCACTCCGCCGCGATTTCCGGAATCTAAAACGTGGCTGGGACGCACAATACATACTGTGGGGGGCTCTTCTCCATTATTAATTCAGCTCAACAACCATAAACAGTTAATAGTTGTTTATTTCGGAAAAGGTATTGGACATGGGATTTCCTCATGCCTCTATTTTTAATTTGTATTGTATTAAAGGTTAGGTTTGTAATACAACAATTTATGGGACAGTTTGGTGATCTTGATGTATATTTGAAAGTGTTGTAGTTTGAAACAGTTAGTTTATTAATTAATAACAATTGTATAGTTTAATCAACTGATTGATCATTGCCAAATAAAACTGCCTGGTTCCAGTTTCTTAATCCTACCATAATAAATTGAATATCTTTTGATTTTGGACTGTTGGTTGGAAGAAACAAGCAATTTGAAGACATCCGTGGGCTCAGAGAAAAGGGGATTTCCCCCAATTTTCAATAACATTATATAAACCAAATTAGTTTATTTCTGAATGATGGACATGTGTGGTTATTTTGTTAGCTGACAAATTTCTTAAAATGAGATGTGGGGATGTCTGGGCATCCTGATTTATTTTGTAAGTTTGTTGACCTTTAAACAGGCCTGCTAGGAAATTTCAGCAACATTCACTTATGTGTCCATAATATTAAAGTCTGTAGTCCAGATGATTTGCAAGGTTAGTTATTGAGTTATGGTTGGGAAAAATGTGAACCCACCAATCACAAATACTGAGGTCTCGTTGGTTTACGGTATATTTCTGAGTGATTCATTTTCCTCAACATAGACGATCTTTGGCATTGCCTCCCATGTGGTAGAAGTGACGTTCACGTGATCCTTCGCAGCCTGCTAATACAAATTATTTACTATTATTTAATTAGTATGGCTTTATTTGATTTTGTTATGTGTAATGTATTAACACTTACAGCGTATGTTTCAAAACGGAAATTAAATACATTATAATTTATACACATGGGCAGATTATTTCTATAACAATATGCAGTGACAAATGTTATAGAAGAGGGAGGGATAAAATACACAATATATTATGTTTAAATATATTTTGATATATCACGTTTTCATGACACATGACGCTATCGACATTCCCGAAATAATAACAGGAGTAGAATTGTGGCAGTTACGGTTTGCCTAATTCCTGTACAGTCTCGTCAACACCCCCACAGGACGATAATGGTACGGTCGGCTGCACTGTCAAATTGAAATCGCAAATTTCAAGGGCAGTTGCATGCGTGTCTGTCTCTGACCTGTCTAACATAACCTGCAAGTACTACTTTCAGCATGCTGTGCAGAGTTGGCCAAATGCGCAGGTAACACGTATATCATTTTACCATACGTTACCCTGTTCAAAAAGCACAAGGAATTAGGACAGCTGACTCCTGCTAGTAGCGATAGCTCATGGACTTCAGACAGTTGTTTATTCAGAGCTAACAGTTAGCTAGCCAGGATGCTAACTTAGTTTAGCAGCTCGGCAAGGTTAGCTCGTGGCGCACAACAAAATAAAGTATTTCGTTTAACACTCGCATAGTCCTGCACTAATGGGCTTCCGTGTGAATTGTTGAAATTAATGTTGTTTTCGGACAAACTTGTTCATTCCTAGCAAACTCGGTGCCACCATTTTATTCAGTTAATATCTAACTAACGCTACCTAACGTTACTGCCTGTTAATCCACAATCAACACCAGATCTTTAGGTCACTACAAGCTAGTTGCGCAAAGGTTATAAAACTGTTGAACCTACCTGTGCCAGGCTATCTTGGGCTAATAACTTAACGTTACTGTGCAATTTAATCAAACATGCACCACTGTTGGCCAAGTTATTTTTGTCTCTTTATATTTGGAAACCAGAAATTGCGGTAAAGATCAGTCCTATGCCAATTTCCCTTTCATGCTGGCTTCTCTAAACCTGACTAAAAGCTACATTTTATTTTCATGGTTAGTATTAGTAAGTTTTACCTTTGTTTTCTTCCAGGTGTGCAGCCAGCCTCAGCCAAACTATAAACCAAGTAGCTGCATCAAGACAGAAGCACACGCTCCCTGACCTGACCTATGACTATGGTGCCCTGGAGCCCCACATCAATGCAGAGATAATGCAGCTGCACCACAGCAAGCACCATGCGACATATGTCAACAACCTCAATGTTACAGAGGAGAAATATCAGGAGGCACTAGCAAAGGGTATAAACTCACAAAAACTAATCAGCAAATTGCATCTCTATAATAAACTACATCAAGTTGTAAATTAAATGTTGACCATCAGGGTACCATTTTTAACATTTATGTCAGGGAAAAAATGTTTTTGTTTAACATCTATCAATATATTCTAAACATTTCTTCATTGTATTTTAGGAGATGTGACAGCACAGGTAGCCCTCCAGCCTGCTCTAAAATTTAATGGAGGAGGCCACATTAACCACACTATCTTCTGGACAAACCTCTCTCCAAATGGTGGCGGCGAGCCACAGGGTAAGTCAGAAATCCTTCCAGTATTAACAGCTTTTCTTCTCTTATTTTCCTACACAGCTTTGTTTTGTAGTTAACTTAATCCTGCATTAAGCAACACATGAATCTGTAATGTGAAAGGGTTGCTAGTAATGCTGGACCTACTGTAAGTGAACAGCCAGCTCTGCAGCTCTGTGCAGCTTTTAGCTCATTTCTTTTAGGTTTATAATGCCTCACAAGGACCGTAGTTTTGAGTCTTGCCACTCACTCCATCCACCAATATACAACATAGCCATCTACTCACAGTGAACAAGCTCAGACAAGCTGAAAATATACTACTATCCCAGCATAAAGAGCAGAGAGTACAGTAAATATCTGGCTTGTGAAGCTAAAGTCCAAGATGTGTTAATGAGGATTTTTCATACCAAAGCAGAGTTAAAAGTGGAATTAATATTGGTCTAACATTCATCAGGTGGGCAGAAACAAGACTCCAGTCTGTCACAGCAACCTGTAAAGCTGAGCTCAGCATTGCGTTGTGTTGTTTTCTTTTGTCATTCTGCCCCCAAGCGTCTGTCTAGACGGGTTATATGGGGACATCATTTAGAATACACAGTATTGTGTGGCTTGCCTAAAATTAATTGTGCTATATTTAATTTATTGCAAAAGAATAAGGAGCAATTATTTTCTCCGATTAGTATTTTTTGCTGTTAATGTCTAGTATGGCCCTGAAGTAGCACCTGTGTGTCACCTCTTGTAGGGGAGCTGATGGAGGCCATTAAGCTGGACTTTGGCTCCTTCCAGAAGATGAAGGAGAAGATGTCTGCTGCTACAGTGGCAGTGCAGGGCTCGGGCTGGGGCTGGCTGGGCTACGACAAGGAGAGTGGAAGACTTCGTATCGCTGCTTGTGCTAACCAGGATCCACTGCATGGAACTACAGGTCAGTAAAAACCTCTTTAAACTAGATATAAGACGGGTATGAAACAGAGCCATCAGAGTAATTGTTTCTTGTCTCCGACCCTAAGGTCTCATCCCCCTCCTCGGTATCGATGTATGGGAGCATGCCTACTATCTTCAGTACAAAAATGTGCGGCCGGACTATGTTAAGGCTATCTGGAATGTCATCAACTGGGAGAATGTGAGCGAGCGTCTCCAGACAGCCAAAAAGTAGAACATAATCCTCAAATATCCCCTTTCACCCAGACCTGGTTCAAATAGTAGTTGCAAATAATGTTTCATTTTACGTGTGTGCAGTATCTGAGTGGTGGCATATTCAGATTTACAACAGTTTGGACTTTCGGATGTTCAGCTGCATCAAAGTTGATTAAGTTAACTTTAAAATATTTACACATATACACACACACACAAAGTTTGAAGCAAACATTAAAAACTTGTTTGCAAGTGCTTTATTATCTCAGGTCTGTACCCGACCTCCATACTTTTTTTCAAGCGCACAAATTGACCACCTTTCACATCAAGGCTGGCTATTTCTAATTACACCCAAATATTGGCTGCCACATATGTAAACTAAGTGTCAGATAACCAGAGTGTATATTCAGTGAGCTTTGTCTTTGTCAGAATAAGTCACGCTGTAATCACAAAATGTTATTGCAGTCCATGTTTTTGATGTAATATAATAAAATGATAGGATTTAAATTATACAAGCTGAATGGTTGGTGCTTCATTCTTTTCTTTCTATGTGCTGTGATGGATAATCTATTAAGATGCTTTTTAAAGCTGGTATGTCATAGAAGGGCGACGGAGACAATAAAAGCATGGTGATTATAGTCACAGTAGGCTCGTTCGAGATGAGCCAGATCTGCGCAGAATCGATCACCGGCGATCGCCGCCCGTTGCATGCCGGTTAGATTTGTGTCCGACTTGATCCCGACTTGCTCTGACGTCATGCATACGTAGGCAACGATAGTCTCACGAGAGCAAGGCGGCCGCAGTTCTGAGACGCAGGCAGCGCAGTTGCTTTTCACCGACTGCAAGACCCAGGCGGACACAAGGCATGCTGGGAAACGCCGGCCTCTCAGCTGATCTAACAGCTGATTGGTTCAGAATCGACAACATGACGTTTTATATAAACTTTTTTATTGTTTATATGTTGACAGCTACTCTGTCATAATAAAAACAACTGGAGACTGTGTACAAGCTGATATATGGGTCTGATAACATTTTATTAAATCGGAATCGGACCACAGTGTTTCTGTGACTTCCTGTTCAGCCTGCAGGCTGCTGGATGCGGCTGGAAACTGTCCGACTTCACAGCGGATTTTTGTCACCGCCCCCGGCTGCTGCCGCCTGCTCTCGTCCACTTTACAGGCGAGGTGCAGGTCATCTCGAACGAGCCTAGTGGTGACCAGCACAGAGGCTACAGTATAACAGTGAAGACCACTCTTAATGGGTGTTAAACAAGTCATGGAATTTCAAGCAACAAAACAACATAGTCTTTAGAGGCAAGCGTAAGCATTTTTTTACTGCTTTGGTAAGGCAGGTATTGAGAAACCAGTCCACTTCAAAGAGCTTTCCCTGGCTGTAATTCTCAGCTTTCATCTTGTATGGCATGATTGCTATCAACATTTGTTTTCCCACTACTTTTTTAAGATTTCTTTTTTTCTACTGCCTGGTCAAGTTGGCTTTAGTCCAATCAAAAGATTTCAATTTTAGTTAGAAAAACAGGGCTTGCTGAGAAACCACAGCCATACTGATAACAAGATGTGCAAACTTGAGGACATTTAACACCATCTAAGGCATATACTGTGTGACCAGTACTGTAAAACCTCATGAATCTGTCTGCTAAATATCAGACTGTACACTGTATGATTTGCTCTGCTTCTCTGTAGTGTTACCAAAAGAGGGCAGTGTTTTCTAACGGTTCCTGCCAGGGCTGGACTGGGACAAAAAATCGGCCCGGGCATTTTTGGCCCAGGCGGCCCACACCCACATTCCCTGCAGACAGTCCTCTTAAAATATGTGTCCATTCTATGATATGAGTTGCCTAGTGTTCTGCGTTCATGTGATGGTTTTGGATTCTTCAAGAGGTCTCAAGACTTATCTGTTGATCTTACACTTAAATAATTAATTCATTCTTAGAGTTATGATTTGTATATTTATGGTATTTTTTATTATTATTATTGATATTTGATATTGTATTGCCATTATTGTTATTATTACTATTTTGCTTAATATTGGCTTAGCAACTTTTAAAAACTGTTTACTGTTAATTTTAACCATTGTAAGATTCATATTTTGTCGCTTTGGACAAAAGTGTCTGCTAACTACAATAACCATAAGGTATAATTCATTTAGCTTAAATCTCTGGGCAATGTAGAGAGACAGCTGTACACATAGTATACATGAGCCTAGTAGAACAGGCTGTACATAGCATACATGAGCCTAGTAGAACAGGCTGTACACATAGTATACATGAGCCTAGTAGAACAGGCTGTACATAGCATACATGAGCCTAGTAGAACAGGCTGTACACATAGTATACATGAGCCTAGTAGAACAGGCTGTACATAGTATACATGAGCTTAGTAGAACAGGCTGTATATATAGTATACATGAGCCTAGTAGAACAGACTGTATATAGCATACATGAGCCTAATAGAACAGGCTGTACATAGTATACATGAGCCTAGTAGAACAGGCTGTACACATAGTATACATGAGCCTAGTAGAACAGGCTGTACATAGTATACATGAGCCTAGTAGAACAGGCTGTACATAGTATACATGAGCCTAGTAGAACAGGCGGTACATAGTATACATGAGCCTAGTAGAACAGGCTGTATACATAGTATACATGAGCCTAGTAGAACAGGCTGTATAGATCACAGACTTCAGCTACCCAACAAGCCAACCCTTAAACAGTTAGGTTACCTGACAGCCACTAACTGTAATGTTACTGCCAAACTGCTTGTTGTCATTATGACGTGAGGCGCGTGCACGCACGCACACACACACACACACACACACACACACACACACACAAACACAACCTGTTAGTTCACGTACTTCTTACCGTCGTCAACTACTCTTCCACCTGTTCCTCCCTATCTCCCGTGGCCCTGTCATGGTCGCTCTCCTCCTCCTGGCCTCTTCCCTGTCAGCATGATGTTGTTTCTGCTTCTCTGTATAGCCAGCCACCTCTCCTCCTTTCTCTACTTCAGATAGCCTAATGCTGATGTTGAAGCACCTACTACAGCCCCAAACATGTCAGACATGTTGGCACATTTTGAGGCATTCGCCTGTAGATACTTAATCTTTTTCTCCCGTAATTTCTGTACACATTGCTTGCGTATGGGGTTCCGTCGTCGTTTGTCCATTTTAACGTGGATGCTTAACTTCCAGCATATTGTAACGTTTACAGCTCGTGTCTCAGGGCCGGGAGTGGGGAAGGGTGTTCCTGTATTTGATTGGGTTAGGTCTAGCTTAGGACTGTAGTTGAGCTGATTCCGGTTTCCAACTTCGCCCCAGGGATGTCAGTTAAAACACGAACGGAGACAATTATCGCTCTTCACGCTTTATTACATAAGGCAACAGTACAAAATGGGCGTGGGTAGCTCTGCTATGGCTGTGTATTTGTGTGTGGTTCTGCAAAGAAACAAATAACATTGTGAAGGCTACCATACACAATGCATATGAAGTATACATATAGACTAGCAAACAACAACAAACCCACTATTAATTACACTATATCAATGTAATGTAACTACTGCAGCATAATACAATACAATAATAATACAATAATGTAGCTAAATACAAACGTGAGCAAGAGCTTCCAACAATCTGCGTTATAAATCAACAGCCACGTGCAAAGAAGCTAACAGGTGATTAACACAAACATTGAAATTACCAGCTAACTTACTTAAATGTAAAAGAACTACAGACCAATACAACAACAGGCCCAAATGAACTGACAACGTAAGCTATGGGACTTACAGTTCTCAAAGACGCACACACGCGAGCTCAACTGATTATCCTCTGGACGCACACAGTCTCTTTTCTCTTTCTCCCACTTTTCTCTCCATGTGTGGCGCGTGCGCGCGCTCGCAGTAAGGCGCGTGTCTGCGTGTCCGCGCTACCCCCGGCATGCAGCCACAATCAGTCCTGACAGACGGACTTTTGTACAATTACCGAATGGGCCGCTGTCAGTTATCTATGGGCCGGCGCGGCCCAAAAAAATAAAAAAATTAAAACAAAGGCCTATAAATTATATCGGCGAGTCGGCCCAAAAGTGCGTCGGCCCACCGGGAAAATGCCCGGTATGCCCGATGGCCAGTCCAGCCCTGGTTCCTGCTGTAGATTCTCTGTACAACACATGAGTTGAATGCACCCTTCTTTTTTTGGCACAAACTTTATCAAGTGCATTTCAATGATGAATGTATGGGAGTTGTATATTCATAGCATTGGTTCAGACATACTTTCAAAAGATCCTCACCTCTTCATCCATACAACCCACAGTAGATTTCAAAGGGTTTAAGCAGTACACTGTGTGTGACTCATGAGTTTTATGTTTGTTTCCACAAACAAAACAAAAATATTGAGGGCTTTAACTTTACAATGGTTTCCAGCTGGTTCATCTCCCGTCATCTAAGTGACTCCGCTCTTCCTGTCAGTGATTAGGACTGACCAGTTTGCCTGTGGGAATTTCACATTCCAGAGATCTCTCCCTTTTCCTGGAGGTGGTGTCATGATGTAGAGGTGAACTGGTTTTCAGTGGACACTGAGTTCAAGACTCCAATTGGGAGACTGGAATTGGCACCCTTTTGGTTGTATCAAGTTATATTACAGTTGATTTACACTTTGAAATGAATCGGTGAATTATGACATAGTTTGACTATTGTTGCATGGATAGTGATCGTTAAATCTGACCTTCAGGCCTTTTGGGACTTCAATATCAAAATACTACTGATGTTGCAAAAACCAGCTGCAGCAGAAAGCCAGTGGAAACGCAGACAAACTAGTAACTGACTTCAGACTGCTTTTGGAATAAATGGCAAAGAATTGCTTCAAATGTATCAAAGCCATAAATACAAGTAGACAAACTTGAGTAGTTTAATTTTGGAGACTTTGCCAGCCTTTAAAAACAGAAGTCTCCCCATTTATAAGACAATGGTTTGTCTTAATGTGGCCCACTTTTGCTCTGTAAAATTTTGGGTGTGCCAAAAATGATTTCCCTCTTCCACACTTCATAAAATAAGAGATGGAACTCACTCAGGATAAAGTTTCTTTAACCTCTGAAAGGGGAAAAAAAGAAACACATTGGGAAAATGTCTTAGTGTCTGAATTAAACCCCTCTTCTTTCTCCCCGATTATCTCTGTAGTGCTCTACACTAGAGCTCCGCTATTGGCAGGGTTTCTCAATGGGCGCACACAGACTTTCATTTTTCTTCTTGCATAACTCTGTTAATGTTGTACCACAATTCAAAGATAAATGTTGGGTGGCCAAGAGAGAGAAAAACATAAAAACCTTCCAAAATAAAATCACTTATTCAGACATTTTCTATGCCTCGCTAGCATTTTGTTGGGTTTTTGAACACAGAAACAGACGGATTTATGAATGGTTGGATGGATTAACTCTACAGCAGATTACCAGCCAGGGGTACTTGTACCCCGGGATGGACCTCTGCAGTCCCCAGGGGGAACTTGGATTGTAGAATAGTTCAACTAATTTGAAAAAAACATAACGATTTTATTCAAAATATGTAACCATATACTAAGTCACCTGTAACACTACATGTTGCGAATGAGATTGCTTGAAAACTAGTGAGCGGGCGAGCGGAGAAAGCTAAACAGTTAGCTTAAAGCAATGATAAACAGTTAAAATAATTGGGTAAATGTAATGGATAAATGGTGAAAAGGGTAAGTAACGGATCAACTGGATATGATTGCAAATTTGGCCAAACTCCCCTAAACACTGACAGTTCAACTGAATGAAAAGTTATTGTAACAAATCTACTTTTGTGTTATCAATAGTATTAAATAACATCCAGTTTACAAATAAATTCTTATTAACACATTTGGAACATGATGGGCGAGGGCGATTAGTTCATACTTGAGTTAATCTGACAGGGCTTTATGGCACATCAGATAAAAAAAAGAGGTTGAGAATTGCATGCTCTAGAGCAATCACACCTGCAGAAAAAGATTAATACTTGTTCTTAGCCTCCAAGCAAATATCCATACTTGTCATATGACTCTTTCTTGAATGGAGGTCTTCAATCCCTCTTCTGTCTCCCCATCGCTTGCAGCTTTGTCATCTCATTCTGCAAAGCTGTCCCATGTTGTTCCTTGATGTGAACAGCTTGTGCTGTTTGCTCTACACAAGCTGTCATTGTCCCATTTAGACTGGAAAGCCATAAGAAAAAGTGTAGTGTCAACATTAAGGAGGTAAAACTTTCCAGCATTCGCCATCCGTTGTTCCTGGCAGAGAGGGTGACGGAGCTATATTCGGGGCACCCGTTTGGGTCTGAGCCGAATCTGAGTGCTTTGGAGAGGGAGCTCTCCACCAGGCGCGGAGAGCCAGCAACCAGACATTTCTGTATGTCTGAGGCAGTAGGGTTTTTTGTGGAATGCTTTTGATACCTCATTCTGACAGACTGATTGATTCATCATGGCTGCTGAAAATATCAGGCAGACAGAAAAGCATCCTCAAGAGCTTGAATAAAGTATAGGTGTATACAGTATATTTCATCAGCTCCCTATGATTTGGACTCTTCTGCCTCTGTTAGTGTCTCATCTGAGAGTTCACATTTCTACACCTGAAATATCTGAGAAAGTCTTTGCTGTGAAGAAAAGAGAGGAAAAGATTGTTTTAGCAAGAGGGCGTGACTGTGTCTGGGTAATTCTTTTCAGTTATGTAACAGTCACTGGGTCTAAAGGCTTGTGGACATCGTTTAGGCAGCAGAGTGTGATAAATCACTGCAGGCCTGGGGTCATTTAGGTTTATGTGGGATTGATCCAAGCTTGACAAATCCACACGGAGATCCCTGACTTTCCTTTAAAAAAAAGTGAAATGCTCTCCTCGCTGCCAAATGTAGCTCATACAATGACAGAAACTGTAGACCTAATATCCATGAACAATAATTGCACATATTTATACTAATAAAGCCTCACCTTTTGCATTGGTTTATAGATCATTTTACAGGCTTACAAATCAGTGAAACTAAAGCAATAGCTTTGAAACTAAAGCAATAGCTTTGAAACTAACCCAACACCTTGTTTGTTGTTTGTAAATTATTTCCTTTGCCTGCATTTTCACATTCCATATCCATAATTTCTGAAGCTGCCGTCTCCATTTCTGTATTATTCATCTTGGCAATTAAGCCTGTTGGATTTTTATTCAATTATTCCACTGGATTCAATCGAGAGCGGATATGTTTTTCTGTCAGAATTTGGCCGTCTTCTCTCATCCTTTTGCTGAGAGTCAGCACTCAGCAGATCCTCTTTGGCTCAGGATGTCAGAGCGGGAAGAGACTGAAAAGAAATGAAGAGTATTAAGAAGATAGCCAAAGACTAGAGAATAATATATGCATTAGACTTGACTTCCTGTCTGGAACGGAGGGAACGTCCATATTTAAAATCATATCAGTCTCTCCAGGTGGCCTCAACTTCCTTAAAAACAAATGCATCCTTCCTCCTTCTCTTCCAGGTAGGTACAGTATCACTTTAAACTTTAAAACACTGGTGTCAATTCACGCTTGATGGTGTTTTAAGCCCCCAACGTCAACTTCAAGGCACCTAACCATTTCCTAATCCTAGTGCCGTCCAGACAGCGCTGCCTGGAAGACGACGTTAGGGACTTAAAACACCTAAATTCACGCACTGAAGAGCATCAGTGTTAACATTTTAATATAGATCACAAAGGACCCCCGAGCATGTGAGAAGGATCCTGTACATGTGTGACATGTCTCCTGATTCACACAAAGAGTAGCTATAAAAGCAAGCAGACCTAATTTAAATGGACCGAAGCCATGCAAACTAGTTCGGTGAAGGAACTTGATTTGCACTGACACTCACAACATCCCTCCAGCGGCAATGTATATGCAACAGTCTCTGCAATAAGATGATATACACTCACCAGACACTTTATTAGGTACACCTGTTCAACTGCTAGTTAGCGCAAATATCTAATCAGCCAATCAACTATAACCCCAAATCAGAAAAGTTGGGATAGTATGGAAAACACAAATTAAAAAAAGAAAGTAGTAATTTCTAAATGTACTTTGACTTGTATTTCGTTGCAGACAATACAACAGCACATCATTTAATGTGTTCCTCATGATTTTTATTGTTTTTTTTTTTCAAAAAAACTAAATTCCTATTTTGGTTCTTGCAACACATTTCAAAAAAAGTTGGAACAGTAAAGCATTTACCACTTTGTAATGTTGCCATTCCTTTTCACAACACTTAAAAGACGTTTATGGACTGAAGACACCAACTGATGAAGTGTTTCAGGTGTAATTTTGTCCCATTCTTGCTGCAAACAAGTCTTAAGGTGGGCAAAAGTACGGGGTCTTCGTTGTTGCATTTTGCGCTTCAAAATGCACCACACATTCTCTATTGGAGACAGGTCGGGACTGCAGGCAGGCCAGTCAAGTACCCGTATCCTCTTCCTCCGCAGCCAGGACTTTGTAATGTGTGCAGAATGTGGTTTTGCATTATCTTGTTGAAATATGCATGGACGTCCCTGGAAAAGATGTCTTCTTGAAGGCAGCATATTGTGCTCCAAAATCTCTATGTACTTTTCAGCATTAATGGTGCCATCACAGAAGTGCAAGTTACCTTTGCCAAGGGCACTGACACAACCCCATACCATGACAGACCCTGGCTTTTGGACTTGTTGCTGGTAACAGTCTGGATGATCCTTTTCTTCTTTGGTCTGGAGCACACGGCGTCCATTTCTCCCAAAAAATACCTGAAATACTGATTCATCTGACCACAGTACACGTTTCCACTGTGTGATGGTCTATCCCAGATGCCTCCGAGCCCAGAGAAGTCGACGGCGCTTCTGGACACTGTTAACATAGGGCTTCCTTTTGGCACAGTACAGTTTTAACTGGCATTTGTGGATGTAACTACGTTTTGTGGTACTTGACAAAGGTTTGTCAAAGTAGTCCTGAGCCCATGTGGTGATATCGCTTATAGATGAATGACGATTCTTGATGCAGTGCCGCCTGAGGGCTCGGAGATCACGGTTGTTCAGCTTAGGCTTGCGCCCTTGTCCTTTACGCACTGAAATTCCTCCACATTCCTTGAATCTTTTAAGTATGTTGTGCACTGTTGAAGGTGAAATAAGCAGATGTCTTCCTATCTTTCTTTGAGGAACATTGTTTTTAAACATTTCAATAATTTTCTCACGTATTTTTTGGCAAACCGGCGATCCTCGGCCCATCTTTGCTCCTAAAGGACTAGACCTTTCTTGGATGCTGCTTTTGTACCAAATCATAATTACAATCACCTGTTGACATCACCTGTTTCAAATCACATCATTATTTAACCAATTTACCTGATTACTAGCCCTTAATTGCTCCTGTCGCAACCTTTTTTGGAATGTGTTGCAGGTCTGAATGACAGGAAAGGATGTATATTTACAAATGAAATTTAAGGTGACCAGACAAAACATGAAATATTTTGTGTTCACATTGTCTGCAATGAAATACAAGTCAAAGTACATTTAGAAATCACTACTTTCTTTTTTTATTTGTGTTTTCCATACTGTCCCAAATTTTTCTGATTTGGGGTCGTAGAAGAAACTCAATGCATTTAGGCATGTAGACATTGGTCAAGATCCTGAAGCTTAAATCAAGGGCTGAAGAAAGGTTATTTAAGTTAAGTTATTTAACCTTGAAGTGGCTGGGCTAAAGCAGAAGACCACACCGGGATGCCACTCATCCTGTCAGCTAAGAACAGGAAACTGAGGTTACAATTGGCACGGGCTCTCCAAAATCGGACAATAGAAGATGGGAAAAACATTGCCTGGTCTGATGAGTCAAGATTTCTGCTGCAACGTTCAGATCAGAGGTCAGAATTTGACATAAAAGACACAAAAGCATGGACCCATCCTGCCTTGTATCAACCCTTCAGGCTGGTAGTGGTGGTAAATAATATTAATAACAAAGTATTGTTATATATTCAGAATATAAATCTATTAAATGTAAGCTTACTTGTGACATTCATCCTCAATTTTGTAACATTTGTAGGTGAAAATATGCACATGCTGTTTTGATCTCGTTAGTTCTTTTCCTAAACGCAACGTAGCTCACGATAACACGCCACATGGCTTTAGAAAGTGCCACGTGGCTGATGTTGCAGACTGCCGTCAGCTGTATACAGCGTAGACATACAGCTCAAAATGCGTACAGATAACACGCCAGTTGGCTTTAGGAAAGTGGCGTGTATGTTTACGCAAAGTCATGATATCACGTTGCAAATGTAAGAAAATGTTTACGTCCTGTGGCTATTAACAAACAGACAAAAAATATTTTAACATTTACAGTGGTAACTGTTGAGATCAAACAATGTAACGTTTCAGCTTTAAACCCGACCAATGGCATCCAGATCAAAGCTGCATGTTCATGCAGGCATATGAGGTACAACATAGACATAAATTCTATTAGCAGTTCCTTCTATGCCAACGCATTGAGCTGTGTCTGCAATTTTTCCCTCTCAACCTTTACCAATACACTGTGGAAAGCTGGCTGTGTTAGCAGCAGCAGACTTTTTTTTTCTTCCTGGGGAGGTGGAATGAAGAAGAATCTCCCTCCACCTTCACAGGCTCCCAGTAAAGTCCCGCATCAAATAAAAAGGAGTAAAATCCTCCTCCTCACCTACAAATGCCCAGGCCCCACTGTACCTCTCTGACCTCCTCCATCCATACACCCCACCCCGAAACCTGCTGTCCTCAGACGCTGGCCTGCTCTCCATTCCACACACTAGACTCTGTACCTTTTGAGATACAGCCTTTAGTGTGGCAGCCCCATCCATCTGGAACACCCTTCCTGCAGATATTCGAAATGCCACATCCCTGGACATTTTAAAAAAACTCCTGAAACACTACTTGTTCACCACAGCCTACAACCTCCCTTAGTATAGCCACTGTAATTCTGTAAAGTGTGTCCTTGGGTTTCATGAAAGGCGTTATATAAATAAAAGTTATTATTATTATTATTATTATTATTATTGTTGTTATTATTAAAACACATTAGCTGGAAAACAGGCCCTTTGACAGATGTGCATGCCGGAGAAATAAGATTATAAAATGAGTTAATCCTTACTGTAAATAATTACGTGTCTTAACTGAAAATGGAATCACACAAGCCTTTGTCCTTATGGTACATGTGTGATTTCTTATTATATTATTCAATATTTCCTCTTTCAAGTGCTAAATACATGTTTTATTAATTTGAATTTGTCTTTTTTAACTTTCTTAAGCTGGCAATCCGACAATAACGTCCACTTCACGCAGCCGTTGGCCAGGTGTTCAGAGTTAAGAAAAGATAGGCAAGATTTGAACTTCTGTTTTTTTTTTTCATTACTCACAACTTTTTGTTTTTAACCGATTACATTCATTGCAACATCATGAATGTCTTTGACTGTCACAAACGTTTGTGCTGTTATTCCCATTTGTCCGATTCATCATGTCTTGCCTTTTGAAGTAACTTTTGCTTTCAAAAGCAAATGCACACATGGACAACATTCATTTTAAGCATAATTTATTTGTTTTAAGCATGACCCTTAAAGGTGGAAGGTGATGTTAAAATAGCATTGTAAGTTGGTAAAAACGTCACCATCAGATAATGTGATTAGTGAAACATCAAGATCAAACAGGAGGTCCAGTTGCCTTTAAGATCCAATGTCCTGGATGACTGAAAGTCTTCATAAAACAGTTAATTGTCATCTCATTGATGTATAGTGGGACTCTAATCATAGCAAGCTATTCAAATCTGAAAACTGCTGACTTCATATGTCATACATAATGAAACCATGCTGGACAGAAGACACGGTTGTCTGTATTTTTGCAAGAATCCATCAGAATCCATTTATCATTCTGGTCTGTTATATTTCATTGTCTGTCTAAACATATCTCCACATGGAAAACTAGGAGCAGAAACCAGGATGGAAAAAGTGACTTGGTCACAACAGAAGGTTTTTTGAAAAAAGAAGAAAAGACTTTAGGTCAAAAGCTATTTCAAATGTCGCAATGGTAGATTTGTCACCTTCTGTCCACAGAGTTTGAAAAAAAAAATAATAGAAAAGATCCCATGAAGACATCTAATGGAGTTTTCAGTCTGATACGTCTCATTTCCTCATCTTGTCTTGTTTCACCTGCCATAGGCCTTCAGTGGTCTGATTCCTGTTTGAAGTGGTGACTAAAAAACAGAAAACTGTACAAAATCGGGAAGAAAGTGCAGTTCTGTAACAAGAACTAGCCTTTGATGGTCGATCAATTTAAAACCCTCCAATGTGGCATGAAGTGTTTGTTGCTTGTGGGGAAGGAAGGAGAAAGGCATGTAAGGCCAGAGAGGATGGCAGGAGATGAGGTCTGGATAAAATCAAGTGACATGAAGGGGCAAGCCTGGGGGCAAAGGTCAAAATTAGAGGTATGTTATATCAAACTGTAGATATGGTGTGTGTGTGTGTGTGTGTGTGTGTGTGTGTGTGTGTGTGTGTGTGTGTGTGTGTGTGTGTGTGTTTCTCCCTGCCAGGGGATTTTCCATAGTCACTGCTGTATTCAAAAACAGATGCAATATTGGCAGTCAGACCAGTAGTCGGGTAGAAAGTCTTAGTAAAATAAGCCCTCAAAGCATTCTTCCCGCTGTCCCAGTTAATTTCACACTCACCCACTTTCTTACTGCCATTCCTTCTTTTAATACAGCCTCCTTGACTACACTGATTCCTCTTGTTCATATTACTCCTAGTCTTGGCCTGTTTCTCTTCTCATTCTTCCACTTTTCTGGATTGAGCTTCCTCTCCTCAGCAAGTAGTAATTACTTTTTCATATTTACAGCAGGTTTTCAAGGAACTTCCTTATAAACACCCACACAATAGAAACACTGACTATGGAAGAAGTCAACATTACGTCATCTTACATCAGCTTTTAACGCCTAATTAGCAGCATTAGACAGACCTTGGTATAAACATAGCTTTGCTTCAAACAGTAGAACTGTGTGTGTGTGTGTGTGTGTGTGTGTGTGTGTGTGTGTGTGTGTGTGTGTGTGTGTGTGTGTGTGTGTGTGTGTGTGTGTGTGTGTGTGTGTGTGTGTGTGTGTGTGTGTGGTAATAATTAAATACTCTGTCCATTTAGGCGTGGTAATAATTAAATACTCTGTCCATTTAGGCGTGACTGACCTGAAAGGGTCCAATTTCAGCTTTATATATAAACAAGTCTAAGAGCCAAGCTAGCCTCTCTGTGAGGCTGTAATGTTTTCGGTAAGGTGTGTTAGATAGATAAACCAAAGCTGCCAAAATACTTTGGGCAGAAAATCTAAATGATGATGATGCTAGATGAAAAGTCAGGGTATTCAAAAAGACCATGAATGTCTGCAATAAATTGCATGATAATACATGTAAAGTTTCACCCATAACCTCCTCAAACATCCTTTGTTGTGCTCCTTTTGTTCCTCCATTGAGCTTCCGTTTGTTGGCCGTTGTCTTGCCTCAGCCAGCCAGCCCAACTAGCTCCTGTTGTGATGTGACTTTTCTATCCAGAGCTGTGGGACTCAGCCAATCAGCCTGAGAAGAGCAGAGCCTGTTATTTCACAACATGTCCTGGCTCCACCGTGATTCATAAAACACTAAAGAGGACCTCTTATATAGCATTTTCAGGTTCATAATTGTATTTTGTGTTTCTACTAAAACATGTTTACACTTTATTTTTCTCATACTGCCCATGGCTTCTGCACCTGTATTCACCCTCTGTATGAGGCGCCCTGTTGGAGTGCCTGTCTTTTTAAGCCCCCCTCTTGAAAAAGCCCAGTCTCCTCTGATTGGTCAGCTTTCCGTATCAGCGTTCCTGTTGTTGCTGTCTCCGGTGGCTTCAACAGAGTATACAGCAGGACTTTGTACCATGAAAAACACCTATAAAGGCTTTTAAACCAAATACTACCCAACCGGATGTATTTCAGCAGTAATGTGACCCGAAATTGGGGAGAGTTTAACGACATAGCAGCCAAGATTGCAGGTTTCCCTGCTGTTAGCATGCAGCTGCTATAGTTACCAGTGGACAGTAATAGAATATAGCAGCACTTTCTACCGTCAAAAATCACAGATAAAGGCTTTTAAACCAAATACTAAGTAGCCTAATATGACCTGAAATTGGGGAGAAATAAACAACATTGGCAGCCAAGATTACAGCTTCTCTGGCATTAGCATGTAGCTACAGTACTTGTGGCAATAAAACTGCAGTAACGTTAGCCTAAAAAAACGCTTCAGTAGCCTGCCTGGAGCAGATGACCAATCATAGCAACGCTGTTTCAAGTTACGTGACACAGAGCCAAGAGTAGAAAAAAAACATTGAAAGCGGAGCGTTCAAAACATCGAGGAATCTGAGATTGGGATTGGGATTTGCTCATTAGATTTTTCTGAAGTACATTTACCTCATTATTTGAAGCTTTGGCCATGTTTAACGTGAAAATCCGATATTTTAACATTATAGATATGACAGAAAATATGGAAAAGCATAATAGGTTCTCTTTAAGTAAAATATTGCCTTGGAAGCCTCTTTTGGAAACTGCATTCTAAGTGTTGCATGTATGACATCCCTTTCATATGAGATGGCTTTTCAAGATGTGATGCTCTTCTTTTTTTAAATCCAGATTTAGTGGTGTAATGCATAGGGCAAGAAGGGAGCAGAACAAAGCATATCTTCAATCTCTAGTTTCAAAATGTATTAAGACATTGGACGACTATGCTGTTTGGATCAAGCATCACTTCTGTTTGTTGAGTCGAGGGTAATCATGCTGTGCTTTTGCATTGTCTTTGTGTCAATACTGTTTTGTGTTTCATCTGTTTGCAGCATTTGCCTGCACACACGGAAGTACTTGTGTTTCTGTTTATTCCACATCTGTTAGTGTCCCACTGTGTATAAATATCGTGTCCCTGAAGTGCTTTCCAATGGCAGTTAAATGATAAGTAACAACGTCTGACATGAGCACAAGGACCAGACTGGTTACGTCTTTGCTCAAAAGCTCCCGTCTGTAAATCCAGATAGTTTCTGTGTTGTGCTCTCTGAATGTCTGTCTGTTTCCTCGGCCACTGGCAGGAGGGTGTAACATGAACAACCCCAGAAAGTCAGACAGGGTGGGAGTGAGTATAAAAGACTCATGGAAATGGACACTAGTCTCAGAAAAGAAATTGAGTCACCAAGCTCAAGGCAAGAGGTGGTGAAACAGCATTTGCAAACAATTCTTCTCATTTGTTTTAACTTGCGTGAAGCACCAGATGGGATTTGACATGTCAATACAATGTGCCACGAGTAAGGTTTAGCACGCCTTTTTAGCAGTTGACCTTCCCAACACCTTCTGACGGGTTTAACAGGTTTAAAAACATTCTAATAATTTTAATAATGCAACAACTGCCCCTCCTCCCTGCTGATGTTGGGCCAAGGCTGATTGACTTTGAGGGATCACAGCAGCTGACAAGCACTGTTCAATAGCCAGAGACATACATACAGGAATAAATTCCAACAGAATAACACACATATTCCACCTTCATCTAACACATGGCAAAAAGGAATAAGTCAACTTGTCAGATTTTCTCAGGTCAATAAATGAGTTAAGAGAGAGAGAGAGAGAGAGAGACATAATAAACCCAAACTGTTTCCATACCACGCTCACATGCAGAGACATGTCTGCTTTACATTATGCAACTGCTCGTCATGCCTTCTTTTATTGTGTGTTTACAATGTTAACCTTTTCTGTTGACTTCACGCTGTTTTACTGTATTCACGTCATTTGATGTAACATCCTTTCAAATTACCTTATGTGATTAAAGTTTTAGCACCAATTTAACAGTGTATTACAGTCTTTGGCTTAGACATGAGTCATTGCTGCTGCATCAAAAAAGGCAACCTACTCATTTATTATGAGACCACTGTGTTGGTCTCCAGAGGGAGGAGAGAATGATACTGCCTTGATAACTTTCCAGAGATGCAAAATCCTTCAAAGGAGTAGCTTTAGACCGCTGTGTAGTGTCTTGGTAACTGATAAGTCTTCAAACTGAATTCCCTGGTTCGTATTTTATCTTCTCTTGTGATTATCTCCTTCATCTGAGGAGGAACAAGGAAACCACATACAGTAGTTCCCTTCAACTTCAACTTTATTTGTGTTTCTGCAGGGCGATTGGGTGTAGCCTGGCTCCACCCTACTATGTACTTCCGCTTAATTTTCATTTTCCTTCAGTACATCGTCTGGGTTTGCGGTATATTCTTGGGTTTTCTCCAGCCAAATCTTTACCGGTCCAATCAGTGAACAGAGGGAGTGGCTGAGAACGATGACGTTGAGGTTGTGCGCTAGTTTTAGTTGTAGTTCAGTAATGGCGGCGGAGAAAGATGCGAGCGAAGCCATTCGGTCCGTTGTGGCAACGCTGCCGAATATCCAGAAGTTAAAGCCCGAGCAAGAATAATCTTTACTGAGTTTTGTTGGTGGCCATGATGTTGTGGCCCTCCCCCCCACGGGGTTCGGGAAAAGTTAGATTTTCCAGCTCGCTCCGTTAGTGGTGAAGGAGTTAGCTAAGGCAAACGCTAGCGATGTTAAGCTGATAGTTGCTGTTGGTCTCACCTCTTGTTGCACGTGCGCATGACATACGTCACGACCAAACGTTAGCGATTGGTTATGGCAGATCCAAAGTGGCTCTGGGCAGATCCAATAGTTTTAAACTTCAACAGAGTACCCGCCTTCAAGGAAGTTAACACTTGTCAATGGAGAGTGGCCAGACTCTCTGTACAAATGAAATGTACGAGAGTCTGGTAGGACCAGGCTAGATTGGGTGTGCAGCAGGTATAAAACACATAAAAGACACATAAACAGGTGGAACAACAGTAGACACTGGAACACAGCCGTTACAGAATAAGAACAAAGAAAAGAAAATGACTGTGCAAGGTGCATGGGTAGCAGTATTTAGGTAGCCTACACAGGGAACGAAGAGGGTGTTTGAACTATTGACCTCAAATGTATTTCACATAACAGGATATTAACATTAAGACAGACCACAGTGCCCGTTCAAAATGTGCGTGTTTGTAACGGGCCGATTGCTTGGCCTGTGGTATTGCTGCTTGTAGCATTTTCCAGAACCAAATTGTATCCCAAAATTACTTACAGAAGGACAATTGTTTTCCTCAACCTTTATTGTTCTGCCATTTAGTTTTATTCTCAGTTTTTTAATATTCAATATCCAATGCTGTCTAAACCACTCCAAAAACTTCAAAACCACAATTCATTGGGTACCCAGGAAACCAAATGTGAAGTGGATTGGATGAACGGTTCATGAGGTATTTCAAAGACAGACCACACACATATACAGAGGCTTCCCGATTTATTAGATAGATGAGCATTTGGTTCAGCCCGGTGCTGATCAGTATGTTCCCCAGACTGGTCATAGTTAAATAAATATCTGTTAAATGCTTTTGATGCTTGGGACCAAAAATGTAATATCTTATGAAACGAATAGTTTCACATTTTGGGAAATGTGCTTATTCACTTTCTTGCTGAGAGTTAGATGACAAGATCGATACCACTCTCATGTCTGTGCGTCAGGTATGGAGCGGAGCTTGGAGGCAATTAGCTTAGCTCAGCTTAGCTAACTCTTGGGAAGAAAGTGAATTAACATACAGTATTTCCCAAAATGCTGAACTATTCTTTTAATGCTGAACATCTCTGCAGTGTGAATGTGTAAATGTGAACCACTGTTGATAAGTTGAGAAACACAGAGTAACAAATCAATTCAGTTACAGTAACAGATTTCACTGCCATGTTTGCACTTGCCTCTATGGTACTTTTTGCGCACAATCCTAATGGGATGTTTGTGAATGGTTTGGAGTCATATCAGAGAAGTGTAAATATTAAACTAGCCTTACTGATTATGATGAAATCATTTCTTTGAACAATAGGGGCCACCGTGTTGGAGAGTGAACATGGAGGAAAATGAGGTCCAAACAATAAACTTGTCAAAGGTAGATACCCCTGCCAACGTTGTGTTTTGATTATCAAGAAAAGCCGCTCCTGGCCTTGGCCTCTACTGGCATGGACTTTTCCGATGACGTATTTGTATCTGCTGCAGAGGTGGAGGATAATAATGAAGTAATAGAAAATTTGAACAACTTGGCATTTGACAAGAGCAGTGGAGGTGATTTAATGAGCCTTAATACCTAAGGTCTGGAACAGTGTCAGATGAGCTCACTATCAGATAGGTGGGTATATTCTGACGTTAGCTCAGCTGTCACTCACAAAAAGATATAAACTAACTATGTGTTTACCCCATTTGGGGTAACACTTTACTTTAAGTCCACCTATTTAGCATTTATAAGCAGCACTATACAGATATTTAATAAATGGTTTAGAACCGATTATAATATAGTTGTAGTGCAGTATTCATTAACTAATAAATTACTGTGTTTTACTATAATGTTTTTCATTATCTGTTTAAACACCAGTCTGTACTTAGGCCCACAGGAGGAGTTTTAAGTTGTTGACAAATACATTACGTACACGTTCCACTAAAACAAGTTCCTTTCCGAGGCTATTTTGCAGCGGCACCGTGGCTCCACTCGGCGCTTAGCACCGCCCAAGACGATTGTGAACGGTACAGTCTTTCTAAACTATCTTTTTAATAAACTGTCTGTACACTTACAAAGTTCTCAATGCTTCAGTTTATATGTAGGGACCCTCATTATGCTACCGTGGAAGAGTGGTGCTATTTTGAGCCTCGTTAGTGGTATAGAAATAGTGATTTCTTTTTACTTTACCTTTGCCCTGACGACTAGCGTTATAAGCTAATTAGCGGTTTGCGATAAAACTGGTCACATTCAATTAGCATGAAAACATATCCCAGAGAACGGTCGACTCAGTACCCATGTGTTATTAACCCCTAGGTTCATTTTGTGCCGGAATTGTCATTTAATACGTCACCTCATACCACTGATTTATTTACAAGACCTTGTTTACAAGACTCTGTCATCATCCGCTCACAGAAAAGGAACACATTCTGTGGATAAAACGCATCAATCTTCTGCAGCTGAGATAAATTTTCTAGATTTTCAGAGTTCAAGAGAGAAGAAACTACAGCATCATAAGTGCCTCTCTCTCTCTCTCTCTCTCTCTCTGTCCTGGCTGTCAGGAGGTTTGGAGCCTCACTAATCGATCTTAGTGTCTAACATTGACTTCATTAGGGCTTTAACAGGAACTGTAAAGAAACCACAACTCAGTCAAGCTCTTTCACAGCCTCTTTATCAGATATATATAAACTGATCACGTAAGATAGGATGACATAGTGTTTTAGTTAGCCAAGAAAAGCCATGGGAACAATTACCCATAATCCTAAAACCTATCTTTGTGGTTTATGGGCCAATATAAAGACAATAGTATCTAGAAGCTGCTGGATCAGGATGGATTTGCTCATATAATTGAGTAAGTGTCACAAAGGTCATGTGTGCTATGTATTGACACAAGTGCAGTTGTTTATGTGGAGCATGCACATGTGTCGTAGCATATAATGACTCGTGGGACATGTTAAATGCACCCCAGACCTCACACACTGTCACAGAGGAAGGTCAGTAGCACTCAACGTCAAAGTGTTAGTAAACACCCTGCTCTTTTCCCGAGTTAAAGATGTATAAGATCGTCTCTGTTTTTCCAGGTTTGTTTCCATCAAGTGAAGTAATTTACATCAACGTCATTAAATGAGTTTAGCTGTTGACAGAATTGGATAATGCTGCAGCACTTTCTCTTATCCTGACATGATTATTATTAGTTAGTTTAGTTTGCCTTAAAATAATATATCCTTATTTGACTGCCTCGTAAGCTTTACGTGTGCCCGAAACATAAAACAACAAGTCTTTCATAATAGTTTACTTTTTAAACTGAATGAATGTTTGAAACATTTTCTGGGCAATAGGAGCTGAGTAGATTTCCACAGTATTTCATGACCTGAATAGTCCATCCATCCATCCATCGTCTTCCGCTTATCCGTTGTCGGGTCACGGGGGGAGCAGCTCCAGCTGCCTTTCTTTTCCTCCTGCAAAATAGGAAATGAGACACTAAACCTAAAAGGAATAGTTCGGAATTAAATTGGGGTTGTATGAGGTACTTATCCACAATCAGTGTATTACCTACAATAGATGGCGCTTGGCACACCCCCAGCAGTTGTAGACCAGCAACTCCCTTGTTCTGTGTGATGATGAAATGATTGTTTTTGTCAAAGGAGTCTGGTGGCTTTGAAGAGAGCATAACAGCTTCAGTTCCCAGTTGGAAAGGGCTATCCTTTAAGGGATAACAAAGTCTAACCACCGATAATCTGAAAAGATAATTATGGTTTTTGACTTTTCTACACTCACCTCTCAATTCCCCCCACAGAGTTTCTTAGGTTATTGCGTGACGTGACCTATCTGCATGCCAAAAAAGGCTGAGTTCATAACTGACTTTTACAATGAGCTCAGAATAGTTAACAAAAAAGAGCCCCAACTTTCATCCAAATCCCAATAACAGAACAGTGAGCTGGGAACAAAAGTGCCGGGTCCGTGTCACTGCAGCCTGCCTGTTATGTCATCTTGGAGTTTGGTAAATATTATGTCTCTGAGCAATTGAGAATTCCCAGATCTTTCATTTTCATTAGACCTTTTTTGTCATGAAAAATTTGTTCGGAGTGACAGGCCATTTTCTCCGTCTCTCTGTTGTTTATGACTCCCATCATTCAAACTGATACTGCAGACGATATTCAATATTCCCCCGGATTCTCTGCATATCCTCTCTCCTGCCAGTATGCTTTCTCTTCCAATACATGTAACACTTTTTTATTTATCCTTACAGAGCTGAAACCTTAGAACTGTATTTTCTAAGGGCCTTACAACCTTCCTGTTCATCATGAGTAGTATTTGCTTAAACCGAAATAGCAACAGAAAGTGACAGATTAAGGTTCATACTAATAAACAAAACGGCTCAAGTTTAGACTAGAAATTGAACTCTTTTAACAAAAAATGATTGCTATGCTTTTCAAAATTCCACAAGAAAAATAAAGCATGCAGACAAAATGTATATTTGAAATGGATACAACAAAAAGAAAACACTTTCACAATCTATTAAGTATCGCTTATTTAAATTCTGCACACAAATAACAGAAATAAAACATGACATTGCTTGTATCTGTTTCTCACCCTTTTTCCTCTCTTTTTTTGCTTTTCTCTTTTCAACCTTCAACTGATTCTTCTTGCAATGATTTCAGCTCTCTAGAATGAAGTCTAACTTTTTCCAGCCCAAACAGCGTGTGACCCACTTCTATCAAAAAGAAAAAGAAAAAAAAGAAACATGTGGAAAACAGTTAGAAGACCTGCATTCTTTCACAACCACACATTGTTTTCATATGAGATATTAATGTTCCTGTAATTAAGCAATTCTGTGGCATATTCAAATGTATGGAAATGTGCTTTATCTATATCAATACAATAATGCCAGGAGTAGCTTACTGGCATTGAGCAGCCGGTTTGAAAAGTAGCTGAATTTATAATGTAAGATCCACGTGTGGAAAGTCAGCTGGGCCTGGACTCAATCAAGTTGGTGTGGCCTTTTGCCCTTTTTTAAATAAAGGAGCTGCAGTTTTTCTTTGTGCACAGCCCTTTACTGAAAACTCAAAGGATTTGACACACATTGGAAAATAGCCGACAGTGGCGTTTCATTATGGATGGATGTCATGGTGTTAGCTTGGCTGAAAAGAAACAAACTTTCAATGTCTTTGGACAAATTTAAAAGGGTGTGTGTGTGTGTGTGTGTGTGTGTGTGTGTGTGTGTGTGTGTGTGTGTGTGTGTGGATGCTGATGGCGCTCACCATTTCATCCTTCTGTCTTCTGATGTCAGCTTTTGGCTTCTTGATCAAAGCAGATGCAACAAATCACAATCCAGTTCTTAATCCAAAGTACATTTTTCATAAGAGGAGAAAATACAACAACACCAGTCCTACATTTGATTAGCCGAACTCTCTCTGTCTATAACATTGGTGTTTGTGGAGCACATTTTGTTTCTGAGGACCACCCTGCTTAAATGTGATGTAAGTTTTAAATAGGCTTTTATCAGAATTAGCTTCACTGGGGAGAGCTGCTGCAACCATTTATAATCGAGTCCTGATACACTATTTCAAGAGAGTTTTGTTAATGTAAATAAAATGTAATTAATATTATCATTATTTGCAGGAAAAAGTAAAAAAAAAATAATAACCTACAAGAATGTAGCTCAAGTCTTACATATTTCTCTGAGCTTCTTGTAGGCAAATGTTCACAAGCATCTTTTGGTTTCAATTATACTTCAGATTTTGAGTTTAACATTTACATGTTTCTTCTTTTCTACCTCCAGAGAGGAGTTGGATCAAATAATCGGCTTGCTTAAAGGGATACGCCACCGTTGGTTGAAATTGGGTTTATCACGGTCTCCCCTAGCTGTAGATAGGTGGGCCAGCGCATTGTTAGTTTAGCGTAGTGAATGGAATCTTATGTTGCCGGTTAGCATGTTGTGAGTAAAAGTTAGCCAACAAAAGACAAAAAAACAACCTAAGTACATGCACTGAGACAAAAAATGCGTTGGCCCACCATCTACAGCTAGGGGAGACTGTGATAAGCCCTATTTCAACAAACGGTGGCGTATCCCTTTAAGTGTTGGCTCCTCAGCAAACCTCTGCAGTTACCCATAACAGCCTTCTCAAGACATTTACATGCATCTTTGGAGAACCGTAATTCTTGCCTCAACATCACATATCTGAGTGTTGTTTATATCACTGTGCTTCTACTGGCATTTAGGTTATATTTAATTTACGGTCAACACTCAACTGACATGCTACTTAACTGAATTAATTGACAGATATCACTTACCGTTGGCGGGTGCCATTTAAAATTGTTATACTAGCAGATACAGATCCTTCTTGGCAGCTGTCGCTTGGGCTAATGGTCCAAATGTCTGCTGTTCATTAGTAATAGACCGTTTTCACAGCAGACATTTTGACTTGTGATAGCAGGAATGAGGACTGCATTTAATTTAGGTGCTCAAGTTTTTTACGGCTTTTCTGCATGCTTTCTCACTGGCATTGCTTATCATGTGCAGATGCAATGAAATGGAGCACTTCTTTTTTGTGTGGGGTTTTGTGTATTTGGCTAGCAATGTTTTTTTATCTTATCTTTTAATTATATGAGGGTTTTATTAGCAAGCTATGTTGAATGATTTCCTCCAGTTACAATATAAGCTCAACGTTTTGAACAACTTTTAATGGCAAGTAACTCACCTAAATATTAACATCATTAATTTTATTAATCACGCCTGTGCTAACCCCCCCATTTTAACTGGTATCCATAGACTCATCACAGCAAGTTGAAAATTACTCACAGGCATATTTACAGAAGTAGCTAGTTGTGGAGAACTCTAGCTAGCCAAAGAGACATGTTTTCTATGTAATTATGCACCAAACTAGAGATAAGAGGACATTAAAAGCTTACATTTGACAGTAAATGAAGAAAAGATACTTATACCCTACATAATTCCCGGAGTGTTGCTATCATGTTTGCCAGAAAAAAACACTTAATAGGCTAATTTATGACAAGTGACATTGAAACCATTCAGTGTGACAATTAATTGAATTTTTACATGTTTTCTCCATGACTTATGCTCTTTTACCAGAATTCTATTCACATCAAAACTCATTGTTGAGGGCTGGTTTTGGTGTGTGAAGCATTGGTTTTTATTTTTATTATGATGAAAAGGCTGTTAAAACTCCTCGATTAGGAGTTTCAGCATCACATGCTCTAAATGATGTGTTTCAGGTCTTTCCAAGAATCAATGCCTCGGGGGAAAGCAGTGGTGCAGAGTTTAAATCTTGGACCACACTCCTGTTTTCCTGCTTGTCCTGTAGCTCTGCGTCATTCGTTGTATTGGTTATGGTTTATCTATTTTTCTTCTTCCCCCTGACAGCAGTCATCATTTCTGACTGGGACACACACACACACACACACACACACACACACACACACACACACACACACACAAACACGCAAACAAAGTATGACTTTATCCTCTCTAACATCTGTAGCAGATGTGGTAGTCTTCAAGTTCATGTGTTTATGAAGCATGTTTGTCCTGTTTTTTTCTCTTTTCTCTTTCTTTTTTTCTTCATTTCCTCTTAGTCTTTTTCTCAAGCAAAAAGCACTTGAGATGAAGATTAATTTTCAAGGTGGGGTTTCCCATAGTGTGTTGTATTAAATATCATTATTCTCTGCTCAGGTCAAATGGCACTGCAACCAATGAAAATATTTTGGGGCAAAGGGAGAATCATCACTCACTCAAAACACATGTACTAGAGGTGTTCACCAACACACAGCATACCTGGAAAATATGCTTAAAATCTGACAATCATCCACCAAAGCATTGACAAATCGGTCAGTAATCACTCCAAAAACAACCATTATCACTTCATCAGTGACCAGGGGAAATATTTTATGGCCTCTCAGAACTCAATATGCATTTAATGTCTTTCAAATCTGACTGCCATAGCACATCAGAGCCAACCTCAACAAACTGCCGCCTGTGCTCTGCAGATAAGGGACCTTTGATACTGTGCAGAGTTTAAGTAAGGAAGGTAAGCTGAGCTACATCAACTCTGCTTAATGTAATGGAATAAAAGTATTGTTTTGGAGAAATTCTGCATTTCTACTGCAATATTTCTTGCACTAAGCTGAGTGAATGTTGAACCCCATTATTGGCTTAAATACCAACAGAGTAAGTATAGTATTACACTAGGTGTCATGTATAGAATAATGATAAAGACTCATGCCTTTTGTGGGTTATATCTTATTCCATTCCTGGAGGAAAGGTTGGGGATTAATAGGAGTGATACGTTTCACGGTTTTGCTTTGAGGCAGAGTTGTGTGTGTTGAAAACGAGTAGCCTGGCTGCTACTAAATATCAGTTTTTCTCACCGAGTCAAAACCGACAGTTTTAGTCAGTTATAGGCAAGCACTGAAAAGAGCAGCACTGGTTCTGCTGTTGGACTTTACGGAAAGAGCGATCAATCTTGTTAATGTTAAAATCTCTTAACTGGAGTAATGATTACTTGGCAACACATACAAAATAGACCTCTCCATTCATTAAGCCTCATCTGTGAAATATTTTCCACCTGGTTTATTTTGGAGTTGACCCACTTATGATCATATCTTTTCCTTTTTTTTAATCACAGTTATTTTACACAGATGGACTATAATTGGTGTTCAAACAAGACATTAAAATCTGAGCGCCATAATTGGCTTTGAGCATGAAAATGAAAGTCTATTCCTTGTGAAAGATTTTATCTGAAGTTAGCAGCATTAGAAGCAAATTCTGACTCAGGTAATTCGATTAACACTCAGTTTCAAATGATCCAGGATATACTAATGCTGATTTGTTCAACAAATGTGTACTGTGGGCCTTTCCAAACCTAACACAGCAGACGTGGGTACTATTTCAAGCAGTGGTGGAGGAAGTATTCAGAACCTTTACTTGGGTTAAAGGACTAATATAACAATGTAAAGATCCTGCATTCAAAATCCTGCTATGTTACCGACATATTATCAGCACAATGTACCTGAGTATTAAAGAGTAATCAAAAGAAGAAGTATCAAAAGTAAAGTGGTAGAGTATAACTAAGATTTACACGTACTAGCATTGTAGTCCCAAGTACAAATTTGAGGTAAAACTTGTACTTTACTTAGAGGATTTCTATTTTATGCAACTTTATACTTCTACTTCACAGTATAAACATAAATATTGTACTTTAGACTCTACTCTCTAATTGTTATAGTTACTAGTTACATTGCAGATTAAGATTTTAGACACAAAACATATGATTTTATAAACTATGATGCATTGCTAGAGATAACAGTACTTGCTATTTACACATGCATTAATAATGTTATAATAATAATCCAATAATCTAATATTTATTATTATATACAGGGGCCAATTTTCTGCATTATGTGTACTATGAATACTTGATACTTTAAGCACATTTTTCTGATAATACTTTTACTCAAGTAACATTCTCAATGCATGACTTCTACAGTAATGGAGTATTTGTATAGTGTGGTATTACTACTTTTACTTAAGTAAAATATCTAGATACTTCCTCGACCACCAGGTAAAAATACTCGTTCTGCGGAAAAATGGCTCCTGTGAGTCCCATGATTATACATATATGTACTTAATTAGAAAAGTAAGTGGTAACTACAGTTCAGTCAGAAACATTCTCGTCATAGATTTAACCATTTATTGCAACAAATGAAAATACAGTTATGCTTGGCGCTGATGGCTCCGCTCTTCATAATGCTCTCTGGACCAGCCAAGCAGCATGCTAAGCTGAAACAGGGAGCACCATGCAGAAACCCCCCTGGGTAAAAAAACAAAAGTGAGCCAAAAGAAAGACATTGAAAACCAATTTAAACTTTGAGTCATGTTAGGACTCTGGACTAGGAAGGTGGAGGCTGGGGTGGTGGAGCAGCAGCAGTGAGTAAAGCAGCGTCAGTGTAGCAGGGATCAGTGAGGAGGGAGTCACATTTAAAAGGATGTGAGAACGACTGGGATTGGTATGTGTCTGATAGGAATGATAATTCAATCAGCGGGCGAATGACTTCTGTGACCTGCATGAACTAACGCTAAGCTTGATTTGCCAGGTAAATGTAATGGAGTATTAAGTAGTAAGTACAATATTAAAGAGTATAAAGTAGCATAAAATGGAAATACTCAAGTATTGAAACAAATTAACTTAGTTGAGTAAATGTACTTTACTTTCCACCACTGATTTCAAACAAAATCTAATTATAGTACAAAAGCATTAGAAATCCAATTTGGATATTTATGGGGCAGTGTGTATTTTCTCTCTTTCCACCTCACCTGCTTCTGTCCACAATATGTTGTTTTTAACATTTCATCTGATTTTAACAGTTGCTGTGCCAGCTGGCTCCACCAATATTTTTGTGTTATTCAAATCTTCCATTAGGTTGACTAAGTAGATCTGGATCATGTGTGGAAGCTTTTGCTAGAATGTGGCAGCAGGAGAATATGATGTGATTCAGGTTTTTTTGTATTGCTGTGGTTTCCATAACACCTTTATTCAATCTCTCACAATTCCTGAGCAAATATTTGATCTTTTATTCTTTGTCCGTATACTTACAAAACGTACACAGTAACTTTTAATGAATTCTGATGAATACCAAAAAGGTGTTAAACACAAACAAACAGTTTGATGGTTTAGGAACACAAATAAACAAACAAAAAGCAGCTGTCAGAAGCTGTTACATTATGAAATACAAATCTCACGATTGAAAATTAACAGACCTATACACACCTTGAGTGCCCATTCTTACAGTTTACTTTGCAGCTTGTGCTTTGGTCCAATGTCACTGGTTTGACTGTGTGTGTGCATTATTGATGAGATAAATAACACTGGGTGAGGACCTGTCTCTGGGATAGCTGGGAATAGTACAAGGACACTTTAAGACAAGAGTTACACTAAGCAAGAGCACACATGCTTCTTTTTTCCCTCATATACAGACTGCTTTATATAAAAAAGTGCATTGTAATGATAAACAATAAGTTGTTTAAAAAGTACTATATTCTCTTTCTGTGAAGCTGTAATAAATTTGTAGTGGTGTCATTTCATTGTGGCAGGCAAAAGTCTGTTTTTAAGGGCAAGACCAGTGAAGGTAAGAGCCTGCAGCAGGATGCAGAAAGGTTGCCCTTGGTAACAATGTCTCCGACGACTCCTGTGTTACCACTTCCCGGGGATGGGCACCCCGCATTCATACCAGCCCACGAATGGATGGGCTGTGCGTCGGCCAATAACGCCAAATGAAACTGGTTCCTGTCTGTAGGCGCGATAAAATCCTGCAAAGGAAAGAAATGATAATGTTGTCCAAAGCCATTTACAGAAAAGTATCAGGAGACTTACAATAAAGAGTGAGCATGTCTGGATATACACAAGATGGTCTTACGTCAGTTCCTGAAATACATTAGTTTAAAAAACGTGCTGACCACCACAAAAAAAACGAGATAAACATGTCTGTGTACACGAATAAATAGATTAAATTACGTGACCATTTCACTAACTGCCATGACACTGGGTTGGGATATAATCATCATTTAGCACTTGATAACAATTACTTAGTTATTTCTCTGCTTGACTTCATGACAATTCTTCAAGAGACTCTTACATCTGAAATCAAGATGTTTGTGATGCTCTATTATTTTCTTATTCAGTAAATCCTATGAAAAACGTTTGCAGGTGACGTGCTTGATTTGGACTCAACGTCCCAATTTGAGTAACCTCTGATTGGGTCGGTCAGCCCATCTCGGGACCAGGCCGGCCATTGCCGACTGACCAAATGCTTAATATGTATTATTATTATTATTATTATTATTATTATTATTATTATTATTATTATTGTTATTATAGCCATAGTGAAATTGTGCAAGCGATTAAAAACCTGTCCTATGCGCTGTTGGCCTGTAAAGACAATTTATTTGTATATTTAAAAAAAATCTGACCGGACCACATAAAAAAAAAATGGTCCAGCCCCTCTGGCATTTGCCAGAATTGCCAGATGGCCAATCTGCCCCTGTACTACAGTACCCAAGGTAGGGAAGTCAGAAAGTATTGACAGACAGGCTGATGCATCATTAGTTGTAGTTTTTGCATTGGCTTTGTTGACAATAAGAAATGTATAGACCCGGGAAAGCATTCACTTTTACAGTAAATATAAGCCAACACACAGTATCTACAACATTGCAAATCAGTTTCCAAAAAAGCAAGGCTTTCACAAGGTTTCTGGAAAATCAAATCCAGAGGGCAAAGAGTAAGCAAAAATTATAAATTGTGAAAGATTATTGTTTTCTTGCATTGTGGTGAATTGTGTTGGATTTATCCCAAGCCAGATTAAAGTATTCTCATGATGTACTGATATGACCTGAAAGCAATACTTGCTAGGAAGTTATGGTATAATTAGAAAAATGGTCTGCAGTAATGAAAAGCATGTGAGATTTGGGCTAAAACATGCAAAACCCTGCTAGGTGCTTTAAAAAGTATGTATTTAAACAGTACTCTGCATAGATTAGATCAATGCAGCTGGACCATTTAGTAGCCTAAGGAGACTGTGTGGAACAAATGAATAGGTTAGGTCTAAATATCAAGGCTACAAATGTGCATCTTGTTTACCTTGTGCTGAGGGCAGATTATTTGAGAGGTAGGCCGGACCTGTCCTTCCGTCCCTGTAGGAGTCCACAAACTGGCAATGGTCGTCTCCCTGGCCAAATGTATCTCCTATGCTGTAAAAGGGCTCTGTGGAGGGAAAAGAGGAAGTAGGTATCATAATTAGGATGTTATTTTTTATGATAGCACTGGGGAGTACTGAACTGGTTTTACATAGAAGTGAAGTCATTACCTCTAAGACCATCTCCCATGAAGATCTTATATCGCAGAGAGTTACACAAAACCACACCCACAAACTTCCTGTACCACGTCCGCTTGACGTACTGGCTGCCCTTACAGCTGCTGTGGGCTGAGTTATACTTGAAGGTAAAGGGAATCCAGATTGGTTCTCCACCTGAGGAGCAGAGGAGGAGATGCATCGCACTGTGGTAAAATATGCATCTTATGAAAAGCCACATCATGCAGAGAAGGGTGAGAGCAAAGAGAGATTGAAATCCATTTTCTATGTAAAGCTGAACAGTAAAAAAATAAAGCTGTTATTCTTACGGTTAAATATGAAACGGTCAGTTCCTAAGGTAGCCAGAAGGCAGCCAAATCCAGTTTTTATCTTGAACCTAGATGATGATTTATACAACAATGATTTAGGGCCAAAATACATGTTTTATCTGCTGATCCTTATGGACCATCCAGACCTCTCAGCTTCTCTGTCAAAAGGCTGCCTACTGACTTAAATCAAGGTTTAAAACTGGTACCAATATCTTTTAAAATCTTGGGATATTTCATTTATATTTTGTGCCGCACCGTAATTTGTATTCTCCTGTTTGATCTTGTTTTTTTTTTCAATTTAGCTTATCTTCTGTTTTATTTTACTCGGTTTAAATTATTGTGTTTCTTTTATATCTTGTCTTAATGCCATGTAAAGTACCTTGAATTGCCTTCTTGAGTAAAGGCCTACAGAGGATTCAGGGAGAGAGGCAGTAAATATTTACATACAGTAATATTCGTATTTACTATACTAGGATTTACTATATTTACATACAGTAAATCCTAAAATTACTTTAAAGGTGACGTGTCACTGTATGCTGTCTGGAGCTATAGACCAACTGATATTGAATTTTCGAGGCCAATATTGATATTATTGACAAGGACGCTCTAAATTTGGTGATGAAAGAATCATGCTAAACGGGACATTTTGTAGAAATAAAGATATGACTGCTCTCTTGTGAACAAACTATGTAATGGGTACACTGTTTCTAAAATGCTTAAAACATATATTTGGAATATCTGTACTGCAGTGTCTTACATAATACTAATTGGCCAACATACTGTAGCGCTCGCGGCTCCGCTGCATGACTTGTTAGCTAGCTGAATGACGAGGACATGGTGGATGAAGTTTAACCGGAGGACCAAGTTTTATTACCCTGCTAATAACGGGGTTGGTAGAGTGCCCCAAACAACAAAAAGGCTGGTGGCCGTAACCAGCTAGTAAGCTTAACTATTGGTAACGTTAACACTTAGGTGGTCTTTTCTCAGGCTTATCTCTGTCTGACCCCTTTTTCCTTTCCACTCTCACTTCCCTTCTCTCCCCCTCCCCTTTTCTGAACCTGGCCAATCAGCTGAACTAGGGACAACATCTTCCCCCCGATGAACACCCCAAGCGTCTCTCCTATGTTAGTCCTGCAGAGTCGCTCCATATATAAAGTGTGATGTTTCTGCAATAAGCTTATATTGGCTGATGTATCATCCTGGCTTATTCAGAGTGACGCTTGCCTAGCAATCAGGGCTTTTTAGGATGATGGCTCCCTCTTTAAAACCAGCAGCTTCGGTAAGATATGGCTTGTTGACCTTAAATTAAAGACGTGCAGTCAGTGTATGGACTTACCAGGCGGTCTTTCGATGAGAAGAGGATCGTCTGAAAGAAAGAATGCATTCATTTCACAAGGGAGGAAAAGCACACAGGCAGCACCGCAGGTTTAATGCATTCACCTGATTTTGAGAATGAAAGACCAATAATGCACGTAATGCAGAGAACATCTGGTAGTCTGCTTTTACTGCAAGGATGGTTTTATATTTGAATGGCTTGCGTTGCAATACAATGAACGTCACCGTGACATTTGTCTTGCAAGCTGCAGTACAGAAAATGAAAGCCAGTTTGACTGAGGGTTGATCTGTAGTCAACATGGCGTCTCTTAAGTTTATCTTTGCAGGCGTCGACAGGATACACACCTGATTCGGTGACATAGGTGAGTGTATTGCTGACGGGTCCCAAACCAAACACATTCTTGGCCTGCACTTTGAAGTAGTACCTGAATAAAAAATAAACCACAATGTAAGGATTTATGATTGAGAGATTTAGTAGTGAAAGTGTCATTCTGCCAGCGTTGTTGTGACTGGGTGAAGGTGAGGAAAACGTTAATGACCATAGCAGATGACTGGGAGGCTGATTTAAGAGTAGTCTGTTTTATATTCATATGAATCCAAAGTGAGCGCAGCACAATAAAATTTGTATTTGGCTTGTGCTGAAGGGAGAAGGGAAGGAGACGGGAGGGAAGGGCGGTGAGGGGAAAAAGAGACATTTAGACAAGTGGAGATTAACAGATAGAGGATAGAGGATAAGAATGAAAGACAGAAAAATAAGGGATGTGGAAAAAGTAAACACAGGGGTAGATGTATGCTGAAAGGGAATGGATACATGGGAAGAGGTTGAAAGACAGAAGGAGTCTTCAAAAGAGAAATTTCTCACAGAGAGCTTTAATATGGCAGTGAGCTCACTTTGTCTCCGGGTGGTGGAAGAATTATTAAATCCTATCAGATTAAAAACATCAGTGACAACTTTTGAGAGTTTGCAAACTTTTTCCACTGTAGCTGGCTGATGTGTTTGTTACAGTGTGTGTATTCATTAATGCAGTATTGTGTGCATATGTGCCTCCTTTCACTCTACAAGGTCACATACAGTAAGTTCATGGTCGGTCAATTCCAAGCCAAAAACTTTCATCACGTACAGCCACGAGGCCTGGATCCAATCATTCCAGCCACGTGATAACAGTGACCAAAATATATATCACGAGAGAGAGAGAGAGATAGAGAATATGGCAAGGCAGCTGCAGAGAGATGATGTAATGAAAGAAGAAATTGGAGAAGGTAGAAAAAAAAGAAAATGTGAGTCAATTTAAAAACAGAAAATAGACCACAAAATGCTACATTGAGCCGAGCTAGCCATTTGAAACTTTCAACACAGAGAGCTCTCAGCTTCGTCTAGAGTATCGCTCTTCTTGTCTTCTCATCAGATGAAAATTTATGTGGCAACTGCACACACACCATGGGCCAAATTCAGCCTGGCCATATTACATGCTCCTCAGTATATATGATATTTCAGCCACAAAAACCTGCAAACTTGTACTATTGTAAGTCATAAGTGGATTATAAATTGGTATCTATTGTATTTAATGACACTCATATTGTTTGAAAAGAAGTGGAAAAACAAGCATGGAGGTTTTAAATTAACATATCGTAGCATATATCTTACATACAATCTGTTTTTCTTTAGAGATGAAGATTCCGTTTGCAAGAGACCTGGATACAGGAGAAGAGACAGGACGACTAGGGCTGCAACTAAGGATTATGTTTATCGATTCATTTGGTAATTTTGTTATGGTCTATAAAACATCAAAGAACAGTAAAAACAGCCATCGCTTTTTCCTGGAGCTCAGAAGTGACGTCTTGACGTCATCAAATTAATTTTTAATAATTTAAGACAAAGAAAAGTAGCAAAGTCTTGTCCACATATGAGTTTTAATGTGTGTGTGTGTGTGTGTGTGTGTGTGTGTGTGTGTGTGTGTGTGTGTGTGTGTGTGTGTGTGTGTGTGTGTGTGTGTGTGTGTGTGTGTGTGTGTGTGTGTGTGTGTGTGTGTGTTAAGGACTATAGTAGCCATAAGGAGCCTGCAGCATGGGAAATGCCATCACTGTCGCATGAACCATTCCAGGATCAACCGTAACCACAGGAGACGCACTCGTGAATACAAACTGGTTGCCAGGGAGGGAATCCCTCTTTGCGGACTTATGGAAAACTTTACCCGATGCACGCAGCTCTGTTTGTGTTGAGCAGCAGGTGTTTCCTAAGGTGAGACACACTTATCATAACATCTCAAGCAGATTCGTGCCTCCACCGGGCAAGAGGATGAACTCACACATCTGAAACTGTTTTTCCACCAGATTGTTATTTGACATTGATAGCACTTTCACCTGTCTACCACTCATTCAGCTGTCTTCTGATGCATGCCAGTGCTTCATCAAGATGTTTTTTATGGTACATACACAATGGTCCCACATAAAATTGATCAAAAACTACATTTTCTGAGAAACTAAAGAAAAAACTTTTACCTGCGTCATTTACACTTACGACATTCAAGCTTTATGCACAGCGCTCAATCGAGCAAGAAATAGGTTTTTAGGCAATGCCTCTCCCTTCCTCTCTTGGGTCTACGTGCTAAGAGCTGTTTCCATGCATTTATTTTGAAAACCGTAACCCGTGTCTCGTAAGACAGTGTTTTGGAAACACGCTCTAATAACTGAAACAGACCCAGGTGACTGTATCTCAGATAATGTGTGCTGAATTTACGTTCCACTACATTTTAGAGTTTTACAGCATGTCACATGTTGGTGCAGATTCAGATGTGTTTTTTGACCTGCCTCCATTTAGCCAAAGTGATAAACTTCACTCTGAGGGTTTACTGATCTCTTATACTCTCACTCTGCTCTGATCAGTGTCCGCATGGTTTGATATCAAAATTAGAAACATATAAATATGCTAAATAGGCTAAATATGGAATAATACCAACAGATACATGCATACGTGAACTCAGCAGCAACCTCATCATAAATATTACATGTAGGTCAGAGTAAGGGATCTTTTAACCAAACAAATCCTTGTTTGTAAGTTCAGGTTCTCTTATTCTATGACTCCCATTATGTGTGAGACGATACTGTGTGAATCACTGAACCTGAAAGCGGTGTGCATGTGCTCACACCAACCTCTGCATAAGCGTGTGTATTGTATGCATGCTTACACAATGATATAAACATGCACCAGGTGGTAACGTGTTACCTAGAGTTGGGTTTGAGATTCTCCACAGGCAGGTGTGTCCCGCTGGTGGATCGAGAGGACCATCTATTGTTGAGGACATCGTCATATGAAGCACTGTGGACCATGTAGCCTGCAGGGAACAATATAGAATTAAAGGGCAAAGCTCAAGTTGTTCAAAAAAGATAAAATTGGATTCACTCTCATGTTCATATCAAGTTGTAAGTGAAACACAACAATATGCTAAGGGTCAACATTATAGAAATACTTAGACATTTTGAGACTTAGAGTTAGATGAGACAGTCAATACCACTCTCATGTCAATAAGATCAACATCAACCTAGCACCAGCAGCTTTTCATTTTATCAACCTTGAACTCGCATGACCTATGATTATTTATAAAGTATCAACATTCATTTTATGTTTTCAATTATTTCCTGAGAGTAGGTGGTCCCCCATATACATTTAACTCTGGAGAAAAACTGCTGCCCTGGCATTTTCTGTAGCTCATGCTGACTGTCCTCCAACCTGGCCTGTCTGTTTTCTTCTTCTTCTCAGTCACGCAGACCATTCCTTAGAATCCGGTAAGCAATAACCTCAGGTCACGCAGCTCTAGATCACTCACTTTGGCTCTGCCGCACATTAAACTACCAACTGTTTCTGTTGGACTTTTGAGACTGAGTTTCTATTTTTACTGGAGCCTCACCAACACAGCTGGCTGCTGACAGGAGTGAAGGGAAATACTAGCTACTTTGTTTTTCTTTTTTTGTTTTTTTATTCCTAGCATTCTATGTTAAACTGAGGATAGATAGAGTAGTGTGACGACTCGTTCTTTTTCTGCTTTAGGTATCAATGTATTAAATGAGTTGGTCCTTTGAGCCAAATGCAACACTTATAATACTCAGTGACTGATGTGCATCTTTTGCCCAAAACCTTTAAACAAAAGGTCATCAATGCATCAGAGTAAATGGAACCAGAAGTTGAGTTCAGGTAAAAACTGATGCCAATGTCCCTCATCTATTCCAGACCACTTGCTAACAGCTGTTTCCATCCACTTGTTTTGAAAGCTGTGACCCATAACTCGTAAGACACGGTTGTGCAAATACGCCCTAATAAGTAAAACAGCTCCTTATGATTACTGTATACCTGAATGTGTGTATCAGATCATGTCTGATGTCTGTGTCTTGCAATACAATACTACATTTTAAGGAAATTCACATTAAAAGTTAGTTTTATAAAATATAAAAGTTAAAAGGTTCTCAGAGTTTTGGTCAACTTATCTTTGATATCGCACATAACAGCAGAGAAACATCAGTACATCAGTGTCCTGACACTTTAGAGAAATGACTGTATGGAATGCAGCATGGTATGTAAGATAAAACAAATTCACAGAGAAAGTATTTCAAATGGGAGCAAATAGTGATTAAGTGCTAAAATGTCTAGACAAATTAAGTGCAAAAATGCATTAAAATTGTCAAGATAGTGTGTAAGCAGAGAGGAAACACCAAGGAGAACAGATGGAAAGAAAAAGGGGAAAAAAACACCGGTAGCCTACGGCCCAACTATCTGTTTTACACATCAGTGGACAGACTAGCCCACAGCATGACCAGAAGCTTGTGTTTTCCTGCCAAAGAAAACGTACTGGCTCTCTAGTTGGCCAGACTGCTACCTCTGATAATCCACCACGTCTCATACAGTGTGCTGTTATCTTCACTCTCTTCTGTGTCCATTTTTTCCCCATGTGTCACTCTAGGTCATAGGAATTTTACTCTGCAGGAGCTAAAGAGTATTATTCCATATGTTCAGTGCAGTCAGTTTTTTTTATGATTTATTCACAATGAACTGCTGGAGTGGGTTCTTAAAATAGGAGTCAGAAGGGATGCTGGTAACATGTTAAAGGCATATCCTAAACCATAACATCAGATATGTGTGGACTGTAACGTTCCTCTAAGTAATACATGAAACAAACATCATTTCCATCACTTTATGTTTTTTTATCGTTTGGGACCCTTTTCTTCAACAATGGTTTAATGACACCCGACTGGAGAATTTGTCTCACATACTGCACTCACTTGCATTTTCATTAAAATGTGTTTAAAATGTATGTTACATCTGGATGGAACTATCACAGCATAGAAATACAACTTAATTACTTATTACATTTGTGACTAAATAAATACACAAGTCAAAACAAACACCAAGGATAAAGGTACTGTTTTCTTAGATTTTATTTTTTATTTTAGTTCAACTTTAAGTTCTGGAAAAACATATCTTACCTGACACCATATCATCTTTCAGCGGGCGGCCCCAGTCCAGGATGATAAATGAGTGGCAGCCCTCCATGGCAACCACGGTGAAGTTATGAGGCTTGTTCTTGGGAGGCTGTTTCTGATTGGCTGAAATGCTATCCTTCTCTATCAGGTCTTCTAGGATGTCGACCTGAAGATACTCCAGAGCCTCTGTCAAGGAGCAAGGAGAAGCCAGGTCTTTCCGGATGTAGTTCACATAGGGAGCTGCAGCCAGGAAAAAATGATGGAAAAGAGTTGAGAATATTTATTTTGCATTATTTATAAAACAACCATTGATCTTAATGGTCATACTTTTTTAATTTTGTCAGTCATTTTGAAATAATTTGCGGTTTGTTCATAGTCATTTATAAACAGGGGTGTAAGAAGTTGCCTCCCTATCTTTCCTTTGTTTCCTTTCCTCCCCTTTTTGTCTCTTGTTTGTTTTCAGACTCTGGAAATGCCAGCTGGACCTACAGCTGTGAAAGCTTCAGATATCCCACAATTCCTAGTCTGGCTGATTTGGAGGGAACCACTGGATCCTGGAGTCGCTCCCGCCTCCCCAGATGATTGACCCTCTGCGAAGGCCAAGAGTCTAACACATGTCAGTATCTACACGTCTGTGAGGCTGTATGGGTTAGGCTGTTACAAGCTCCTACTGTATGTGTATATGCAATCATGTGGCTCATTACGCATTCATTCACTGAAATACATACATACAAATACATCTGTCGTCAAGGTGAGCACATTTATGTGTCTATCTATACACAGAGTACTAAGGCTGCATTTCTGTACAGCGTCCACATGTCCAGGATCAATGCAGGCTCATGCCCACAGAAGATCCAGACGTTTTGCTTTGTTCCTGTCTTCTTCTGCTTGTTGAAAACCAAATCCAAAAACACTGACACAAACTGCCGTGTGTGAGCCAGGCGTGGATCAAATATCACTGGGAAACAGTATCAGGACAGTTCACATAATGTCAACTCTGTTATCAGTCTAGTAAGGCATAAATAAGCATTCTAATAGTCCAAACATCTTCATACTCATTTTCTAGTCCAATGTGGCAAACTCCATCCATCTGGATTTTACTGTAAAGCAGATTCACGCAACTGCTAATAATTATTAGTTAGTACTTTCTGTCCCACGTCTTGTCTTGAGCAAAAATTATTCAAACCAGATAAAGGGGGGAAGACTGTCAGACAGTTCATGCTAAGTATATGTCAGTAGACTGGCAGGCTGCTGAAGTGAACCTAAAATATATTAAACTAATAAATAGGAAAGAGGATGTCTTCACATTGAGCCAACACAGCCTTCCCTCTATGCTGAGGGCAGCTCCTTAACTTTTATGTTTTCCACTGATCTCTCTCTTGTTTTTATCTCAGGGAGAGTAATAGCTTTCAGATGGCTCTATGTGAGGTGATCATAATTCAGTCATTGTTTACCAAGATAAATGGTGCCCAGAGTAAGCAATGTGGTTGTCCCACTGTTGCTTTTCCCCAGAAAGATCAATTTAGCAGTGACAGTGACACTTGCATTTAATCTGTCATTAGATAATAGTGAAAAAGCCATTACTTAAGGTGTTAATCACATTGCTACACAACTTGCTTCTTTGGCTCTTAGTCAAGTCACTGCAGTATTCTTACATGTTGATAGAATTCTTCCAATTCCAACTATTACAAGGTTACAGCTTCTCTAACTTAATGAAATAGTCGTAAAGTAAGGTTTTTATATCTTGGTTTTTAAGTAACTAGCAATGATATAAGTGGAATAATCCACTGTGACTTGTACAGTTATAAACTAAAATGACCAAACCTATACAGTGAGCACTTACTGGCACTGCAATTTGAGGGAGGATGAGGCGGGATGCTATCCCTCTTGTTAGCAAAATGTGTTGAATATGTTAGTCTAGTCTGCCTGACTCATAGATCATTTATCTGACTGAGGTTTGTGCAAGTTAGAATCTATGGCCCCGACCATGGCTCTGATATATCAGAAGCCTAACTGTGTATTGATAAATGCCTGGCACTGTCCGTGGTGCTGAAGTAGCAGAAGGATTTGCAATTGCGAGTCCCGCCCTTTTGTCAGTTTTGTCTTGGAGGCGCTTTGCCAGTCATTAGAACCATGTACACGAAACAAACCGGGTCCGTCCCCACTGTTAAAAATTAACAAATCGCCTACCTGCTTACTAGTATTCATCTGTAAATGCTTGCTTCACAATTGTTATTTTAACGGCTAAAATGTAACAAAAACTACAGTTCAAGCACTATTGAAAGGATCTCTGACATTATGTATTTTTTAGAAGGTTAGATTCAAGTAGATGATGTTTTTATTTCTGTCAGGAGAATATTGTGGTCTGCTTGTGCAACCAGATGAGGTTATATGGTATGAGAGGCCAAAGTAAGCACATAGGAACAGTAAAAACAAAGCAGGGGGCTGAAGTTAACTGGGATCAAGTCTGGACACCCTGAACAATTCGTCCTCAGTGAACTTTGTTATTATTTTCCAATTTTGGATGCATGGAACCAATTTTGAATCAACTATTAGAGGTACACTTATTCCCACAAATTGTTTATTGAGTGCTGCAATTAGCTACATTATGATATGGATAAGGAAAAAATAACTTATACTACAATAAAGTTTTATTTTTTTGTTTTTTGGCCGATGGTTACTGTAAAATCTGTGAGGGTCATATATTTATGAGGTTTGTTGAGAAAGCCATTATAGAGGTTCAAAGGTATTACTCCCCCACAAAACAAAACAGAACTCCCATCAGCGTATCATTATTTACAGCATAGCGAAACATTCATCACACCCACTCATGAACAGTAACACAAAAGAAAACATGTAATCTTCCAACGCCAAGCATGCATTGTTAATCATGCTCTTTGACTTTCTTTGCAAGAGACGTATGCTATTTATTTTTCTGTCAGGTAAATATAATGTGTTTTCTTCTGTTTTTTACACTCAACTACACTTACAGTATATACTATATATATTATATACTATATAGTATACTATAGTATAGTATATCAACAGAGAAATGTAATATCTTGCTCCTTGGCAGATTAAAGTTCTATTTGAAAATGTATCCATCATGCATAATGGAAATGTGATATTAAACCTGAAATTTAAGGTTATAGTTGCACACCAAACTCAAGACTAAACTCTGGAAGGATAACTGTTAAGATGTGCACCAAACAGAAAAAAGAGGAAAGGACTTTAATGCAAGAGTGAACATACACGAGCATACACTTGTTCATAAAGACACACCTACAGTATTTCTGTCTTTGATTACCTGTGAATCGCTTCTTCCCACTGAGGTCAAACTCAGATGACGGGCCGTGGCTGGAGGATCTGGTGTCTGGCTCCGGAGTCGGGATTTCTGTGGTGGTGGTGGTTGTAGTGCTGGTGGTTGTGGGTGGCAGGGTGGTCTGGACAAAAAGCTCATCTAGCAACAACACATGTCAGTGAGCTTTTGATTTAAATTTAAATAGATTTATATTATTTACATCCTAACTCAATAAAGTTGCTGTGTTTCATCTATCCTATAATTGGCACCATGATCTATGGAATAAGAGTGTCAACTTGGTTCAATTAATTGTGGGCAGATGTGTGAGCTCACTTTGAAATAACCCCTTTTCCCCTAAACACCCAAAGCTGTATTCTTATGTAATGTTTGCTACCCATATTCTCCATGTGAGGGGGACTTGAAGACAATGACCATTTCACAAGTCTCCAAGGCTAAAAAAGGGGAATGGATTCAGTGGGTGATATCCAATTAGTTGCTTCTGCTTTCATCACAGTTTTTTCCTGGGCCGCATCAGTGGACTTTGGCATTACATCATGGTCCACACACATGCAACCAGCTTTGAGCCATGGCAGGGAAATGCTAAGAAAATATCGTAATGCCCAATTTGTCTTTTCTAGCAAAATCCCCAAAAAGAAAGAAAAATATCAAATGCTGCTCACATGCAACCAATTCCTTGAGAGATCCAAACACCCATAGTGAAATTAGTACAAAGGCTCACATCAACCAAACGCTGCACTTTTCCATTCAGCTAGTGTTTGGCTGAAGCCGGGGTTCATCTATTACATTACAAAGCAACGTTAAAAACGGCAAATACATTGCATTAAATCATTAGCCAGGGAATTCTATTCAGCTTAGTAATGCAGTCCACATGGTCCAGTTTTGGGAATAAAAGTGATTAAAAACAGCCCATAATGGAAAATATCCAAAACCCCAGCCATGAACAAAGACCAAGCCAAACAAACGTACAAGAAGAGAAACAAAGTGAAGACCACAGGCAAGGCAAAGAGGAAGAGACAGGGAGAGCTAGCAAACACATCCACTGACAGATAAACAGTCAAGAAACAATGAACATATAGTGCAGTTCAGTCCATCCTAGCCCAGTGGCGGTAGGCCGGTCCGAAGCCAAACTCAGCCAATACCTTTAGCCAAAGCATCAGGCACCATGGTCACTGAAACCATGTGGTCCATTTCCATTCCTGAGGATTCCTCTGTCAGAGAAGTAGAACAAGCTGTAGCATCAATCTCACATGAGCATGTACACATTTCTGAGCTGGCATACACACAGACATGTACACCCACGCAACCATATAGAAAAATCTACTTAAAGACATACTGTAGGTACAATTTTGACACCATCGTAACCCTGACTGTCTCAGTTTGCGGTTTGTGCGTGTTACTGCAGCATTAATAATGGGCACTCTAAGGGACCGAGCTTCCACAGCGGGAAAAAAAATCATTATCATAGTCTTTTGTTACAGTGGGAAAGTTTACTATTATACTGAATGTCAACATAACACTTTTGCCATTATAATGAGTTTTTGTGGTATAATGACCTTTTTATGGGACTTTATCCGTTATTAAAATGGGAACGATATCCCAGAAACTACACTAAAGATATAAATCAGCATCAGTATGGTTCTTTCTGAAATAAAAAAAAAATATTTAATAGGATTCACACACTAAAAATCTATTTATTGCTTCTTAAGATTATATTGTGTGTAAGCTCCAAACCAAATACTTTATCCCTACCTTCAAATGTTTACATCCAGTTCCTCAGTATAGCTGCAGCATCACTTTTCGCTTTATATTTCAAAACCCTGACTAATATGGTTATGGCTAATAACTTGTACATTTAATACGTTTACCACAAATAACAATAGCAGTTCTGTGCTCACATAGATTTGTTTTTTATGGGGTACCCTACCTTTGTTATTGTAAAATATTTTGAATTCAATTATTTTCTATTTTGAGTTGAGTCTCTGATCGTATATACTTGGTTCAGTTTAATTATTTTCAAATTCTCCCCTATGTGTGCTGTAATAACTATAATAGCCATGCATGTGTGCTCATGCTTGTGTGAAAGTATGTTTCATTAAATGTCTTTGTGCGATAACACTACTGGCAATATGCAACTGACAGCCCGTACTGTGTTAAAGCCACAGTACTCTAATACCACAGCCAGGCCCCAGATGTGGAGACTTACATGTGGTCTTACACACACACACACACACACACACACACACACACACACACACACACACACACACACACACACACACACACACACACACACACACACACACACACACACACACACACACACTGAGCAGATGTTTGTCATAGAGTTATAGAACTTTGTGGGTACAGACAGGAAGCACTCATGGCCTTGGTCTAGATGGATATGACAAACAATACAACTGAGAGATTTAATGAAGTCATACCTACTTTGTATATACTGTATGTTCACTATTCTGGCTCTAAAATGCTTCACTGAACTTGACTACAGTTTTGTGGAACAGTTTTGCAATATTGCAAGTTGGGGCACTGCAGTATTTTGTTTTAGATCAATCTTTAAAATGCTGTCTGCAGTTATTTATGATGGGTTTTGAGTACTTATGTCTTCATTAAAGTCTCACCTTCTGGATAACAGTCCAATATTCCTTCTGGGTCCAGCACTGGATACCCATATTCATCTGTTTTGGAGAAGGTTCCAGGTGGACAGGTTGGGTATGGTTGTGCAGTGGTGGACTCTTCTATGATCCACTCAGTGGTGGTGGGTTCAGGTGTGGTGGGTTCAGGTGTGGTGGTAGGAGCCATGGTGGTGGTGGTGGACTTGAGGTGAGGAAGGTCCAAGCCAAGTACTGGTTTCCCTCCAATCATGAGGACCTTGTCTTTGGGGTTGACCACAGGCCGGCTGTCTCGGCCGTGACCAAACAGAGCCATACCGTCCTGGTTTACCAGGGGACTGCCCATGTGGTCTGGTGGTCGGTGGAGTGGAGGAGCAAGGAAGATTAATTATTATTTTTATATATATATATATATATATATATATATATATATATATATATATATATATGTTAAAGCTGTATACTGTATGTTTAAATATCATGTAAGATTGATTGAAACATATCACCAAAAATTGTGCGTCCATCCTCTCCAACCACCACTCTCTTAGGTTTGCCCTGGGAGTCCTGGAGAATTTGTCCATCCTGGTTCATAAGAACCCCCTTCTCCAAGTCTACCACCTAGAGAGAAACAAAATTTGCTAAATCTATACAGAAATCTTTATAGATAAAATGTGAACAATTTCTTCATCCTGACTGTGAGATCTGGTAATGTTATACTCTTATTTACTACTATTTATTATAAACAGATTAATTCAACATTAGAATAGAAACAATCGATCTGTGCCATATTAAAGACATCAGCTCAACATTTTAGTTTTGCTGAGGGTTAAATAAGAAGATTGATACCACTCTCATGTTTCAGTAAATAAATAATCTGTATCTGCTTGCCCATGTCCAAAGGTAACAAACGCAGCCTACCAGCACCTCTAAAGCTATCTAGCTAAATCTTGTTTGTTTAATTTGTACAAAGGAAAAAAAATTAACATGTTGTGATGTTATTAGGGCTTATGTTTCTGACTATATCTTGGACAGGCATAGTAAATTCTTGGATTCTTGTCGTCACCGTGAGGTTGCCAGTCTACCAGCGGAGACTAGAGCCAGGCTAGCTGTTTCACAGTTTACAGTCTCTATGCTAAGCTAAGCTAACCATCTCATGGCTGTTGCTTCATATTTACCACACCGATATGAGAGTGGCATCATTTTTTTCATCTAATTTGGCAAGAAAGTGAATAAGTGTATTTCCCAAAATGTTTAATTATATCTTAAAGGTGATAACCTTTACAAAATAAGACAACAATTACAATTATGGTTACAATCAGTTAATTAAACATAGTTACCCATTTGGTTCCATCAGGTCCAGTGATAAACCTTTGAGGAACGGCCTTGCTGGTTCCATGAGAGGATGAGGTCTCTTTATCACTTGTTACTGTCAGGTTGGGTCGTCCATTTTTACCTAACAATTATACGATTCAAGCAGAGTCATTTTGTTATTTATCATTTAGCTTTTTGTGGCAGCAACTTTTAATTACATCGACTTTACCGTTTCCATTGGTAGGCTTGGGTTGTCCTCCATTGGTTGGTTTCCCTCTAACGATGGGATAGCGAGACCTTCCTCCCTGGCCCCTAAAGTTGTCTCTAGATAAAGATGCTGAGGACAATGATGTAGACTGGGAGTTGCCTTCAATTAATCCACCTGTCTTTGTCACAGTAGTGCCACTGCCAATGTCACGATCTGAGGTCAAAACTGGCTGGGGCACATTTAAGGAAGAAGAGGAGTCAGATGATGATGAGGAGGAATCAGACTTTGAAGAACCCAGCCTTGAGTTCTGTGCCGGCTGTGGTCTGAAGGGAAGCCCAGATCCACCAAACTGCCTGTTAGTAAGCAGAGGAGAGCGCACCTTACCGTTCACCCCCATACCAGGACGACGATAAGATTGAGTGCCTACAGACGGTGAGCCAGGTCTTGTCCTGGAAAAAGATTCCCTTGTATCCACACTATCATTGTCCTCTATGTTTCTGTTAGGGTCAGCTGGAGTTATAGTAGGATTCTTTTGGGCCGCTGTGGGGTCTGCAACTTTATCATTTTTCCCACTGATGTCTCTACTCCTCTCATTGAGATAATCTTCATTATGACTGTTATCATTATCATTAGAGGTTCCTCTATGGACATGCTCACTTGAGTCTCTGTGTCCACCTGAGGAATGATGGGAATCAGAGTTTGAAGAAGTGGCTGCTGAAGATGAAGATGATGAAGAGGATGAGGTAGCAAGGTTTCTAGCGTCACTAGATGCTGTATTTTGATTGGTCAAAGAAGGCTTAACTGAACCCACTCCCACCCCATTCTTTAGTAATTTGTCAGTCCTCAGATCTTCACTAGTCTGCTGTATCATGGATACTCCTGCAGCACCTGTGGCCCCTGAAACCCTCGTGGGTGTCCCCCTCAAGACGGGTCTGCCACTCTCTGAGGATGATGTCCTGGTCAAGGGGGTCCTACCATCCTGCCTGGAAGATGAAGCTCTTGTCCCTGAACCAAATTTGCGGCTAGCTAGCCAAGGGAACTTTTTAGCAAATGATGGGCTAATTCCAGTATGAGGAACCACAGGTTTTTCATTTCTTCTCATCTCCTTTCCCTCTTTGTCCTCTTTCTCTTCCCTCCCTCTCTCCTCTGTGGGTTGTGGTATAGAGCTTGAAGTAGGCTCTTTAACTTTGGTTACTTCTGCATCTGTGCTTTTGTAATTAGCGTCACCATTTCCCTCCCTGAATGTTGTGTCTCGCTCAAGTGATGTGTGCGAACTCTGTGTGTTGTTTGAAGTTGCAGAGCTATGAGATCCTCTGTGTGAAGTTGACTGAGAAGTGCCTGCTGTGTCTGTGTTGGATGGGTGGTTTGAGCTGCTCTGTGAAGTGGATGGATTGGTGCCTGAGCTCTGCAAAGTTGTAGAGCCTTTAGACCTAGACCCTGATGTGGACTGTGATTTGTCAACATTATATGCATCTAATGTTGCCTGGCTGTGGGTTCCACTTCCTGAAGGGGACCTGGATGTTGCTGAATTGAAAGTATGTGATGTTACATGGTTTGGGGTCCTGTCTGGTAAAGTGGACTGTGATGTTGCTGAACTACGTGTGTTTGAAGTTGCTGGGTTCGAAGTCCTGCTCGCTAAATTCGACTGTGAGGTGACAGCAGGTTTGTAACCATTCAGCATTCGAGTTGAATTCCCTCTAAACAAAATTCCAGGACGTCTTCGAATGTAACCATATCTAGAGCCCAACCCAGACCCATTGGTGCGCCCTGCTGAAGCCGAACCTCTACCAACAGATGTAGCCTCTGTCTGCTGTACATTGGTTTCTTTTACAACTGTAGAGGAGGGTTTTACAGCCACATAGTCCTTTCTACTGGCTGCGGACTCTTGAATATGTGAGGAGGAGGATAATGAGGTTGTAGAAGGTGAAGTAGAAGATGAGGATGAATCAGAAGAAGAGGAGGAAGTGGATGAGGAGGATGAAGTAGAAGAAGATGAAGATGAAGAGGAAGAAGCAGCCTTGGATCCTGGTTTTTGATGGACCCTGATCTTAATGGGCCTTCTAGGTGGTGGATTGGGACGAGGTTTAGTTGGGGATGGCGTCAAAACTTCGAGGCTGGGGGTCTCAGTAGTCAGAGGCTTTTCATCATATCCCACTTCATCTTCAAATTCAGGGGAAACATCGTTGTCTGGTTCTTTTGTCTCCGGTACAACCTCCATGGTTGTCGTTGCTTCTACCGGAGATGGCGTTGTGGGTTTTTTCTCTTCTTCTACCTCCTTATGTTCTCTATCTTGAGCTTTTCGTCTGGACGACCCTCTGTTCACTGTGTTTCTGACTGAGCCCCGTACAGAGGAGAAGATGCTGTGATAGGAGCGTGACTGGGAAAGTGGGCGTGCAGCAGGGCGTGGCTGAGGGGGCGTGATTGGTTCTTCTGTCGCATCTGTTGACTGCAGATCAGGTTCATCATGGTCAGTATCCTGTTTGGAAAGAGTATGACTAGTCCTGCTGCTGTCCTTTCTTTTTGAGAACGAAGAGGCAGTGCTGCTGGCTGGCAGTAGACAAAAATTGTTGTGAATTTAAGATTAATCAAATTTTGAATCATACATGCACACACATACTGCATACAGTCAAATGTGCTTACATCCTGGCATGACAACACTGAGAACCTTGCTCTGTGGTCCCTGACCCCTCCTGTTGGTGGCTCTAATCTTGAAGATGTACCGGTCTCCTGGTGTGAGGCCATCTATGGTGGCTGTGGTGCCACGGTACGTCACACTTTTCATTCCAAATGGCTTCATAGCAGGAGCATAAGACAAGATGTACTCTGTGTGGAGGTAGAGCGAGAACAACTGTTGTGAAAAGACATAGTGTGACCATTCAGGACAAAATGTCACTAATGGCCTTTGAAAATCTGAATTCAAAAGTTCATACGGGAAATGTTTGCCCTTTTTCTAACAAACCTATATGACAATGGGTATGCATCAAATTGATGTGACCTCAGCACTCTGTACATTACCCAGACATATTTTCTGTATTTAGTATTTTCATTATTGTATAAACCAATCAAATTACAGTACCGACATAGTAAGTCAGAACAAAAATGTCATGACCACTGGAGAGCACTATCATTGCATAAATATAAATAAAACACAAATTATATATATATATATATATATATATATATATATATATATATTTATATACTGATTTATTAGCAAAGTTAATTTATTTATTCCTCCTGTCCTCACCTCTTATCCTCCCATTGGGTTCTTCAGGTGGATCCCATGTTGCTATGACAGCAGTTCCTTTGCCTCGTAGTGGCTTGACCTCGAAGTTCTCTGGTGGCCCAGATGGTGCTAACAAGTGAGGGAAACACAAGTGAATGGAAAGACAGCAATGAGAGGAGGAGCAGCAGGACAGAAACCAGAAGCAGCATAGAGGTAACAGGGTGAGAAAATTTCTGCTTAAAGAATGTAAAAACAGCAAGTTTGTGCCAGGAGGCTTGAACTGAGGGAAGTTCTGCTGCCATACATTATCAGGAACTTCCCCTTGAGATCATGTATGGAACTGCAGCTGTGGATATCTGAGCTGTGAGCCAGGCAGTAAATGCTGACATTCCAATGAACCACAGCCCAGGAGCTGCTATGATAGTACAAAAGCTGCAATCATGACAGAGCTGCAGCCAAAGCTGGAATCAAATATCAAATGGGAGTAATAGGCAGTGAATGTGATGAAGTGTGGTATGAGGAAATAAGTAGAAAAGAGCTAACTGACAGAGTTATGCAAGACGGAATTCTTTTCTACACAAATGAATTCTCTTTTCATATTATTGGGAAAATGCAGGGCTTTGGCTCTCTATAGATATTCCTCTTGACTCACTTCTCATATTTTTTCCTAAGGTGCATTGCGACCTACTAAATGATAAGCTATAAGCAGCAGGCAGTGGCTGCATGTGCATACCTGACTCAGGGGTCCTCTGAAAGACGGAGACACTCCACTTTCCCTGATTTTCTCCCTGAGAGATTCTGACAGAGAACTCATACATGCCATCAGCAGACAGGGAGTCTATCATTATCCTCCTCTGGGTGCTGTCCTTGTACTCCCAGCGTGCTGACTCACCCTTCTCCCTGTACCTTACTGTGTAGGATCTGGATGAAGAAAAATAGGGATAATTTATTCCAGCGGAAAGGGTTATAATTATCTCTTACTCAGTCAATCTTTGTCTTTAAGTCACTTTCTTTCACACACAATTTAACAGTTCCCACCTGATTACCCCGGGGCCAACCTTCCCCATCTCAACAGCTGGGTCAACCCAGGAGATGAGGACCGACTGCGGAGACATGACCCTGACACTGATGTCCCGGGCCTCGTACTCCGGTGGCACTGGACACACAGATACACACAAGACATAGAGACAAAACTTTCTAACTCCAAACCAATATTAAAATAACCACTGAGATCATTGAATTTGGATAAATGTCTGCATCTGGTTTCTTACATTTTGGCTAACATGACAACCAAATATATTCAAAATTCAAACTTACATAGATATTGATGAGCTATTTTGAGATATTTACAATGCAAAAAAGACAATCAATGTGTGTAGGAATGCAGTGATTCTCAATAAACCTGCAGGTACCTGGTGTGGTTGTTTTGATTGCGACTGCTCTGCTGGCAGCTGCGCTCTGGCCCTGGACTTTCTGTGCCTGCAGTGACACCACATGAACGGACTCAGATGCTATGAATAGAAAGGGATACCAGGCACGGCCAGGGTTTACACTATGGACACTAAAGATAGTACAAACTAAATGTATACATTTAGCTCATTTTGATTTAAAACAAATTCACAAAATAAGATCTGCAAAATATAGCTTTACCCCTTTAATCTGGTTACGAGTGTAAAATGTGAGTCCTCTTACTTAGTTTTTGTGTGTTTCGGTTTCTCTGGTCAGATTGAGGCTTGATGTGGTGTTGGCGTCTCCTTTCCAGCAGGGGAGCTCCTGTCAAAGCTCTCTCAGGCTGCCTGGGACCTGAGGAGGACTGAGGGGCCCTCCTGTGTGTCCGTGTCTTAGACACACCTAATGGGCGAGCTGTTCTGTCCACCCTGGTGGCCCGCTGTAAAGAGGGCTGATTTCTGGCAGCAGTTTGTGGAGACCTGGCTGGACCTGTTGGTGGATGATAATGGAGGGGAAAAGTCAGAGTGCACCAGAGTTCATGTTACCTTTTTGACCCCATAGTTCATTCATAATCTATGCTCTGTGCTGGATTTGCCTTAGGGAAACTAAGTGCCATAGAAAATCATTGAACATAATTGCTCCACTGAAGATACATCCGCTCAGTGATAAACACATAATTACATGTCACTTTTATCCAACCGTGTCAGTTAACATGCACAGTTGTCACAAAAGGGACATGCTATTGAAAGACACCATGTCCCCTGTCATCTGCTCCAATTTCTGGCGTTTCCTGCTTCAATCCCACCCTAGAGAGACTCCATCTTGGACAACAACTCAGACATTGACTTAGACAGCCAGACAATCCCCCTCATTTGGCTGCACTGCTGAGCGACAGCATTGGCAATATAACCAAAAAAAATCTCATTTTTTTCTTTTCCTCCCTTTATCCCTCCTTCATCCGTTTCTTATAATCACTGTCAGATGAAAATTATCTACAATGTTTCCCATCAGGATAGCTGCATGCACAGCTGGATGAATACTGACAGGTCAGATTTGATAAATGTAGGGTGGGTCAACTAAGAGTAGTTTGCTTTTTACTTTGGCTTAAAAAGGGAGAGAGGAAAAGTTTTAGTGCTGGTGGGCTTCAACCATGACACTTTATATGTGGCGGGAACAAAAATGAAGGAGGATGTGAAGGGGAGTATAAAATCACACTAGAAAAGTTCCCAGGAAAAAACATGCTTGTTGGACCTCTCCATAAGTCTCTCTCCTTTCCTTTGTCCTGCCAGCACAGCTGAGTGGATTTCTCCCCTTTCGATCTAAACAATTGGCTGTTCGGTAATGCAACAACTCTCTCTTTCTCTTCTCTCCAAGATTCTCCTGCACCTGTACAAGTTTCATGGATAATCTGTTATGTATGTTCCTCTTGTTTGTCTGCCAACATGACACCAAACTGTTGCATGTCTATTAAAGGTGTAATTAGTAGACATTGAAATTATTATTAATTAATCAAATTGACCATCATAATGGAAAATGAACAGGAGCCAATTAAACTTGAACTTAACAGGATCACACCAGTGTCGTTATCTCATTCACATTTGTGACTGCTACTGAGGTAACACTTTCAGGAATAACAATAATATCGGCCGGTCCTCACCGTTTTATACCCACTGTACCTGTTTGAGTGTCTCTCTTCGTACTGACTGACTTAAAAAAAAAAAAAATACATTTGGTTTTAATCAGCCTAAATTGTCTTTTCCTTATTTCCTTCTTCCTCTTTTTCTCTCTCTGGAAAGCTGTCACAGTGCATAGTTTGGCGTGGGTCACCACTAAACCACTGACTCCAAGAGGGCTCTCACTTGCCAAATCATTTCTGTCTCTCCTGGAAGCTCGATAGTCCGCTGTGATGCTGTGAGCCTGACCTCCAGACAGACAGACCACTGCTACAGCGGAGACCCACCTCAGTGTTCAGGCTGATGCTGAAGAATGTCAGTTTACTTCCTCCTCAAAAATTAGTTGAAGAAAGCAAGCCTGTCTCTGACATTTCACCTTCAAAAGTAAATCTAAACTTTGCAACTTTGCTTTGGTGGAATTAGTTACATTGCTCAGTTTAGCCACCGTTTATTTATACAAACAACTTACTGTGGCAGAGCTTTCCTGGAGGCAGATATAATCAGTTTAGACATAACCGACAAATACAAAAAAACTCAAAATAGTCAAATATCAGTATACTACACTAATGCTCAATGGCTTTGTTCATCACTTGCCGTCATTCGTTCATTAGCTTAACAGGCTATCACCTACTTCAGTAAACAACTTGATTTGTTAACTGGGCTAATTAGCTGACCTAAAATATAACCTATCAATGAATAGCATTTGTCAGTTGTCAGTAAGGTGGCTGGCTTTATAACAGTTGCTAATGTTTGGCATTTTTAGTATAATGACTTGGAATGTTAACTGGGATAATTAGCATTGCCCGGCACGGTAGCTAGCTAGATAACTTCAGCTAATGTAACGCTAAGTGTGCTAGCAAGGCTTCATGACATGCTATGTCTTCTTTTGCTGCTTGCCTTTCACTGGGAGTTACTGAAGCATTACTTTGCCAGAAACACATGGGTCTTTGGCTCCATTCACTGAGGTTATAAACTCAACAAATATGATTAGCTGTGTCTCCAGAGAAGGTCTTGGTTTCAATTGCTGGACCTTGTTCTTTAAGTCTGGAATTTGAATGGGTTTTCTCCATGTTCCCTACTGTGGCACAAAGACATGGCAAGTGAAGTGGAGAGATTAAGTTGTCCATGTGGAACAGTATGAACAGAAGTGTTTATTTTTGTTCGCCCTGTGATATTTGAATAAATATTAGAGCTGTGAACAATTCATTATTGATTTTCTTTTCTATTTTTCAATCATTCATTTAGTCTATAAATAACACACAAGCATAACAAATGTTAATCATAAGTTCATAAACCCCAAAGTGCCATATCTTTAAATAGCCACAGGTCAATAAAATTATATAAAATGGAAAAAAATCTAAACATTTCCACATTTGAGAATTTGAAAACAGTCAAGCATTTTGAAAGCATTTTTGCTTGATAAATAACTATTAATTATTAATTAATGAAAATGACTGGCAGTTAATTGACTGTGCACTCATACTACTTACTTACAAGTGTAGTGGGGAAGGATTTCCTTATAGTGCAGGTAAATGTGTAGTGGAGTTGAATGCAGCCTTGGCCTGACCCCTCCCATGGCCAACCCCCTAATCAAGACTAGGCTACATAACAGTCCCTCCAGAAAAACGCAGAGTTTTTTTGTGATTGTTGCGGGCAAAAATCCTTGATTATGTGGCACGTTTTCTTAAAAAATGCAATGGAATATGCAGGATATTTATGCAATTGTATGCGATGAAATTGCGGGAACTTGCAAAAAATGCAGAAACTTGCAAAAACTGCAGTTTGATGAAAAAGAGAAAAAAAAGTGATTCCCCACAACACAGTGTTCTCACTAGGCAAAATTACGTCACTTCATAACGTTCCCATGTGTGAAGTAAACGCAACATTTTTCAACTTTCTGCTGAGATATATGTGACTTTTTTGCAACGAAAATGCAGGGATTATGAAATCATGCAAGCCCCACATATTTTGCGTGGAAATCGGCAATTTATGCGGCGAAAGTGCGCCGTATTTTAAAAAATGCGGCCCCCGCATAAACATGTGGACTTTGGCTGATTATGCATTGAATTCTGTGATCTCATAATCACGTTTTTCTGGAGGGACTGACATAAGGCACCTGTGCTCCCTTGTTCTGTGTCTGTCCCTGCTGTGGCTGTGCTAGTGTTTGTTGCCTGCAAGTATGTGAAAGGCACATTTCTATGTCACATTTCATATACATTTCCAAGTTAAACAGTCACACGGGACACGATATAGACTACATCATTTTTCTGTGAGAAATGCTGTGTGACTTGCTGTATTGCACCTAAGGTGAGTAGCGGTGGCACCCCTGAACACTCCTCAGTGTCGTCTGCCTCTCCACAAGTTTGTTTATAGGTTATTTTTACAGTCTGTTGAAAGCAGTGACTGGTAAATGTGATAATTAAAGTGTTGTTCACCATTAAAGGCAACACAACTCAATTAAATGTTACATTTTGATCACCTGCAAGAAAAACACCTAGCTGAATTAATAGGAATCTGAGTCAGAGACCAGGACGCGTTTTTCCCAACTGATCCTATAGGGACAGAACAAATGAGCTCCAAGACATAGACCTCAACAGTCCGCCCACAGCCGGTTCCGGAAGTAAAAATGCCGTTGATTTTCTCCATAAGGATTTTGATTATCAGTCATAATGTCTAAACCATCCGATGTAGACTCACCACGAGCTACGAGGTTGTGAAACAAAAGTTTCTGCCTTCTGTAGAAGCTAGAAGTCTGTATGAAATTAACCTTGTTTTAAGAAAAACATGTTTCATCCGCGATCTTATGGAGAAAAACTACAGTACCCACAACCCTAAGTGTAACAGCAACGTCTCTGATTGGTCCAACTCGTTGTTACCATAGAAACATTTACCGTACCACTAAACCGCGAACGGCTAGAGCGAGCTTCTACCATTGAAGTCTATGATAGTTTCTGTACAGGGTCTTGTACCTTTCCCTTTTTTGCCGTTTTTCAAAATGTTTTTTTGCGCCAAATCAAATGTTTCATGTTCACTATTCATCTTGTGGCTGGTTGGCTTGGTTACAGGCTTAAAACTCTATATATAAAAACACTTCCAGAACCAGAGATGTTATAAAAGTGGGCGGTTGAGCTCTATTGCATTGTGACATTAGATTTGGTGGTTCCTTTTATATCCACGATGACAGCAGATTCCAGCAAACTGCTTTTGATGGATTTAACTACATACTTTTACATGTACAGCTGTTCACTGAGACATACCACTCCCATGTGGTGTTGGTAAAGATGCCTTGAGATCAGGTTTACCTGCTGATGTGTTGCTGACAGGTGCACCGCCCAACACAGCAAAGCCATCCAGGTTAACCCATTCAGGGTCTAAAATTAAAACAAACAAAATATTGGTTAAATTAGGTTAGATTTCAAAAGAAACCAAATTTACCGAATCATTTCTACCTGATGAAGACATGTTCAAGGGGAAATGGTATTTTTCAACTTTTAAATGTGTATAATTTGCTATTTCCCCTTATTCCCTTATTATTTACTCTCCATCTTGCCCCCTGCTCCTGATAAGTCATCTCTCCATTTTTGTTGTTTTAACAGCATCTGGCCAGACACAATGATGTGGAGGCAAACAGCATGGTGTTATTTATGACTGATGCTGCTCTGATGCTGCTTAGGGAACAACACACAATCTGCAAGGAATTTCTGGAAAGGCAACACTGAGATGCTGCTCGGTTGCCAGAGACTTATGGCAAATTGCACCGGAGCTGGAGAGACCACAAGGCTGCCACAGCACACACACACACACACACACACACACACACACACACACACACACATACACACACACTTTAACATACTGACACCCTATACAAGACAATGCATGATTCAACACTTGGCCTCACCCTATCCTCCACCACTATCCCCAATAAACACACACATACAGTATATGTGCAGACACACACACAAAGTGGCCACAACAAATGGGATAGGGTTAAAGGAGCTGGCCTGGGTTTGGATGTGGAAATGAAGGGTTGGCTGCAGACTCTGAGCCGCTGATGAAGTATGGCTCTAAGAGGCCAAGGACAAAATGGAATAATGACAAAAGCAGGCTAGACTGTGTCAACACGGCAAACTCTATGTGTATGTATTTTCTTATGTTTAACAAGGCAGGATTAGAAATTAAGAAGCCGTTAAGACCCAAAGATAATGTCCTACTAAAACTTAAAATAGCCACTGTCTGCAGAGCCAAGATGATGATCGCCAGTCACGCACACCACCCCCCAGTGCTCTTTCTGTCTTGCAAACTTGGACAACAGCACATCCAATGATAAACTAATCCTCTGATAAAAATCCATCATACATGCACTCGCACAAGTGTGCTTACACCTCACCTCCTGGCGTCTCTGCCTTGTACACAGCTTAGCTCATCCCTCCTCATTCTTGGCACTTGTCTTGAGAAAGTGCAGAACTTTGGGATCTGAAAGCTTACTCCATAGTTTAAGCCAAACCTCTTTTTTTTGCTCTTCGTCCATCTATTTTCCTCTTAATTACTTTTTTTGTCTAGCATTGCAACCTCAGGTTCATCAGAAACATATTCATTGGCTCCCACTTGATTCGTTTATGTCACTCTATCTCAAGCAGTCAGTGACTTATCTCACATCCTCGTCTTGCTCTCACTCTCTTTTTGAACTCTTTCTATGTTCCTGCCTTACCTACATCCTCCAGTAGAGGAGAGTGACTGTTCTTCCCCACTTTTGTGAAGCGGTGAGACCTCGTGGGTTTGTTGGAGTTGATGAAGCGGTCCACAGGTCTTCCATCCAGATGAATAGAAGGCTCCCAGCTCTCCCTCAGGCCCTTATCCGCAGATGTCTGTTTCCCATTGTGTGACCGCAGGGGCTTCTCTGCTGCAAAACAAATGACGTCAGGATAAATTGCGTCTATATAAAGCTTATTTTAACAATCTTCTTTGTCTTTATCCCTTATGTTGAAGGCTTGTTGACCCTACAAAAAGTAGCAGTATGTGGGTCTACGGTTCAAGCTCTGTAAGCTGTTAATAAACCTCTTCTTCAGTGCCACCGGTACAATTTCCTCTGGATTTATTATACTTGGCATTTGAAGAAACTGATTCCGATGAAGCATGAACTTACGTGTAAGGAGGCCCTGAAAAATACAAACTAGTTTGAGGTCTAAATAAATAAATGAATGAGGATTTGCTGGGATAGCTAAATGCTCAGGACAATAATTAATCTTCAGTGCTTAATATTTGTTTACAAATCTGACCCAATACCCCTGATCCATGTACGTGAATTGAATTGTTTTGCTCTCTTCAAAGTCAAACAATTATTAGCAAATGTTTATACAGCTAGAGACGTAGCTCTCAAAGAATCTCAGCGGTGAATAGGATTCTGCTGGGAAAACTAATTAATAACTCCAATATATAACACCAATGAACATTAAAGCTTCGCTAAATCATCAACACCAAAACAATACCACAAGGAGGTTAGACCGGGTTGTGCAGGGAGCTGCGGCAGCAAAGAATGTTGGTATAACAGTAACAGTGATTAAGTGACATATAATATGATACTCTACAATGATACTGAAGCATGATGCCAATCAGCCAATACAAGCCTGATTTTAGTGCTCTGTTTGAGCTAATGCTGTGCTCGAACTATGCTGTTGCACTACATTTGTGTGCCAGTGGGCTTTTTTGTGTTGGACATTTATTTGATTTATAAGAGCTTTTGTTATTGCTGAAAAACAGCTGCCTGCTGCTAAAAAAAGGTTATCTGATCAGAGTGGTAAGGGTGAACCGAACTGAAAGATGCTAAAACGCTCCAAAGAGCTGATGGGAACAGCAGAGTCTGGTGATACATTTGTGTGCCCTTTATTCTGTTGTTATTACACATTTATAGATTATAGCAGCTTTAAATCTCAAGATCCAAATAGTAAGTATTCAAGCATTGGCTACGCTGTAAATGGAGGGGATTTGCAGGTTTTATTGGCACCTGGTCATTCATCGCTGTCACATATAATTGTCAGTATTGTCTGTTCACATCATAAACAGCTGGCCCTTATGTCTGTCTGTGCTGGCCAAAGGTTTACAGCAGCTGTTTAGCATCATCACAAAATAACTCCATCACTATGAATTCTTGTTGTCTGCAGGTGTGCGCCCAGCTGGATCTGCACTTTCATTTTTCACATTTAGAAATAATTGCCGCTGTAGTTTGCAGTTGGTCACAGCTCTTTGGAGGTCTACAATGTTGTCTCTGCTTAATTCGGTGTTTAATTACACGCTGAAACAATGTCTCCTGGCTGTTTCTAGGGACTCTAGACAACACAGACCCTCAGATACAGACTTTACTGTATGTGCCTGGGGTTACAATGGAGTCAATTTTATCAGCTGTTTGTGGCAGACTCCATTGACACAAGTCTAGATGCATTTCAGTCACTCCAACCCTGTTTCTAATAAGGCCATGTATTACGTAGGAAGGGATCTGCTCCTCTGTCCAGACATCATGCTGAGATTTGGCCTCTTTGGAAATGTATGATCCAAGGGCAAACCAGATATTTCTGATTAAATCTCCTTCGACTCCTTCGAGCACAGTAGATGCTTGATTGCCATTCAAGAATAAACAGTTTGAGAAGCAGTTAAGCAACTGAGTGGCTGTAACATCATAATCTTACGGAGGGAGGCTGTAAGGGCGTTGCCATGGGACACCAGGGCAATAATATAACATTTAGAGTGAGATTGAGTTAGACAGTGGAAAGTATTAAGTATGTTAAGAATGAGGGCAGAGCCTGAGGGTCATTGTGTCACTGTCTTTTTAGGATATGTGCGTGTGTGTGTGTGTGTGTGTGTGTGTGTGTGTGTGTGTGTGTGTGTGTGTGTGTGAGTGAGAGAGAGAGAGAGAGAGAGAGAGAGAGAGAGAGAGAGCGAGAGAGCGAGAGAGACAGACACACACACACACACACGTGTTTGTGCATGTGTAGTGTGGTACACATGTGGTACAAGAAGCATATGCAGGTAAGCCCTGAGGTCAAGGACTCTTGTAAAACTGTTCTAGAAAATACTTGCGCTCATGCACCTGCAATGTGCTCCACTTTTACAAGAGCACCTTCTCACCTCGCACACAAAATCACAGACGCTGACCCCCCGCTCACCCCTAAGTTTGCCATTAACCCCTAATAACTGTCCTCTTCCACAAACTCCCATCAATAACCAGGATCCCCAGTGAAGGTGTGTGTGTGGGGAAGGAGGTATGTGTGGAGGGGTTAACAAGGTAGTGTTGCAGTGTCGAGCTAAGATTGTCCGTTCTGTCTGTTCTTTAGACTGAAGTCATATACAACAGTACATGTTTAGATTCTAATAATAATTTACTGTCATGGCAACAACAAAGACTTTTGAACTGACTGAGGTGTCTTTTCTCTTTGATAACTGTAGGTGCTAGAGACAATTGATGTAAAAGGTTACACTTTCCAGTTTTGAGATTTTTTTTATATCATTGCAGCACAACAAGCATTTGACAGACATGAATGAAACCTCAAAGATGTCTTGCAGTGTTTCTTGGCAGGGCCTTGTTGATTTTTGTTGTTAGTATTAGGGATATATACACACACCAATTGACCCCCTGGCATCAACAAAGTCTTATTTTATTAGTCTATTTATCTTATGTCTTTTATTATATTGTAAGTTGCTTAGACTGAGCAAAAAACAAGCTTTAACTTAAGTCTGATCAGTTAGATTGAGCCATAAAAGCCACCAACCACCCATGAAATTGGTTTAAAGGGCTGGTTTACCCAAATTACGAAATAGATAATTCTCACTTACCACTCGTAAATCATGCAGATAGTTTGGGTTTTTGAAATATCTGTTTATGAGATTTTTCTCATAAACAAGTAAGTAAGATACCACACAGACTAAGTCAAATGAATTCATTCTTGTGGTGCTCACAGCATTGAAAACATTGCACAGCGATGTATCTTTACCAAAAACTGTCACTGTCACTGTAACTAAATGTTACTCTGGACAATTCACAGACCTCACTGTCAACGGTTTTCAGTGGAAATACTTTCTACTAAAGAAACAGTCCCATGTTGACAGCATGCTCTGTAGATTATCATGAGTGTGTTCCATCACTGTTTATGCTAAGCTAAAGATCTTCTGGCTGTAGCTGTTTGGTGTACAGTTATGAGAGGGGTATTGAGTCCTCCAAACCATACGACCATCTAGGTAATTTTTTTCTACGCTCTAATACGACCCAAAGGTGTGTCTCATAAATTAGCGTCCCTAGCAGTGGCAGGAAATACGACTCACAGGAATGTTTCCATCATCATATCTAAACTAGAGAATGTAACGGTTGTGAAAGCAGTTTGATTAATTTTAGAAAAAACTGTGGTTAGGGTTAAGACCAGTAAATTTGTTATGTTACTTTGCTTCCGCTTATGCATGTGTGAGCTTGACGTAGTTCCGTTTATTCTGTAAAGTAAAACAAAACACGCTGTTTACTTTTATTTTATAAAGAGGACACGAACTCCGGTCTCCCGGGTAAACGTCCTGTTTGTTCGACCATTCACCATCCTAACCTACCTCCTTATGCGGAATTTTGGCACTCTTATACTTATGGCGCTTTTCCATTACATGGTACCTGCTCGACTTGCCTCGACTCTACTCGCCTTTTTTGGTTTTCCATTACGAAGTAAAAAAAAAAGTACCTGGTACCTGCTAACAGGTACTTTTTTTAGTACCACCTCAGTCGAGGTTCCAAGCGAGCTGATCCCAAAAGGTGACGTGAAAGCGACAGACAGAGGAGCCCTGAACAAACTCGCCATTTTTAAATAGTTTAGCCAGCTGTGTTTGTTTTTGCTGCCTCCAGCTTCATTTTAAACAAAATGTGTCTTCTGACTGTGGAAACAACAACACACCTTCGACGTTCTGTGTGTCGCGTTATGTCACGGCAGTTTACTGTGGCGCCGCTGTGACGACCAGCCACGCTGATGCGGTACTAAAATCTGCAATGGAAACGGACGCACAGTGCGTTGAGTCGAGGCGAGTCGAGCAGGTACCATGTAATGGAAAATGCCATTAGTCACCTTACTTCCTACTTTGCTCCCAACATGATTAGTACGGCCCAATATAATTGAAATATGGTCGTAATTGCTGCTTGAACAAACGACTGATGGGTCGTTTTTCTAGGGAGGACAGTCTCTGATTTTCTCATCTAACTTTGAAAAAAGAAAAGAACATTAATTCATATAGGGAGGTTGGTGTGAAATCTTGCCAGGGGCTACAGAATTCTTGGTTTCACCTGTGTCACCCTTTTATCCCCTCTGACCTCTGTCCTTCCTTAAACTCTTCCCAGTAATCAACTTTGTCATAAAGCCAACATACCAGACTGAGACCATGACTGTAGGCACAATCAATCACCTGACTGTCAGATTAGATTCTATAATTTTATTATTGGAAATTAAGCCTTATTTAAAAGGGAAATGTTTGTACCACCACTGATGAAGACTGACATCTTAGTTTATGCTATATCTTCCTAACACACTTACTATGCTGACATCTACTGCTGTGACAGGTGTGCTCACAGCCCAGGTGGTACTTGTTTAAGCAACTGGAACGGCGCCTCAAGATGACATCATGACACCAGACATGCCATCGCTGACAGGTTTGACAGGCAGCCAAGTTTCAGGTGTGTGTGTGTGTGTGTGTGGGGGGGGGGGGGGGGCTGGGTGAAACAGGTGATCAAACATACCCAGTATTGTGGAAAATATTAGAGATATTCTGATCTGCGCTGCCTCTCTGGCTGTCATATTTTCCCAATGCAAATATTGAAAAAGAAAATTCTTAAAGTTTTCCGTGAGATCTGTCACGGGGTGCTCCTGCAGAATCCAAGCATATTACTGTAAGTGGAGCAGAGAAATTAAATTCCACTGGCTTGCAAAGACATGATTCCCTCTTTCCCCTCACTCTCTACACTCGACACTTTCCAGAAGTTGATGGACTGTGGCTGCATAGACGAAGTTGACATTAGTTATGATCCAAATACACTGTTTCTGTTCTCTCTATTTGCACAGCTCCTGCCTAGGTGCCCAGATATTCCCAAGTGCCCAATTTCATCTACTGTTGTGTAGAATTTTAGATTGACAAGCTGATGACATGTGAATGGAGAAAGTTAATAAGTAACACTCTCCTTTCCCTTAACAACTACTGTCAAAATGCCCGAGAGGAAGACATTTAACTCCAAGCTGCTCCAGCGGAGCAGTGAACTGTGGTTGTATTACAGTAAGTAGCTCCCAGGTGTGAATGCATATAAGTGGATGAATGTGTAGCAGGGTGTTGCAGAAAAAGTGCTCTGAAAATACTTCCTAAAAGATGGAAAAGAAAACGACTCAGAGGAAAAGACCACAACAAATAGCAGCTGACTATATTCAGATAAAGCAATGACTTCATGCACTAAGTGCTAACAGTCAAGAAGGAGGCATATAGAAACTTACAGATCAGATGACAATATAAGTGGACTGAGTGTGTTGGAGAAAAGGGGAGGGAAAAAAAGGCTGGCTGTAACGTGGCCTTTAAACTCAGCCAAAAGGTTTTATTTTACTGCCCTCCAAAACTCCTCAGGCTCTATGGCAGTTTTGATATATGGGATATTTTGACCGTCTGGAGGATGTGGGCGTCTTTCCCTCAAGATTTATTTTGCAAACAGTATTTAAGAAACTTTACAAAAACATGTGTACTGCGGTCTCTTTGCCTGTCAGAAATGTTGCATCCATTTAATATATCACTATGCTGACAAAGACTTAAAAAATCAAATAAATGTTCAATTAAAAAATACATTAAAGTACACTTTTAATAATTTTTCTATAAGAAGTATTTCACCCATTGCTGTTTAATAGCTGATGATTGATATTCAAAGCAGCAAAGCAGCTCTGCCCAGAGTTTTACAGGAAGACCATTTATCACCACCATCAGCCAGATTAGTCACCCATTTGGTATAATACCCCTCAGAAGAAAGCCCAATGATGCAGCCTGGTATTATTTATCATCATCTTCTAATTGTTGCAGCTCCTGCAGCATATGCCTACTGTATGAGCTAAGGACTTGTTCCATGACTGATGCTAAGAGGCCAGCATCATATTTTCCCCTCATAAAGTAACAACAATAAAAATACTGTCAAAGTCTGTTTTTGCTATAATTGCTCACTTAAACTAGGCTACCTGTCACTTACACTCTAAATTAAATATTATAATGCATTCTAAATGGCTATAATTAATCCCTTATGGTTTCATGAAAAATGACATTTGCAGCAACTGGAGAAATGTTTAATGGTCGTGCAACAGACATGGATATGCACACGCACACTTAGACATTCTACATAACATATTTAGACATTCTATGTAACAACATCTATATTCTGAGTCAAAGACATTGCATTTAATGCACTACAACGCACAGATCACCGCAATAAGTTGGTCAAACTCAAACAACCACTGCCTCATCGATCAAATTGGATCCAATAGACCACAAGAGAAGAAAGCAACAGTGCAGCATCACTGTTCAAACTGAATAACACAGTAGTGCAAAACGTGCACCTGCTTAGGAAAAAAGTAAACAAATCTTTTACCTGTCCATCCGCATCCTGGTGCGCAAAACGTAACAAATAGCGCTAATAGCGTCCTGCTTGCGGCTACAGCCATGGTGAGTGTGGCGCGCTACTGCTGCGGAGCGACGCACCAGCTGGATGCAGTGGGCTGGGACACACCAGCACCACGTCTCCCCTCCCCTCTTCCGATGGGACTGCTGCTTTTCACCATTAATTCTCGGCTTCTTTATGGCAGCAAAAAAACTTTCAAAAACCAATAATGAATCTCACATCCATAAACCTCTGCAGTCGGTTCTGATTAATTAAACACTGTGGAGTTGACTTAAAAAAAACGCATTTATAAACTGAGTTTTGTCTCTCTATATAAAGATATATAATAATAATTATATATAATAATTATATTATAATTTTAATTTATTCAAATTACATTTTTTATTCCTCAACAATATAGCCTATGTCTCAGATCTTTAAAAGTGCCTGCAGGCTTCTGCAGGGTGTCTTTTAATTTTGGAAAACATAATATAATAAAATTGATAAAATGTCTCCCTCTTCAGGGAACACCACTGATGTCATCCAAAACTGAAGGTCTGGTAGCAGGTGGAGGGAGAGAAAAAAGACTGCAGGGTGTAAGCGACTGATTAGTGGCAGAATAATTAGAGGTTTAGAACATGACAGCAGACTTGAGGATCATTTCCATGACACCCTCACTTCACCAGGTGTGAATATGGACCAATACTTCAATAAATGAGAAAATAAATTGTGTGTGCATAATTACATCCATTTTCCAATGAAATAATTTAACCACTAGATGGAGCAGCAAGCCATGTTATTAAATATAGTTTCACCTGTATGCAATGCAGGTAAGGTTTTGTTTAGAACTGATGTTTTCCAGTTGCAGCAGTAGAGCTGGCGTTTGATCTAAAATGCTCTCAGTGTGTAGTTAAATGTTGAAGTTAAAATGACTGAATATTAGTATATGCCTACTATTGTCAATTTGTCTATTACTTGTTTGTTTTTGGTTGATTGAGGTTAAGAACAATTCACTCATTGCATATAATGAATATGAGGTTCTGCTTCTGTTCAGGATAAACATTTGTCATTGTACATGGTTTTCTATCCGTTATAATTCTGTAAAGTGTTGTTAATTAAATGCTGTAGAACATTTTATTAAAACATCTAGATGTTTTAATCAAAACATTCTACAGCATTTAATTGGTTACTATCACACTAAAGTCGGCAAGAGTGCTTGTGTGCGTGTTAGAGCTCTTCATGTTTCCCAGATACAGATTATCTGGATTTGCTGTAAAACCTCCTAACATTTTTTATATAACAGCAAACATCCCACAAAACTAATGGCAATTACTGAATCCATTCTCCTTTCACAGTGTCTTCAGCCCAGAGGTTAATCTATCATTTTCTCATTCACACTGAAATAATTGGAACTTTAACTCAGATCTGTCAATTAGATTTTCATAATGAATGATCTATCTATCTATCTATCTATCTATCTATCTATCTATCTATCTATCTATCTATCTATATATCTATCTATCTATCTATCTATCTATCTATCTATCTATCTAATAGATCAATTGACAAAAGATGGCTTTATTCACTTGTTTGAATGTGGTTTTACTGTAGAGCAAGATCTCCCTCTGTTGGCCAGAGCCTTTATCTACACAGGGGAAATAAAATTTCAACCATCACTTACAGTATTCATGAATGAATTGATGATTGGCTCTAAAGCCATAGTCTGATGAGGTCAGACAGGAAATTAGAGCTCATGTAAATAGTGACCAGGTTTTCACCACACAGTAACTGTGTGACATCCCCTCATGCTGTTTTTCTGTATAAAAAGGGGCCAGAATTGCCTCCATTCAACACGTGTCAGTGGTCTTCACGGCCCCCAGGAGACAGGATTAGTAGTTTGTCTGATTGAGTCTCTCTCTCTCTCTCTCTTTCTCTCTTTCTCTCTTTCTCTCTCTCACACACACACATATATATACTGCAGCATCTTGCAATAATGCATTAGTCAGCACAAAACAGAATATATTTTTTAACTGAAAAAAGATAGTTGTCTTTCTTACTCGCTCCCTGCAAATGTGCACCGACACACACACACACACACACACACACACACACACACACACACACACACACACACACACACACACACACACACACACACACACACACACACACACACACACACACACCAGAGAAGGGAGAGAGAGGGTTGGATTTCTCCACAGGCAACTTCAGCCAGCTTAGTATACTCTGAGTATCTTGTTATGTGCATGCCTGAGGTCATTTATGTCAGGTCCACTCCTGACATAATGTCCATGAGTGAGGTGACATGATGCTTGTGATGAAAACTACTCCTTAATGCTCTTTTGATTTACACTGAGTTGCCAGTTTATTCGGTACATCAGCTAAAACTAATGCAGTCTAATACAACAGTCCTGCAATAAATAATACCTTCATGGAGGTTATAATGTTCTGTTTTTGTTTTAGAGAGGTGTTGATTCCAATGTATGATCATTTTGGTGGATGTAGTTTATTGAGCTGTATTGTGTGTTATATTGTGCTGTTATTTTCTCTCATTTTGTTTACCACATTTACATCAATAAGGGAGGGCAAAATAATAGAAACCACAGTGACACAGTTGCTGAATATACATGTCCAACTGTCAGACTACACTACATGGTCACACTGTTTATATATTTTTGTATGAGCAGATGATAAGCATTTGAGTGGTATCTGACAGGCAGTTCCATATGCTGGCAGGACCAATAAGCTGTGCTGATTGTGTCCCTGTGTCTGCCGGGAAAGATCATAGTGCTGTCAAAGGGTACCTGCTGTCATCAGTGCAACTGTGGTACTCCTCAAGAGTGGCATTTTTAGAATGAACTCCCAGCACAGTTTAGTTTGTTATTTATCTGTGATGAGGGAAAATTCAGTATTACCTGAAGATTTGCATATATAGTTTTTTCTTGAGCTGAACACAAAAAGGCTATAGGCCAGGTGTTCTCAAATATTTTATGTTAAGTACTCCTACTCATGAAACTAAAAAATACCCATGCAATAGTGCTCTGAGAGGGTGTTGGTCTTTTACATTTTCCTCATTGTACCAACATCTGGCGAACCAGGGAATTATTCTTCTCCTGCTGGAGAACCCCCTCAGGACCCTACAGCAGCTACCTGGTCTCTGTTTTAGAATTTTTTAGCACAGCTGCCTACCTGCTGGTCTTTCCTTGTAAAAGATACATGGATTACAGCCTGCAGGTAAAACGTGGTTTCTGTTGAGCAGAAAGAAGGCCCGCTGCCCAGCATTAGACATGGGCCAATCTCTATAAACAGATACCTGCATATTATTCCAGATTCTGAGATTTGACAGGGACCAATTGGCAAAGCGCATTTTGACCACTGACCTTTATTTATCCATCTTTTTTTAGCCATGGTAAGAGAAGTTGCCTGGCAACTGTATTTTACTCAGCATCTGTCCTAATGAAGAAGACTTAATCCTGTAATACAGTTAGTTTTAGAAACCTCTAAAGAATCTAAAGGTCATTGTAAATAGTCTTTATACCAGTATTACATGGAGCCACCATGATTTACATGACATGCACTAAAAGGTCATTCAAACTCTGTATTTAGTAACATACAACATTAAAATCCCTATTCTATGAGAAGATGAGAATTACAAACTGTGACTTGTTGGAATAGTCTATCCTTAATATACTGCAATATCTCCATACATTTAAGAGTATTTTTTAAATGGCCAGGCAGTCTGCAGTAAAGATAAAAAATATATAAAATATATATATATATATATATATATATATATATATATATATATATATATATATATATATATATATATATATATATATGTTAAATATGTTATGTAGGCTCATACGAGCCTACATAACATATTTACATTTTTTATCTTCTATAGTCATATGACTATGGAAGATTTTTACTCCCTGAAAAAAAGAAGCAGTGAATTTCCCTAAAATCACCGAGCTGGACTGATATTTTCCAATTAGAGCATCCACCATCCTCACGCTGAAGCTGAAGCAGACCCCCGCCCTTCCTGCCCGACGAGCAGAGTAAAACCAAGTGCCCGCCCGGAGATGCGCGACAGACCCAGCAGCCACGGAGCACGGAGCGAAAGGAAATGTTAACTGGAGCATATCATTAATTCACTATTTTTCTTTCTGTTTGTTCCATGCTGCCCGTATGGAAAACGATGTTTGTGTCCAGACACAAGGAGAAGCTCACCTAAAGATTATTAAACACAGATTGCACCAAACCGGTTCAAGTTTCATCCGTGTGGAGTAAAATTACTCCCCTGGCCAGTGTGGACTAATGATGGCTCTAATGGTTCACCTGAAGACGGTCGCTCACCTTCGGGGAAAAGGTGACAGGATCGCCAAAGTTACATTCAGAGGTAGGACACAACGTTTCTGTGTTGTATCCTGCATGTTGTGAAACTATATCCTCCTGTGTGGTGTGCCCTGATTTAATTTCTGTTAGACGACGTAGTGGGACATAATCAGAGGTCCCGGTTGCGTAAAAAGTTGGGGAAACCCCTCCTGGATCGGTGGTCACCAGAGACGCGCCACGCTCTGATGTAGCCTATCAATGCGCTTTTTATCCAAAGACGGAAACTGGACTCATATTGTTAAAATGAAAGAGAGAAAGAGAGTACAGCAATCCTAAAAACAAAAGCATTAACCTATGCGAATTAAAAGGATACCACACAAAAATCCAACCCTTATTGGGAGTTTATTTTATCATTTCGCACTTGTTATTTAAGCATTTGGAATAGCCTACTCTATCCTATTCATATAATGTGTGTGCTCTATAATGCCTTCTCACATCTTTTAAAGTGCTACAGAAACAAACAGTATTTGAAATACGGTGTTACATGATTGATGATAATGTAGCACAGCTCTTATATGTCTTTCCCAGCTGTCAGGACAGACTTCTCTTAGTTTAAATATAAATAATTAAAATATGAATTATTCATTATAGCCACAAAAATAGAAAAGCTATGTGTTACTGTCTGTACATCCCTGGGAATATAGTGACATTACAGCAAATCCTCATGTGTCATCACTTGATGGGTCGTTTTACTCATAAAGCAATAAGGCCAAGAGGCCAGTATGGTTACAATTGATTAAGCTGATGGCATTGATTGCTGAAGAGGATGTTGGAGGTGAGGGGTCTCCTTGCACTGCCCCTGCAGTCTACATGTCAGAGTGTCCTTAGGCAAGATACTGAACCCCTAAATTGCTCCTACTCCCCTCCTGATGAGCAGGTGGTGACTTGCATGGTAGCCTCTGGCATCAGTGTATGAATGGGTGAATGCTGGCTTGTAAAACCTTTTAAGTGATCGCTAAGACTAGAAAAGCACTAAATGTAATCCATTTGCCATTTATCATATCATCAGGGTAATTGCCAATCCACTAGTCCTTTGGCGTTTTATAGCTCCTCCAGGGTCATATCTTAACACCTGACCTGCCCTGCCTCTCCTGCTGTTCAAAGGAAACAGGGATCACTGCAGGATTGGAGGGACATTTGGAGTAAGTTCAGTGGATTCATTCATCAACATCATACATTACTTTGCGTGTGAGAGAGAAACAGAGACAGGAAGAGAGAGGCATGTGTGTTTCAGCACCTTGGACAGTGATCAGTCCACTCTCTGACAGATGACAGGTGTTCAATCCCAACTGATCTCTGATTAGACTCCTGCTGTCAGCATCAGTATTGGTTCGGATGTTACAAGACCACCACCTTCTTTCTCTCTCCACTGCTCTGTGATTGTGTGTGTGCATGACTGTGTGTGCACTGGAGAGAAGAAGGCTTTCAGTGTTGCTGCAGTGAATTCACCAAGGTCTTTATATCACATGCACCGTGTCATCCAAGTCAAGGATTAGATCGTCTGCTCTTCCCCCATGGGCCATCTGTCAGCAAAGAAGCTGCAATTCATCTGTTTGCTAAATTTTTAGCCTACGTAACAATGTGTGTTAGTCTTTTTTACCCCAATTTCTTCCCTACTTCATTCAGTCAATGCTAATTCAAATCCTGTCCAATTCAACACACAAGTGGCTTTCACTGATTTCACTTAGGTAGAATGCTGTACTATATTTTTAAAGAAAAAGCAGATGTGCACATGCATCTTCATTGCAAACAGTAGTTACCATAAAAGGTTTGTAAATACCGGACCTGCCGAGTTAAACCGATGTTACACCGTATTCTGTGACACATTAGATTCTTTGACCTGAATAGGAATTTCAGCTGTATTGTAAAGGTGTAAATGCATTGTAAACATACGTTATCATAGCCTACTTTATTAATTATTTGACAAAATTGTGCCCCCATAGTATTTAGACAGGGTCACACATGTTGATAGCTGTTTACCAGAAAAATTGTGACCCCCTATATATTCAGATTACCTATTAGTAACAGAGTCCCAGATTTGAATAGCTGCAATAGCCTTTGTTGGTCCACAGTTTGGTCTTTTTCATCCTCCAGAAACACTGAAATTACAGCTATCAAAATGCATGACCCCCATCTAAATACAATGTTGTTCGGCAAGAGCTATCAAAATAAAGTGTGACATAAAGTATGATAAAATCGTTAACAGTGGCAATATAGGTGAAATTTCTAACCAGGTCACATAATCTGATGGGTCACAGCTTGATTTTGGCCACTTGGAAGCAGCACAAACATGTTGTGAACACAACAATGACATATCATCATCTTTTAAGTTGATTTGATGAACGTGTTAGCAGTTAACAGTGCAGTAAAGGAGCAACATTATCACTCATTTGGAGTCTGTTTTCTGGTCACCTGGTGAATGTAAGTCACATCACTCTCTTTTTGAAATTCTTAAAAACAAATTGTTATACATATGGACACTGTCATCATTTGGTCCATATAAATTGATTAAATTAAGACATGTCACAGAATGCAACCCTTTCCACTGCAGATTGATGATGTGATTGAGGATCCCAATGGTAGATTCTTAATCATACAGGGCCACATTCTGTTTACTAATCACTCTCCTTTAGCTGTTTTTTGTAATAGAATAGAATAGAATAGATAGAAATAGATTAATAGAGATGATCTCAACCATCTGTGATACACTGTATTTACGCCAGGAAAGGCTAATGACTGTCAACAATAGAGAAAAAAATAATTTCAATGTAACCCATTCATAGTCTATCAATATAGTCATGGGCGTCAGTTTTGTTTGAAATGTGTGAAATGTAAATTAATAAAAATGTATTCAAAAATGTGATGATGTCCGACACGTTTTATGAAGAAGAAAGCCTTAAGTTTTCAAAAAGCAAGACAGTCAAGGGACATAGAAAATGCTTAAGTGAAAAAGCTTAACGTAGTTTAATAACGATCAATGATTACCAAATTTCTCTCTCATATTGCTCCTCATAACCACTGAAAACTGTCAAAACATCTAACCCAAATTCCTTTTATTATGGATGTTATCTGACATTAAGCGTTTCTGCTTCACATTTTCAGCAGGGCAGCGGAGCGGCTGTGGGTTGACTCCCCGCGGTTCTCATAGGCTTTAAGTCCTAAAGTGAAAAAGCTTAACGTGGTTTAATGTACCTAACCAACGACTGATCAATGATCACCACATTTCTCTCTCATATTGCTCCTCATAACCACTGAAAACTGTCAACAAATCTAACCCAAAGTCCAATTATTATGGACGTTATCTGACATTAAGCGTTTCTGCTTTAGAGCCCATTCAAAGGCAAAAGCTTAACGTGGTTTAATGTAGCCTACCTAAACAGCAATCAGTCATCACCAAATTTCTGTTTTTGATTTTTTGACAGTTTTCAGTGGTTATGAGGAGCAATATGAGAGAGATATGTGGTAATCATTGATCATTGGTACATTAAACCACGTTAAGCTTTTTCCTCGCCATAGGTGCCAATGAAGAAGAAAACGTTAATGTGAGATAACTTCTATAATCATTGGATTTCGGTTTAGTTTTTTTGACAGGCTAGATTCACGACTAGATTTGGTGATCATTGATCGTTGTTCAGGTACATTAAACCACGTTAAGCCTTTTCACGTTAAGCATTTTAGAATGTCCCGACAGTGCATGTTGTGAACAGAGAAGAGTGTAACCAGCGCATGCTGTGCCGGCCCTGTGAGGATAGAGATTTTTGTGGATTTGTTGGCATCTGTCGCTCAAGAATTATGTGTTATGAACTTTATTTTTTAACTAAATTGAGCTCGAGGTTTTCAAAAAAAGTGGTGGGTACAAAATGACTCATGACAAAATCTGATGGGTACGCGTACCCACCATCCCCACCGAAATCGACGCCTATGAATATAGTGTATATTTTCTGAAGCAGGTTTGTGATCCTAGTAATGCATCAAATGTGTGTAATCAATCTTTGGTAAATACTGGTATCATAATAACGGCAGGAGGGGAAATATTAGTGTTCTAAAACTGGAAAGTGGCATCAGTTTAAAACTGGGCAGAGGGTTGTGAATTTCCTTGTGTATCTAGAAAAATATGTAGAAAAGAGACTTTATTAATTTTATTCAGGAACAATCATTTTGTGTGAGGGCTTCAGGTGTCATCAATGACGTCATTTGTCGTAAACAATACAAGCCTCAATGGCCTCGATACTATGCTCGATACCATAGACAGTTAAAGAAATGGACCAACAGATCCTGTTGCTCTGGACGGAGACCAGTGAAGTCTATTAGAAGCACTTTTCCGGTGAGTGCTGAGCGTTACTGCGCAGCTGCAAACTGAGCTTGTCGACGTGTATGTGACGTGAGCAACATGTCTGAAAATTGTAATTCTTCTGGTAGCTGTGTCAAGAGAAATCTCAATCATTCCGAGTCTTGCAGAGACGGAGAGCGTAGGTATATGTAAGGAGATAACATAGGCACAGGCTAATTATTGCTAACTAAAATGCTAGTAAACATTAATAATTAAACTAAACAGCTAATGTACGTCGAAACTGCCTGTGAGCTTCTCCTGTACTATACGGTAATTCCTCTACCATGCAACAGTAAGTCACGTGGTTATGACACAATCGTTAGCCTATTTTTAAAAAAACGTCTGCTACGCAGCCAGAACGTGAGGTACAAGGTAATGGAGCCTTTTATGCATTGTCGTGTTTCTTTAGAAATAAACAATGGACAAATCAAGTCTTTAAACGCTTCAGATGTAAAGTTATTGGCTGTCAAAGTGACGCCAAAATGAATGGCAGTCAATGGGATGCTAACGGGGGTGATGGATAAGTGTTAGCAAAATGGTGCCATCGCGGCTTCGCTCTGAGGAAAGAAGCCTGCCCCCTTGGTATTGACAGGGAGAGCCTAACCTGTTAGCTGTGTTGTCGATGCCTCTTGAGTAAAAAGGAAGACTAATGGTGCGTTCTTTTTGCCTCGCAACTCGTATTTTACGAGGTCAAAGTCGTAAACGCCCCCTGACCTCGTATTTACGAGCTCGGAACTCGTACAACCACCGAGTACCCCGAGTTCAAAATCCAACATGGCTGCTCCCTGTATCGACAGTTGTGAAAGCTGTAGTAACATAGTTATAAGCACTTCTGTGTTATTTGTGTCACACTAAATCAGTCGTACATGCAGCGCTGTCTTCTATATGTGTTGTCACGCAGTTTGTATGCACAAAAAACAGCGTATGCGTTGTTTAAACTGGCATTGCTAACAATGGCTAACCTGGCTAGAGCTAATGAAAACAATGAAAAAGAAGAACGCATTCAACTCGTGTGTGACGTAATTCCCAGTTGCGACCTCTGACTTCCCAGGCAAAAAGAACGCACCATTACAACATTCAGACACGTTGCGCACGTCACATATGCGCGTATACGTCGGCAAGCTCAGTTTGCAGCTGCGCAGTAACGCTCGAGCCTCACCGGAAAAGTGCTTCTACACTTGTCTCCGTCAAAAACAGCGGAGTCACCCAATACATCCATGGGAGTCACTCGGTGCATTTCTTCTATGCCAATGATCCCGACCATGTGAACGTGGTGAACGCTCGCAGTCGGAATAACAACGTTATCGCGGGGGCGGTCCCTGATATTCCCAGGTGGCTTGAACGCAGCATAAGTGCTCAACTATGTTGATGTTCACCAGCTAACTGCCTTTGGTGTAGTAGGATATTGCATGGATGTATTATATTAATGGTGTATTAGCCGTATTAGCCCAATTAACTAGCTAGCTAGCTAAGTTTAAGTTTTACTTTGAAAAACCCAGAAGGTCGTTTAAAACACGTAACGTTATTGCTGTTCGGACGGCACTTTTAAGAGCAGGATTTTTCTACCTGGGAGTAATTGTAAACAAGCATTGTGATTGGGTCTATAAAAGCTCCGTAAAGTCGAAGCTGCAGATTCAGGTAATAATTCTCAACCCCTTTCACATTGTCATATTTTTTCTGTCACCGATGTTAAATAAAACTTTTACGAATACTGTAGCAAGCCAGCTGGCCCATCATTTTCCCAAGCCCCTTACTGTTATTAATTAACATGAAATCATACAAATAAATACAAGTATTGCCCCATTATTTAATCTATATCAACATTTACTTCTCTGTTCTGTATTCCCTAATGCGTTATAAAAGTGCATCTTTATTTAGCGAGAGAGTAAGTAAAACATGTTGGTGGATATGAAATTTTATTAAAAAAGGAAAAAAAATAATCACTTCAACTGAGCGGTCAGATTTAAAGTGTATGTTAGAAATGTTGACAATACGGGGTCATTAGATAACAGAGAGCAGAATCACAGGAGAGGTGGGCGAGTAAGAGTGCATCAACTGATATGAGCTGGGATCAAACCCATCATACACTGAATCACCACGGCGCCCACCATGTGATTAGTTTCATTTAAATACTGTTTTTGACTGAGCAGTGGCTCAGTTTTTAATTTTAACTGTTAAGTACACTAGGGAATTGTGTTATTTAAAGGAGGCTGATGTCTTTATCAGCATTACTTTGCCAAAGATGGAAATTATTTGAAAGGGAATGGTTGTTACCCTCTTCACAACCTGAAAATAAATAGTTTATCTCTCCCCCATCTATCTTTTTTTTCTTCCCTAAATTGCTTTTAAGCTTTTATTGTTATTAATGCCCGTTCCCAGAGTTGATACATGTCGTGTGACAATATTCTTCTACCCGCAGTATTTGCATCATTTTTGCATCCACAGTCTCTTTGATTGCTGTGGCTTTTAAGTCACTATTTTCCCTGTACATTTGTCATCAGCTCTTCCTGAGTGCTTTCAGCTCAAACAACTTCCTGTCTGGAGAGGAAGAGGTCTGCCAGGAAGCCACATCCCCCTCCACCCCCACCCCCAAGCATAGCAAACCATATATGACCATGGATGTATTGAGAGAACTGTATACACTGTTCGGCTGGAAGCACTGTACATTCCAATGAGAGTGCTCAAAAGCGCATAAAGCAATCATGGAGCTCGGATCTTCCGCGTTGACTGGCCCATGACGTCACGATGGACATGCGCGCTAGCAACAATTTGTTTGGATAGTCGTAGCAACCAGTAGCAACATGCGCATTCATGAACTTCTCTCTCGTGTCTCTTACATCCATGGTAAACGTAGCGAAGTGAACTCGCCGTTTCATTGTCTAAAATATTCACCTACGTTAAACATTATGTTTATATTGTTCCTGATCGTTTACATGCTTATCTAAATAAATGATGGATGTATTTAGACAACCAAGGAAATGTAATCATTATGTCGTGCCATTATTTAGCTTGAGCCGATAGCCCCGGCAGTTTTGGAAAACGCTAATGACGTTACATCCATGTAACAGGCTTTACAGCATACATCCACACATCCATACATCCCTCTGATGTATCATAAGATAATACCATGAAAGTATTAATAGAGCACATGGTGAATTACAGCCATTAGCTGGAGCTATATCCATTATTACAGCTACAGGACCCAGAACAGTCATATGAGCATGTACAGTGCAGGTGACGCGTCTTCCGGTGTCCATTATGCGCGTTCATCATTCCTATGGCGATGTTATGTATGTAAGACTGACTCCACATGTTATGTTTGATGGGAAAAGAGAGCAAAACACACATAATCCAGAATCAGACATTTGGACAAAACAAAAGCCATAAATCAGGGAATCGATTGCATTCAAGGGGTAATGTAAAAAAAAGCAATAAGGAAGACTGAAGAGTCCCTGTCGTTAGGCTAAAACTGGTTCATTGTTATCTGGAGCCATGGGCAATAAAGATATCAAAGTGGAAGGCATCAAAAACTGAATTGATTTGGTTAAGTCTTTGATGTTTGCCTTGCTGTTATCTGTAGCTCTTGGCTTTATCAAAGAATGACACTCCAGCTCTTGTTGCTTATAGGCTGGGCCTCTGCACAGTAGCCTGCAGGATCACACACACTGTACATCAGCATTAACTTAGAAATTAAAGCATTATCTCCGCTCTTAAGATATTCCACTACAGCTTGCTTCTTTCAGCTCAACTCTCTTCTTCTGTCTGTCATCTACTGCTTGTCAAACAACTTGACATCTGTGCTGCTACTTGGACATTTTGGTTGTCATCTTAAGTGTAAATCTTCAATATATTTTCTGGGCTGAAACAGAGCTTTGTTAGACTGGGTAAACCCAGCCCGATCTGCCGGTGATTTGATTTCGCCCTGCAGCTCAGGCTGGAAACCTGTACGTTTATCTATCCTGCTTCAGTCACACATTTGCGGGAACTAATCACAAACTGGCTTATCCACTATTGGTCGGTTTAACACGATGACGACAGAGAAGCGAAGGCAAGCAGCTTTTTGTTTACATTCAACATGATGGCTTCCAAAGCGCAGCAACCCGTTGATGCCGCTGTCGCTGCTGTTTTAAAAGATTTCAAGATTTGCCCTGAAACAATTCCTACAAAAGAACGATGTGTTTGCCTTACTACCGACCGGCTTTCGCTCTGCCTCGCTCTGCAAAGTACTTCACCCGGAACGTTGGTCTGATTGGTTGAAGGACTATACAATTGCATACATAGTCATTTCAACTATGCCTGTTGATCACGCCTCTTGTGCAGAGAAAATACAGAGCAGACTCCCCAGACTAATGTTCAATCTTAAAGAGATTGAGCTTGGTCTGGTGATAGCCAGACTAGAGCTTCGTGGTATCCTACATGCATTCCTGTAGCACAGTGAAACTATTTTCTTTACATCTCTGCTGGAGCAGACATTTACTGTGTGTTGTGATACCTATTTAACCCACACTGTCTCTTGTTGGGCTCGTAAACTGATTTGGAAATAAGACAAAATGAAACCAGCATGGAACAACAAAGATGAGGTGCTCGAAGGCATACAGGGAGACTCATGATTACATCCCAAACATTAGGGAAGATAAACAAAATGCTTTCCACTGTTCTCTTCTACACTCAATGTTTTTGTTCTGTTGCACCCTATAGATCCAGGTAAAAGTGAAAAGCTAAAAAAAAAAACACCTCTATGCAGCCTTCATTCCTGTTAGCTTGAGTTTTTCATGGGGTTCTCCATCCTTCTCTTTTTCTCTTTTCATCTCCATCTGTCTGCTTGAAAATAAAAAATGTACATTTCCTTCCTTTCTTCCACCACATGTCGGTTCTTTCAGTGGCCCTCTGATTCTATTTCTCCCTGTTTCCACCAAGGCCAAAAGGCAACCTGATTAGCAGAATGTTGTTTTAGTTTGGTGTGGAGCACCTTACATAAGTTTCACACAATCTGCTTTTCTAAACCCACGTCTCGCTTAGATAAAAAAAAAAACTGGTATGACAGTGATACCTCTGTTTTGAATAATGTAGGAGGAATATTGTCTCCTTCCCCTTTGTGACATTTAACTGGTGTTTATTTTCTAAAATAATTTCAAAGGATGTGGGTTTTGTAAGGTTGTGTGGAGTGATGAAAAAGAGAGAAACACAGCAATGAACTAGAGTCCAAATGGGCAAATTGTATTGGTAAAATGATACTGATGAGGTTGAAAGAAGCATAATATATTTTCAGGTTTTGCTTTTGCATGTTCGTGTCTTTTTCTTTTTCTAAACTCAGAGGTTGTTTTCTCTGTGAATGTGTGAAAAGATACTTTCAGCACAAGTAATAATAACACATGTATTTTTTTCTATTCTCTTCTTGTTCTAAACTTATAATTAATTAACTTTGTAGTTCTGTGTGTGTGTGTGTGTGTGTGTGTGTGTGTGTGTGTGTGTGTGTGTGTTTGAGTGTGTGTGTGTGTGTGTGTGTGTGTGTGTGTGTGTGTGTGTGTGTGTGTGTGTGTGTGTGTGTGTGTGTGTGTGTGTGTATACGTACATGTGTGTCAGTACACATCAGCAGTCCACATGCACCCAAACAAATAACACCTACACAAAAGCCTCAGGCAAAGGACACAAAGCAAACTACTGCAACAAAGCAGTCCGGCACCATTCATGAGCATCACAAAGCAACCAGGTGAACAGAGGCTGTAGCACGCATGACTCAGTCAGGTTAATGTACAGTGACTGGCTCTCTGTCCCGTGTATAACCTTAAATACACACTGCACCAAGATGTTATTGTTTTCCCGATTATTAAGTCATGGGAATTATTTAACCTTGGCAAAAAAACTCACTTCTTTTATGTTATTTATATTCTGCAGAAATCTTTTCTCACTCTGTTTGTATTCTGTTGCATAATGAGTCATATTGTAGCAATTCAAATATCTGCATTTGTTTGTTTATCAGGTACTTAAGGCATGCATTTGTCTTGTCACTGGTATTTAATGTGACAAATGTAAACATATTTTAGACAGGAATAATAAAAAATATATGATATATGTCTACTTAGTAAAAGTACAAAAACTATAATGTAAAAATACTCTATATTACAAGTTATAATCTTGCATTTAAAAATCCTAGTTTTTCATTTTTATTTCTATTTTAAACGTGGCCCATTAAACACAGAAGGCAAGTGATTATTGTACATGCACAACTTAAAATTAAGACAAGTAGGTAAAGAACACTAAATAAATAAATACTAAATGTAGTAGAGTAAAAGAATAAAGTAGCATAAAATGGAAATCCTCAAGTAAAGCCGACTATACTTGAGTACAATACTTGAGTCCCTTTTTACCACCTTTTTTTATTTTACTCGTTTTGAATCCTGCACAACTTTTATATTCATTTATTTATTACACTGACTGACACATACCTGACCCAGTCTCATAATGCAATCAGATACATATCAAGATTGATTTAAATATGCTGTATAAATTGCCCTTGCTGTGTCTCAAACTTAATTTCAATTCAATTCAATTTTATTTATAGTATCAAATCATAACAGGAGTTATCTCAAGACACTTTACAGATAGAGTAGGTCTAGACCACACTATAATTTACAAAAAACCCAACAAGTCCCCCCAAGAGCAAGCACTAGTGCAACAGTGGCAAGGAAAAACTCCCTTTTAGGAAGAAACCTCGGACAGACCCAGGCTCTTGGTAGGAGGTGTCTGCTGGCCGTTGGGGTGCATCACAGTATAGTAAATAAACAGTGGTTAGAAAAAGTGGGTGTAGTAGTGCAGGGAGCAGCACGGCATAGCAGGGTATTTCTCAGCAGAACCACGGCAACAGCTGGAACCAAGATTTTGGTGCCATCCTAATCCCAGGATTTCATCCTGGGTGAAAAAGAAACAGAAAGACTCCGGGGAGCAAGCTCCCCAGAGCTAGGTTAGTAACAAGCATTTCTAGGACAGAGAAGCAGGTGGGCCGGGCTTGGCAGATACTACAACTCCTCACTCCCTAACCATAAGCTTTATCAAAGAGGAGAGTTTTAAGTTTACTCTTAAATGTGGTGACAGTATCTGCCTCCCGGACCCAGACTGGGAGCTGGTTCCACAGGAGTGGAGCCTGATAGCTAAAGGCTCTGGCTCCCATTCTACTTTTAGAGACTCTAGGAACCACTAGTAACTCAGCATTCTGGGAGCGCAGTGCTCTAGTGGGACAGTAAGGTACTATGAGCTCTTTGAGATACGATGGTGCTTGACCATTTAGAGCTTTGTAGGTCAGGAGGAGGATTTTAAATTCAATCCTGGATTTTACAGGGAGCCAATGCAGAGAAGCTAATACGGGAGTAATATGATCTCTTTTCTTAGTTCTTGTCAGTACACGAGCTGCAGCATTCTGGATCAGCTGGAGAGTCTTAAGTGACTTGTTTGAGCATCCTGATAGTAAGGAATTACAATAGTCCAGCCTGGAAGTAACGAAGGCATGGACTAGTTTTTCAGCATCATTCTGAGACAGGATGTTCCTTATTTTGGCAATGTTACGAAGATGAAAAAAGGCTGTTCTTGAGGTTTGTTTTAAGTGGGCATTAAAGGATATATCCTGGTCAAAAATAACTCCTAGATTTCTGACAGTAGTGCTGGAGGCCAGGGCAATACCATCCAAGGTAGCTATATCTTTGGATATTGAGGATCGGAGGTGTTTAGTACCCAGCACAATCACCTCAGTTTTGCTTGAGTTTAGCATCAGAAAGTTGTAGGTCATCCATGATTTTATATCTGTAATACATGCTTGAAGTTTAGCTAATTGACTGATTTCATCTGGTTTGATTGATAAGTATAATTGGGTGTCATCTGCATAACAGTGAAAGTTTATTGAGTGTTTCCTAATAATATTACCTAGAGGAAGCATATATAAGGAGAATAGAATTGGTCCAAGCACTGAGCCTTGTGGAACGCCATGGTTAACTTTAGCGTACTTGGAGGATTTGTCATTAACATTAACAAATTGAGATCGATCAGAGAAATAGGACTTAAACCAGCTCAGTGCGATTCCTGTAATACCAGCTAAGTGTTCCAGTCTCTGTAACAGAATGGTATGGTCAATAGTATCAAAGGCAGCACTAAGATCTAGTAAGACAAGTATGGAAACAAGTCCTTTGTCTGAAGCAATTAGAAGGTCGTTAGTAATTTTCACCAGTGCCGTCTCTGTGCTATGATGCTTTCTAAATCCTGACTGAAAGTCCTCAAATACACTATTGCTATGTAGGAAATCACATAACTGATTAGCAACTACCTTCTCAAGGATTTTGGAGAGGAAGGGAAGATTAGATATTGGTCTATAGTTAGCCAAGACCTCAGGATCGAGGGTGGGTTTTTTCAGAATAGGTTTAATCACAGCTACTTTAAATGACTGTGGTACATAACCTGTTAATAAGGACATATTAATCATATCTAATAATGAAATGTTAACCAGTGGTAGCGCTTCTTTAAGTAACCTCGTTGGGATGGGGTCTAAGAGACAGGTAGATGGCTTAGCTGAAGAGACTCTTAGCATTAATTGTTGAAGGTTTATAGGGTAAAAGCAGTCTAAGTATATGTCAGGTCTTGTTGTTCCTTCTAGCAGTCCTGCATTTGAAAGTGAACTGTTAGAAGTTGAGGGCAAGAGGTGATTAATTTTATCTCTAATTGTTATAATTTTATCATCAAAGAAGCTCATGAAGTCGTCACTACTCAGAGCTATAGGAATAGATGGCTCAGTAGAGCTGTGACTGTCTGTCAGCCTGGCTACAGTGCTGAAAAGAAACCTTGGGTTGTTCTTATTTTCTTCTATTATTGATGAGTAATAGTCTGATCTGGCATTTCTGAGGGCCTTCCTATAGGTTTTCAGACTGTCTTGCCAATCTAAACGAGATTCTTCCAGTTTGGTGGAACGCCATTTACTTTCCAGTTTTCGCGAGATTTGTTTTAGTTTGCGAGTTTGGGAGTTATACCAAGGTGCTAGTTTCCTTTGCTTCCTCGTCTTCTTTTTGAGAGGAGCAACAGAGTCTAAAGTCGTCCGTAGGCAGGCCGTAGCACTGTCTACAAAATTATCAATTTGGGAAGGACTGAAGTTAACAAAAAGGTCCTCTGTTATATTAAAGCATGACATTGAGTTAAATGCTGTTGGAATATCTTCCTTAAATTTAGCTATAGCACTGTCAGATAGGCATCTAGTGTAGAAGCTTTTATCTAATTTCATATAGTCGGGTAGTAAGAATTCAAAAGTTATTAAAAAATGGTCTGATAATAAACGATTCTGCGGAAATACAATTAAATCTTCAATTTCGATGCCGTATGCCAGCACAAGGTCGAGGGTGTGGTTAAAACAGTGAGTGGCCTTATGCACACTCTGACTGAAACCAATTGAATCTAATAGTGAGTTGAAAGCAATACTAAGGCTGTCGTTGTCAATGTCCATGTGAATATTAAAATCACCTACAATAAGTACTTTGTCTGATTTTAGGACTAAACATGATAAAAACTCTGAGAATTCAGATAAAAATTCTGAATACGGACCTGGAGCTCGGTAAACAACAACAAATATAATTGGCTGTACAGTTTTCCATGTTGGATGTTGAAGATTAAGAACTAGGCTTTCAAACGAGTTATAATTTAGTTTAGGTTTAGGATTAATTAACAGGCTTGAATCAAATATCGCTGCAACTCCCCCTCCTCGGCCTGATCCTCTAGGAATTTGAGTATTATTATGGCTGGGAGGAGTGGCTTCATTTAAACTAACATATTCTTCATTGCACAGCCAGGTTTCGGTAAGACAGAATAGATCAATTTGATTATCTGATATCAATTCATTTATTAATACTGCTTTAGAAGACAAAGATCTAATATTTAATAGTCCACATCTGATTTTCCTATTCTGTTCCATCATTGCAGATGTTGTTTTAATTCCAATTAGGTTGTTAAGTATAGCTCCTCTTTTGTTAACCTTTGATTTAACCGATCTAAGTCGGGGGACAAACACCGTGGTTATTAGGCTATGAGAGGGCGGCTGCTCTAACGGAGGCACAGAGGAGCACGTTGCACTGCACCTCTGATTACTGATGTCTAACTTGGGTTGTCATGGTTTACGACCGCTAATAAACTCGGTCAGATTTTTTGATATGAGAGCGGCTCCATCCCAAGTGGGATGAATGCCATCCCTCTTAATCAGACTAGGCTTTCCCCAGAACGCCTTCCAGTTATCTATGTAGCCCACATCATTAGCTGGGCACCATTCCTTCAACCAGCGGTTGAAGGATGACATTGAACTTAAATAACAATATATATGCAATGCTATTATTGAACCATTTATCTGTTTCTAACCTCTGTTCCTCACCTTCAGGTCTTTCCTTCTACAGCCGTGTGGCAGAGAACTGTGAGGAAGTGGCCCACTTTAATGAGGTCAGTGTCTTTATGTCCCCTGTCATACACTAAACCACCTCGATAATGACGATAAGCAATTACATAGCTCTTCACTTAATAGAACCGCAACCTTTCAGTCTACACTGCAGATAACAATACACTGATTTCACCGGCTGCAGGTTTTGTCAATAAACCTATTGGTAAGTCAATAAGTAGGAGACATGATGTAGGTAATGGAGTCAATTACTGTACTTTTTATGTAATGTGTATTCTTAGATTTAAGTAATGACATTTATACAACTCAAACTTAACAGTGTGTAGCATTAGACATAAATGAGTACAGGAGCATTTCACTTTTACACATACACAGTCATGGTTCAATTACTATGACGTTTTTGAATTCCTTCAACTGTTATGAAGGAAGCATCTTATAATTTGATTGCTGTTGACTAATCAGTTCATTTGAATGGGTCTTGCAAAAACAAATTTCCACCAGGTTTCTGTTCTTGGTATTTAATACTTGAAAATTGCTTTTTTTTGGAAACACTTTACAGTAAAGATTAAGAATAAAGAACATCAGATGTAGATTATTGTCAAATCTGCTTCAGATTCAGCGCTTCTTGAGAGTTAAACAGTAATATTTTGTTTTTTATCTTGTTGTCTCTGTAATCTGTTACCTTACCTGGCATTGTGTCATTAAATATGATGGTAATATCATAGTTGGATTCTGAAGAAGCTTCTGTTGTTGGTGCAGGTCAGGAAATGTAAAATGCTTCACTTTTGATCAGTGCTTGAAGTGGGGAAAAAAGGTGCCGGTACTCTCTTGCATTGGCAAATCATTATGACATTTGAGATTTCTACAGTGAAAAACAAAACTTGGATATATTGCTGGTACAACAACAATGTATTGTTATTAAACATTCCCTCTATTCTCTTGACAGCTGCAGTCCCCTCTCTGTCTGGCCAGCAAGTGACGGGGTGCTGCTACATGTTTCGCAGCCTAGTTTGTTATCTTCAAAAATGAGCCAGCTGTTCGTGGAGCAAAAATACATAATTTGGTCCCTTGAGCAACAGTCAGGCCATCTATGTGTTACGTTACTCACGTTATTGTTGACATCAGTGTCATTGACTAAGGTAACGTTAAGGTTGGTAGCTGCAGACTCACTCAGTGAGCTGTTCCGTTCACATCAACGTTAACGTTAGTTTGAAGCTCATGAATTGTACCTGGTGTTTCTGGTTGGACTTGGACCTCTGTTGACGTGTCTGGCTCTGGCACACGCGTTCTTTTAGTAACTTTCTGAACCACAGGCTAACATAACGACTTACAAACTCAACACACTTCTTTTTAGTTGCTAGGTTTTCAGCAGTGAAAATCTGTTACGGTCAGTCTGCCGCAGGCATCAGACAGCTTTTTCGAACTAGCATCCGTGGAGAAGCGAACTTCTGATAGGGTGGGCCGACTGCTTGCCTTTACGTGATTCATCAAGATCTGAAGTAAGTCATGTAGTGCCCTCTGGGTAGTGTGGTTTATGTAACGTTAGGGTCATTACCAATCTCTCTGACACTGACGCTTTCTCTGTCAGTGGTAGAGTACATGCGAGAAGTAGCGGCAAAAGGGTTGTACTTAGTGTCTTCATTAATTCAGGTGTGTTTTGGGCGTAACATGCAATACACCAATCACAGTGTCATCTCCCATTCCCTTTAAAAGCCAGGCGTGTTTGTACCTTGGTGCATTGCTATTATGATGGCGGATTTCCACCGTAATATTTTTATTTGTAATCTTTTGCATGTTTATGTGCTGCTGTGGTTCCCTGTGTGTGTGTGTGTGTGTGTGTGTGTGTGTGTGTGTGTGTGTGTGTGTGTGTAACAAGCATAGTGTGCGCGCACTGTGCACGAGCCTAGGTGCATTTTACTAATGCGCTGTTAAAATAATAATGAAATGCTGCTCAACCTTTATTGTGCGGTCGTTTAGTTTAATTCCCAGTTTATTAGTATCCAATATCCAATGCTGTCCAAATTCCAAACCCCAAGTTCATTGGGTCCCCAGCACACCAAATGTGAAATTGATCGGATGAATGAGATATTTATTATAAACAGACACACACACACACACGCACGCACGCACGCACGCACGCACGCACGCACGCACGCATACAGAGGTTCCTGGATTTATAGATAGATATCATCCAGTAGCAAGTGGTGAAAGTAGGAGAAGTCAGTGGGAAAGTAGGAGTATGAAAACATACTTTTAAAAGAAATCATTAACATTATTTCCTTAATGTTGTTAGTTTATTCTTATGATTATTATAACACATTGTTCAGCTGCTGTTTACATTTAAAGATATATTTTTCTTTTTGCATCTCTGCAGAGGATAGGTTCCATCCATTGATCAATTTGAACCTTGACACTATCCCAGCATGCATTGTGTTAGAAGCAGTGAAGATCTAAGAGCAATTTAAAGTTTCCAGAGCACCTAAACTGCTTGTCTTTGGACCCTGGGAAGAAACTAAAGCTGAACATGGCACACGCCCATCCACTACCCCACCTTCCACTCTCTTAACTCTTAAAGGGGCCAATACTTCCTGCGTTGACACTTAACATTGGCATTGCACGTAAACAGCGATTTTCAGAATCATCCAATATGGATGTAATTGGATACTTGACTGCACGCAGACACAAGGAGAATTTCCACACAAACCTTTATGCTGTGAGGGGACAATGCTAATCAATGAGCCAGCCAAGGATCACGTCTTCTCACCTAATTAATGTTCTAACCCAAAATCTTACTTATTCTCATTTGTAAATATTGGATGTCCTGCCAAGTGTCTCCTAATAGCCCTCTCCTGTTCGCTGATGGCCTATCAGGGTCTGAGAGGCGAGACAGAGGTAGTGGCCTCTACCCATGCCTGACATTGAACACTTGCTCTGTTGTAAATAAACTAGACACTCCACACTCCACTGCTGTAGAGAGAATGAGCTGGTTCCCTAAGTAGCTCTTCTGCCAGAACTTGAAGATCTTTGAATTTGAAAAAGAAAGTCTAATGAATATGAACACAGACCAGAGTAAGCCTTTCAGAACCTTAAGGATTTCACTGCAGCCCCTCTGGTGCTGGTTCATCTGTCTCTTCTATGGCTGCAGTGGGATTCTGGGAAATCTTCCCATTAGAATTCCTGCAGGGTTCTGTCACACTGAGAAACCAGCGTGATTGGATGGATTTAAATGCAAAGCGTCATATAAGGGAGCAAAGGGGGGATATGAGAAAGAGATGAGGGTTGGGGGATCAAACAGAAGTACTGGAGGAAAAGACCGGACAGAGGTAGTGGATAAAGTCAGGTGAATGAAATAAGGAAAACAAAAGAAAGAGGGCCTCAAGCACATAAAGTGCCTTCCCAGGGGAGTTTTTTCTTTCTCTGAGCTGCTTGCTTTCACAGAAAAAAAACAGTTTTCCTTTGATGGGCTCAGGCACAGGCACAGGCAGAGGGCTGCTTCCTTTGCTGATAACCAGGGCTTTTGTTTTCAGTCTAATCAGGAAAATGGCAAAGTAACAAGACATTTAGTAACTTGCATAGTCACACACACACACACGCATGCGCACGCACGCACACACACACACACACACACACACACACACACACACACACACACACACACACACACACACACACACACACACACACACACACACACACACACACACATTCACAGTCCCTGTAGAAATAATATTGTTTTCATAGTGTCATGGGTGAAATATAAGAGAGAAAAGTAAACAAAAAGGAAAAATGTGTCAAAAAAATATATATATAATGGTACATTCTATTATTCTTGAAGCCTGACTACAGAAACTGGCGTAGAACTGGCTCTCATATGTGATCTCTTGTGACAGCCTCACCCGATGCTCTGGTCACGGTCCTGTAGTGCTTGGGAGGTCGTTAGCATCACTCAGCATCAATAGAACGTCCAGGCTTCCCTTGGGACGACTTGTGCTTCCACTAGTTCCTGAGTCTGTATGTATTTGTGCGTGTGTACATGTGTGGTTGTGTTACATGCTGCTGGTGCCTGAGCGTACAAACTCCAGAGCAATTCCTCATCACATTCTCCTCATTTGACATCTTCATCCTCAGCACTGCAACATTTGCATGGCTCAGTGAGCTCAATCCAGCCCCTAAAGTTGAGGCACATTAGCATAGAGTTGTGTGTCTTTTTACTTCATGCATGGACTAGCAGGACGCCTTTGAACTAGTATGCGGATAGACTGGATGGGGGAATCTGTATTCATTATTCATTCCATGGTGGGACTTGGCTTTTAGCTGCAGTACACCAGGGCTCCCCCTCACTAGTTAGACATAACTGGAGCAAAGAACAGAAAGCCCTGCAAGAACTGTATGTGACCACAGAGTTCATTCAGTGTGGGCCTGTGGATATAGCTACTGTACATGTGTATCTGTCCATGTTAATGTGTGTGGAGAGAAAGGGAGGGCACATGAAGAATTTGATTAGGAATGTTTGTTTAGTTTACAAATAGGATGTCCAGAGATTCGAACTCCGCAGACAAGGAAAAGGGAATTATTATGCAAACATTATGAGTGCAGGAATGTTCCTTCTCCACTAGCCTCCAGCTGCTACATCCTCCATACAGCGTACTAAGTGCACAGTCTGACTTTTTAATGAGAGTCTTGTAATTACGTAATGCTAATTCTGGGTCCCATGACTTTTTATGGCTTTTTTAGGCCATTGTGTACTGTCTCCTACAAATTAGGCTTGTATACAGCTAACTTGCAACTCAGTGAATTCCGTTATTTATCACCACAATGAGAAAACATTCTTTATGGAGCACTGCACCAATTCGGCATTATATGTCTACAACATTGTCGAATTTACAATGAACAGTTTAGAAACGTTATCAGAATTGTTGCAGCAGAACTAGAGATACTGTTTTTTATTCCATGTTCTTCCTTGTTAACACCTACATTACCCACAATGCAACTTGGAGGCTTTATGCATTTTTTTTAACAGTATGGTTATGTATAGGCACTAACAGCTATTGTTTAGGTTAAGAAAACACAATGGTCTTGGTTTAATAACATCCACAGTAGTCTCGCATTGCGAGGCCTTCCTCCACAGCGCTGCAGAGGAGGGTCTGGCTAGTCCAAACAGCATTCCGAGATGGGAGAAAAATGTGCTCTGGTTCATTGCCATTTCTTTAAACCAATCACAATCGTCTTGGACGGAGCAACTGCGCCTCTGCAAAATAGCCTCGGGAAGGAACTTGTTTTGGTGGAACGTGTACATTCAAAGGTTGTTTTAGTCGTGCAACAGGAAACTCAGTTTGGACAGATAGTCTAGCTAGCTGTCTGGATTTACCTTGCAGAGATCTGAGGAGCAGTTAACCATAGTCCTCATAAATCCACCAGAGTTTAGAATGCCAACACAAAGAAAGCGAAAGGTGACGGACATCCGGCGTAATTTCTGGTGGTACTTGAACAATCCTGGAAATGAAATGTCGTCGATATAGACTACATCCACAGTGATTTGGAGCACAAGACATGGAATGTTTACTCTATTAACATTTATTAACCAGACCACAATCTTCCCTGAACCACAGACAAAGTGCTTTTGTTGCCTAAACCTAACCACACAAGGGACTGAGGTTATGAAACCTGAGCTAGGGTGTAAAAACCCTGTAGTTTGTACACCAACCATCGACCCCAAACATGTTACATATGACTTGCGCACAGTACAAAAACAATGAACCAACAAAACCTAATTTGCAAAATAAATCAGTAGTATATAAAAACAATTTCTTATGGAAAGTGTTGCTTTTAGTAGTCGTGTCACTGTTGATGTTCTTGCCGCAATTCACCACTGAAAGCCTCATCAGCTTGAACTCAAGTTTGTACTGAGTAGGAAGAGACCACAGTGACGTCACTTCCACAAAACTTCCCCAACTGCCTGTGTAATCAGGTTTAAGAAGTTAGTGGGCTTGAGTAAGGCGTATCTGTTACATGAGAACATTCCACTATCAGGGTGAGGTTTCTAAACTAATATACATCATACTCAGTAATACAGGCCTCATATCTAGTGAGCCACCAGAGAATAAAAGACTCTTAAAACATAACTTCATGCATTAGGGTGATCCATCTCTGGAGGTCATATTTCAGATGATGCTTTACTGACCACAGTAAGAAGAAGAGAAGTTGCGGTTGCCGCTGGACTCAATAAAAGCTGGAATATTGCTGGTGCCTAAAACAGTTTATGAACGTCACCAGTTTTTTAGATTGAGTACTGCTCCAGGGAGGTGCTTTCCCATCTCTGAGTATACTGAATAAATGATGATCTGAGCAGAATATATTCTTTGCCTGCTTTCAGTTTGAGGGAAGCAAGAAGGTGAAATTTGAGCACCCCAAATTAGCATATTGGAATCTACAGTTAGCATCCTTAATAGAAAATATAGAAACTAATTTTAGTGACATTTTGTTTTTAAGCTGGTTGTGGATTTAGAATGACAAAACAGCCGAATTAAACAAGTGTGTTGATGTGCACGCAGAGATATTTCAAAAACAACATTTCTCTAGTGACTGCTGTAATTTTACATTTTTGTGTGAGCTCTTAGGAGAATAAACATATATAAACTCCCATTTCTCTTTTGCTATTCTCTGTGTACTCATGTGCATCAGCTTGTAACTCCTCTGCCTTAATGAGTCTATTTCAAGAGTGACACAGTACCAAACACTGGCACAAAAAAATCAGTTGACAAAGTCAAGTAATGCATTTTCCACCAAGTTCCTAAACTATGAAATATGAACTGGTATTCCATCCATCCGTCCATCGTCCTAGCATAAAAGTGCCCCTAGCACTCCCATTCAAAAGGCCATTTGACCGAAAAACGAGAATACGGTAAATCTTAAAAGTGGCGCTTCCGTCCTAATTATGCTTTTAAACTAAAGTTTGACTCGGGTACATTCACAAAAACACCCTAGCTTGCATTTTGGCGAGAGTTACGCTTTAACTGTCCGCCTTCCCTTATATAAAAGTGAAACTCAGTTTGTATGGATTAAACTTGTAGTAGTAGTTTGGGGTAGAAACATTCCAAACATTGTCAGTATCTACTTGTTATTAATGGTTGATAGTATCAATTCAGTAAAAACATAGAAAACAGCACCTACAGCCAGGGCTTGTTGCAGCTACAATCATTGATAAATATACATTCTGGGTGAATGAAAGATTCTGACTGGACTGAAGTCAATGTGTCTGCAACCATGGTATTTTTTTGACACATATTGTAAATGAGACAGAGATGAATTCAAAAACATTGGAGCATGACACCAGAGAAACAGAGCGGGGATGGAAATAAAAACAGGGACAGACAGTCCAATTGAAAAAGTAAATTGAGACTGGGTTGGGGTGGTAGTGGTGAGGTGAATGGGGTGGACATGCAGCAGTGTCAGCGAGTTTCGTAGCAGAACCAGCTTATCAAAAAATACCGTTTCATCCAGACTGTCAGACACGCACGCACACACATGTCTAGTGTATGTGTTACAATGGTGGAAGTACTTAGATCCTTTACTCAAGTAAAAGTGGCAATACTACCATATAAAATATCCCCAACACTTGCTTAATTCTGTCACACTAAACTAAAAAAGTAGATTTCTAGATACAGAAAACTGTAGATTCTAGTGTTCACATTTTGGTTGCTCAAATTTAAGCCTTGAGCTTCCCTTTCAACTCTAAAGAAAAGGAAATATTCTGCTCAGATCATCATTTATTCAGTATATTCAGAGATGGGAAAGCACCTCCCTGGAGCAGTACTCAATCTAAAAAACTGGTGAAGTCAAAAAACTATTTTTAGCACCAGCAATATTCCAGCTTCTGTCGAGTCCAGAGGCAACTGCTACTTCTCTTCTTCTTGCTTATGGTCAAGTGGTCAGTAAAGCATCACCTTTTATATATATCTATCCAATATATATATATATATATATATATATATATATATATATATATATATATATATATATATATATAGAGAGAGAGAGAGAGAGAGAGAGAGTGAGAGAGAGAGAGAGAGAGAGAGATCTATGATAAAATAAGATTTTACTTATTTAAATTAAAAACAATAGAAAGTGAATGGCAGATAAATAAAAAAAATGTATGGGGAACACTGCAAAATAAAAACCACAATCCCACAATTAGCTCAGTCTCAACAAAATTAGTAAATTGCTAAACAAACAACCTTAAAGGTTATCCAAAGTTAGTATTAACTGCAAAGGTTTTGTATTTCAATGTGTTACTGTGTTGCTATGTAATTTACAGAAATGCATTAAACAGGAGATGGACACAGTATCCTTCCTCTCTCTATTCTGTATATCCTCAGTATTAGTGTACATATAATAAGAAAGAAATAATACATATTTCAGGGCTCAAGAGTGAGACCATTTTGTAAAAACTGCACCTCCAAATAATTTGGAGGTGCAGTTTTTAATAACTAAACTCAAGGTCATTAAATGTGCCGAAGCACGACTTTCCAAAAGAGATGAATATCACCAAAATAAGTGGCTCAAGGGTTTCAAAGGGATACAACTGCTGCCTAATTAAAACCAAATTCACATTGGACAAAATGAAAAGGAAAAAAGCCATTTAAGGAAGCAGAATAATGAAAGGTTACTGTATGTCGGCAAGTGAAGTTCTTGCATTTAATATTTTACTGTTAATAATTCACTCACAATCCTAAATATTATAGCATATGGAGCTGGCTGGTAAAGCCAGCTGTAATGAGAAAGTGGCTTATACTGCCTCGTTCAGCAGTCTACCCTTATCTCTTTTATCCTTTAAGAATACACCTAAGCCTTGCAATCCAAGTGCAGAGAACTGCATCGTCATAAGATCACAACAAGCCTGTAAAATCAACACAAAAGCCTACACACTGCATGAAGACTGCTCTTACTGTAAATACTGTATAACACATTTGTCCCAACCGGGAGTGAATATGAAAGATAATAAAGATAATTAATCACACTGTAGAGATGTTTTCATCCTCTGTGTCCATGGCAACAAAAGGATGGTGAGCGGGGGAAGCTGAGGATGGCCCGGTCAATGCTCCAGCGTGGGATCATAGCGGTAATAGCTGATTTTCCGTTGAGTATTTAGCCCCTCTGATTGGCCACTGTGGCCTCAAGGCTTCCAGTTATTGAGGTCATATCTGTCACTTTTAATGATTGGCCTCATTCCACCAATTAGGATGTGTATCATACAGTACAGAGATTTAGAGGGGGAGATGGGAATAGTAATGTATGTTCTTCAGAGAATCTAAAATAAGACCAGTGTTGTTTTTTATAACAGTCCATGGTGATTGCTTTTCAGATTACTATTGCACATTTCTTTATCCACATAGTCTGTGATACATTTTTCTAAAGCGAGTCAGACTCAATGTTAGGTAAGCACACTGCAGCAGTTTTACTTCAGTCAGTGACTACTTGACAGCTTCAAGTCTGATCTGTGCAGAACTACCAACTATACAAAACACCCTGTTTTCACTTGTTGTGGCCGATTAGACCTGTGCTCGGATTGGGGTTGGGTGAAGCTATTTTTTATGACTTTTTTTTTTTACTAATGATAATATAATAATGACTCCAAGTGTAATGTACTGGCGTGGTGTAGCCGAAAGTAAAGGGGACAAGAAATAGCAGGGTTGTAGTAAGGCTGGTCAATATATCAATATTATATCGATATATGTAACTAGATATCGTCTTTTGGATATCATTATATTGTAGTATGGCATAAGTGTTCTCTTTTCCTGGTTTTACAGGCTGCATTACAGTTAATTAACTACTTAATCAATATATCCACATTATTGTTGATTATTTATTTAAAATCTCATTGGTAAACTATTTTGTAAAAGCACCAATTCTCAACCCTACAATATCGTCGCAATATCGACATTGAGGTATTTGGTCAAGAATAGACAAACTCTGGGAGCTAATCATAGACTGTATAAAAACATATCTCTTGAATGAAGCCTACAGTCTATACTCGCCTACTGTGATGGCAGCCCACCTGTCACCCAAAGCGGAACTCCCTGAATTATGCAGAACTTTAAGCCTGAATAAAATTAAAACGGGTAAGTTATTAAAAAAAGTTGTCATGTACACTAAGGGGAACTTCTAGACCAAAACCGTTTTTATTCTAGACTATAAACATGTTTAATTCTGCTGTAAAGTTGGACATTTTAACATCTTTCGGAGCCGGCCTCAAGTGGCCACTCAATGAACTGCAGATTTTGCGAAGATGATTTATGAATAGTGAACTTAAGGTTGTTGTTTCGAGTCCCTGTTTACATGTTTATTAGAATTTACCGTTACAACACACTGTTTATTTCTTATAAACATTTAATTATTGTAAGACACAAGAATAATTCAGACTCAGTGCTTTATTGCTCGACTGCAGAAACTATTCAGCGTTATACACTTCAGTAGCCTGAAGGTCATACGACACAGAATCTTCTGGGATCTTTATCGGTCCACCAGCAGCCTTATAGCCTGTTGAGAAATGTATTTGTCTGTTCACAATTGTCAGCTGAAGGCAATATTGTGTGGTGGAAGTTTTTCTTGTAGCAGCAGGGTTTAGTCATATCAATGATAAGAATGAAAACGAATAGAGACTGTTTTGAGAATTAAACCAAAGTCTGGTCTTTGAGCATTTATTATATTTTGCAAAATAGAGGAACACAGTTTCAAGAGGTATACGCAGCACAACTGAAACAGTATTTCTGCCTTCTAGATAAAACATTACACATTATATAGGAAACGTTGCATAGCACTATCTGAAATTGCTTTCTTCTGAGAAATATTGCTCCTTTTTATTGCAAGAGTACAGTATATTGTGTTTTTATTTTTGTAACCCTGTAGCCAAATTCCTTTTGCTTGTATAAAACTTGCACAGCTGAAGCGTGCTAAACCTTTCCACTCTCTCACCTTAATGGATTCTCTGCTCTCATTTTATTTGTTTGCACTGTGTGGGTATTTAAACCACTATCGTCATGGTGGCTATGAAGGCATTAAGCAACATAAACAGCTTACTCCTTCATGTTGTGAATTCCTGCATGTGTGTTACTCTGGAGATAAGTAGTCTTTGACAGCAGAGAATGAGGACAAGCAAAGCGCTGAGAGACACGTAATGGAGTTGACATGGCTGTGAGCTGTAGCTTAAAGTTCGTACATCTGTGTTTGAGTGTAGCAAAGGTGAAATGTGTACCTGCACCAACACATACACGTGTTTGTATTGTCTGTGCAGTCACAGATGAAAACTAGTAAAATGTTTTCTTTCTCTGGTGAAATTAATGTGGCTGCCCAGAGTCCCCAGTGTTGGATAAAGAAAACATGATCACGTTTGCGGTGGTGTGTGTGTGTCATTTTAGCTACAGTGTGTTTTGCTCCGGCCACTATAGCTCTAACAGAACCATATACACCGGGGAACCACAAGGATTTGTCATCTCACCGCTCCTGTTCCCCCTGTACACAAACGACTACAGGTGCTCAGATCCTGGGATGCTGTACATCAAGTACTCTGGCGACACAGTTATTGACACCACTAACTCCACCGCATCAGTAAGGAAACATTTTGCAAGGTGGTATGAGAACAACTACCTGGACCTAAATCTCAGCAAAACCAAAGAACTACTGGTAGATTCTGGAGGTAAATGGCCAGACAATAGAGCGCGTCGAGGAGTTTAAACACCTTGGCAGTACCATCAATCACAAGCTCACATTTAAGACCAATGAAGAGCATGATACTCTCCAAGTGCCAACAATGCCTGCTCTTCCTCAGAAAAATAAGGAAGCTCCAGCTATCAGTCCGGCAGGTGTTCTACAGATCCTTTGTGGAATCCATACTGAGCTTCAGTATCACGGCATGGTTTGGAGGGATGAGCGCTATCAACCTGAAACCCCCTCAACAGGATTGTAACGATCAGCAGCAAAATCATCGGGCACAAAAAGAGCTAATCAGCATCAATTACATAAATGAAACGGACAGTAAAGAAGGTCTCACCAATAGCTAAAGACACACACACAACACACACACACACACACACACACACACACACACACACACACACACACACACACACACACACACACACACACACACACACACACTCAACACCATCTACAACCTCATGCGCTCTGGATGCCGATTTATGACCCTTCCCCTCAGAACCAGAAGGTCCACATCAGTCCATAAATTCGTCATGACGAGGAAAAAAACATATAAGTCGCACTGGGCTATAAGTCGCATTTGTTTAGAACCAAGAGAAAACATTACCGTCTACAGCCGCGAGGGCGCTCTATGCAACATTAACTGAAAACAACTGAAAAACTGTTAACTGAAATATTAATGGAGAACAGCGGACATACTGATAGTTCGCGCATGTGTGCTTATTCTTCTTCGCTGCTATAAACAGTGGTTGCTTGTGGCGACACAGGAAGTTGTGCTGTTGCCGCTGTCACTGCGCGATCTGAGTCTCAACGCGATCTGAGTCGCGTCGAGTTGCGTATGCTCAGATTTAAACAATTTACGGCATAACGACAATAACGGAAGATGGGAACAGCAATAATCGAAGATATGGAAGATGGAAATGGCAGTAATGTATTATTTAGCGTAAAGCATCACATGTTCACGGCATGATCCCTCACGTCAGTTAATAAAAAATAAAAAAGTAAGTGAAAATGGAGCTACATGACCAAGTTTGTTCACTGCTGGCTACAAGTTAGCAATCAAACACAACAACGGCTGTTATTTGATTGGTGTTATGAGCTAACAATAGCAATCAAACAATCATAGATAGCATTTGATAACTAAAACGTTTTTGAAATGATTTCCACCTTCTATATCTTCGATTATTGCTGTTCCCATCGTTATTGTCGTTATGCCGTAAATTGTTTAAATCTGAGCATGCGCAACTCGACGCGACTCAGATCGCGTTGAGACTCAGATCGCGCAGTGACAGCCACCATAGACAGTATTTAAAAAGGTTGCCACGGGCAACCACTACTGTTTAGAGAAGCGAAGAAGAAGACGCACACACGCGCGCTACCAGTATGTCCGCTGTTCTCCGTTAATATTTCAGTTAACAGTTTTTCAGTTGTTTTCAGTTAATGTTTTCAGGGGTAGGCTACCGGAGCACTGAGCAGCATAGAGCGCCCTCTCGCGGCTGTAGACGGTAATGTTTTATCTTGGTTAATTTCTCATGGTTCATGTCAAATTAATTTTGATAAATAAGTCGTGCCTGACTATAAGTCGCAGGAACAGCCAAACTATGAAAAAAAGTGTGACTTATAGTCCGGAAAATACGGTAGTTATGTACCTACCTCCATCCGCCTACTTAACTCTTAACTTCCCCCATCCCCACCTGTTTCTGACAACAGCACCCCACCCCAGCTTTGTATCCTAATTTGTATTTGAAATGTATGCAATTTATATATCCTTTCATGTATCATGGCTACACACAGTGATTAACAAATTATGGCCATGACTGTGCTATGATTATCTATTTTTGCTGTATTTGTCTTATTTGTCCACCGCACAAATGAAGTTCCTCACAGAAAATTAAGTGATTGGATTAGATGCTCCGTTATGTGCATATTAGGCGTCATTTCCTCCATTAGCAGTGTGCGCTGTCATCCGTGCAACATTAACACCATGCTGGGGCCCCTTTCTCTTCCTTCTATCTCTCGCTGATCGAACACACTGGAGGCGATTTGGTTGTAAATGAGATTTGGCATGGCTGTGTTCGCCATAATCTCAGCCAACGACCATCCCTCTGAGGGTTTTTACAGGCTGATTGACTCCAGTGAAATGCAGCTAAGAAAGAGGCAGCAGTACTGGTCATGCCTGGCTGAAGCCTGGGAAGAGAGACCACAGACTGCAGGGCTTTGGGGTAGACAGCTCAGAGGGATGGTTTAATGCAGTGCACACACACAAACGCACACGTCCACAGATCCTTTGAGGCAGGTCTACCACTAGCAGGTGGGAACCACAGGATTTGGTAATGGGACAATCCTGATGGATCGCTTGCCTGACATCCCGCACTGTTTTCCTCAATGAGAGGCCAATATTAGCAGGGGGTAAATGAGTTTTAAATCACCTGTGCAACCCTCTGCCCTCATACAGCCTCTTTCCCAAGATAGTATAGTACAAAGGAGAAACATTAATTCATCATGTTTTTAACCTTCCTAATGAATGTTTTTGTTATTTACTTAATTTTGCTGCCTTTTCATAGTTAATCAACACAGGAGAGCTGAGTAATACACCATTTTCTGGCAGATTTTACTGCATTTTAATGCCTGTAATAGGACTTGTTTTTAATTGCTTAGATGCTTTTAGCACATCTATCATAATGTACTAATGTACATAATGTAGCAGCAAACCTCAAGGGAGTTCTGGATATAATTCGCTGCTAATTTGAGCTTTAATTAGAAGTTTAAGAGAGTTGTTAATGCATGTTTTACATTTACATAACTGTGGAACATTTACAGAAATATTGAAATTGAAATTTATTTTGTTCTATAAATAATTATACGAACAGTCTGGGATAAAAGAAAAGAAAAACAAAAAACAGACAGACAAACAAAATGTCAATTACTTCCAACAATACAATACAGTTGAAAAGAATGCAACATTGATAAGTATGATAGTAGTCCTACCATACTAATGTCAACATTTCATTCTGATTATAGATTTTATATTTGTTTATTTAACTATTTTAACTTTTTTTTAACTTACAAAGTGTGCAGGACAGTTTCTGTTCACTACAACAGTGAGCAATGTTTACTTTCAGGGAGTCATTTCTATTTATTTATTTTTTTATACATCATGTATCATGTATCATACATGATTTGTGCTTTTTTAAAATCCACCATACCATAAATATGCATTTTCTAGCTACTGATGATGTGGACAAAGTCATCAATGACTTTATAAAGTACTTTTTTAAATTAAATTAAATTAGTAAATTAAAAAAGTAAATTTTTTGTTTCTACAACTGATGTGATTTATACAGACTATTATCAGTCATTGATGTAGCTGTAGTAATAATGTCACATAGACAAGTACTGTACTTGATTACAGCTCATCTACCTATTTGACTGTACTCCTGATAAAATAACTTTCGGCTAATATACAGACTCTGGGTCATTTACACAACAGGACCTTCCAGAGAGATGTACTGTGTGCTTACTGGTGTGAGAAAGCAGTTGAAGTAGCATACTGAGTGTCTGATCAGTCTGACAAAGCCAATTAGTAAAGACATCACTGAGGAGATTTGTGGTGGAAAGGATTTCAAAGTTGTTTTTTTTCCTTTTCTTTATACTTGAAAGAGCCACCTGATTTTTATTTTTTAGAGCTAATTAAAGTGAAAATGCCAAAGGAAGGTTATCCATCAAAGCTGGTTTCACACGTCTCACAACTTGGGCTTTTCCTCAAGGATATGCAAGACATTTGCAAGACATTTATTACCATACAGTTTTGCATGGCTGCTGCTTTTTCATTACATTACATTACATCATTTCGCTGATGCTTTTATCCAAAGCGACTTACAATTAAGTGCTTTCAACTGTGAAGGTACAAACTCAAGACAGCAAGTATTAAGTGCAAGTACATTAGCTTTAAATAAGTAAAGCTACAAAGAGATATGAAAGTGCAAGTACATAGCTTTGAATAAGTAAAGCTACAAAGAGATATGAAAGTGCAAGTACATAGTTTAAAATAAGTAAAGCTACAAGCTACATTTCATGTTTTACCTTATAGCAAAAAAAGTGAATCAATATTCCCAGTCAGTGCTATAAACCCTGGAGATGTTTATGGTGATGAATAAAACATTGTAGTATATTATTCACTCCAGAACAGCACCTCTGTAGCTGGTGGGGATTCTTTTCAACTTAAGAACCCTTCAGAGGAACATATGCATGCTGACATGAGACCTTCTGTTTGTGGACTCATTTTAGACACTAACTAGTTTCTCCATAGTGAGCAGTAAATTGTTGATCATAAAGCAAAAATGTGCGTCTGGTTCCAACTGTTATGGTTGTTGGTCGGACAAAACAAGACATTTGAAGAAGTCTAATTGGACAAGCCTTTTTACTTTGTTTTTTACTTTTATAGACTGAATTAAAAAAACGATTGATTAATAGATAATAACTGTAACCTTTAGTTGCAGTCCTATCTTCTAAACCCATTATATTCTCTCTTTTTTTCCCAGGTATTTCGATGGCCTATTGCCAGCAGACTGGATGGAAACGAGATGCTGGAGATCCAAGTGTACAATTACAGCAAAGTTTTTTCCAACAGGTAAGGTTGTACCACTGTTCCCAGACTGCCCTTTAACCACATTTACCACAGAAAACAGCATTTCTGAGTAAACAGTTTGTGGCGTCATCTCCCTTCCTGCCTTCCTGTCACAGCCTGTGACCAATTCAGACCGACACACGGTGCATATTTCTCAGATAAAGGAGAAAACGCTTGTATTCCTTGAAAGCTTGTTCTAAATTGATTCAATTTAGTGTGTAAAAGACTATAAACCACAAAGCTGGCCATGACATCAGGAGCGGAGTGGAGGTAATGAAAACGCATTAGATCTTCAATAATGGGCACATTTGTGACTTTACACTCTCCGAACAGTCAAAACATGAGAAGCACACAGGGTGCTTAAGTGGATAACACAGCTGGGATCACATGCTGCAATTACTACACAGAAATCATCCGTGTAGAGGCAATGGTGAAAACTGACTAATTAAGTAATTTCCCTTTACTCCTACATTTTCTTGTTTTCTTCATCTTAGTTTCCCTTTAAGTGTATCTTGCACTGTAGCCACTCAGGCTGATGTGTCCAGGTCTGGTAAGACGTATGCTGGTTGTGCCAGGAAGACTGTCTGTCTCCTGTGTCAGTAACAAATCCAATCAGATCATTATAGCTGCTGCGTTTAACTGGATGTGTCCAGACTGAGGACACATTATGTTGCCCACACAGTCATTAAAACTTAGTATGCTAGTCTATGTTTATGTGTATGTGGGTGGTGATGTATATGTCCATGTGTACCACTGTCTTTATATTTTTTTCTGTGTGACCTGTGAGGAAAACAGGAACAGGACAGCCACACATGACAATTCAGAGAGGGTCAAAGTTTCCAATCCAACTAGCTTGACTAACTTTGACTCAGGCTAAAATAAAATGTGGTGATCCTCTGACTTTTCTTGCAATGGTCTATGAGGTTGACATTTTTGTGTTTTAGTTAAAAATCTAAAACATTATACAATGAATTACCATGACATTTGTTACAGAAATATCTTGTAGTCCAAAGGATGTACTCTAATAAATGTCAATCTCCTCACTTTTTAACTAACACCACCAGCATGTCAAAGTTTTCTCTTAAGTGTGAAAACAACATGAGCAATAACTCATCTGGAATTTTATACCCACTTAAATGAGTGCCGGGTTGTGTTGTGCGTGTGTATATGTGTGACTGTAAGTGTCTTTGCATACAAGAGTACTTGTTTATGTGCACACGTTTGTTTTAATATATATTTTGCTTGTGTACGTGCATGTGAATTTGAGATAGTGTCGTAATCAAGCAGTAAGTGGATGAAAACATTTCTTAATTGCATTAAGTTTAAAAGTAGTAATACCATTTATTTTCAACACAGAAAACTTATAAGCACAGGTTACGTTTTCACTTATCCTGTGAAATATCTATTAATATCAACTATTAATAGATGTATGGGCACAACATTTTGTTCATGGTCCCCTGAGTATGAATCATGCCGAATTGTGTGGACCCCCCCAAACTATTTGATGTATTGTCATGAAATTTTGTACATGCATTAAGTTCTTTTTAGGATGAATTTCATTAACTTTGGTGATAACTTTTTATCTTTTATCAGGTCAAAATCGCAATTTGCCCAATCCATCTGCAAAACTAGTGACATTGTCATCTGTCTCAGCTGTGCTTTGTGCTAGTGCTAAATAGCAAATTATAAATTTCCTGTTGCTATTTTTCTAGTTCTGACACAGGAAGATCCCTATTCTTAGTCTAGCTTACAAAGCTCTGATTAGCCTGGTTATTTTTTAATAACATGGACAGCAGTCTGGAACCAGAATTTCATCATTCAGTTGGTGCATACCATTTCTATTGTAAAATAAAATTGCATTTCTATTGTGCAGACCAAAACATTGAGTACTCAAGCCACACGCACACACACACACACACACACACACACACACACACACACACACACACACACACACACACACACACACACACACACACACACACACACACACGCACACACAGCACAACCCTGTACATATTTAAGTGGGTAAATAATTTAAGATGAGTCATAGTCATGTTGTTCTCACACCTGCTCCATATGTCCACAAGCATCATCATTACCAGGCTAACTGATCTGCTTCATTACTGTCTGCACCAACACACTGTAAGGCCAGTGTGTCACACTGTGCGACCATATCACATTACCACAACACAAAGAGATAGCAGTGATGCAGGATGGTCTTTGTTCCGTAGTGGCATATAGACCATGTTTTATGATTTGTTTTCTCCTGTGGCTGAAAGATGCTTTTATATTTTGCATGCTGTGGAGTAGACTGTGTGAGAGTTACTGAGCACTGGAGCAAAGAGAGGTTGTGTGATTATATATTCAAAATAGATCTTCAGAGGTCAGTGGCTCCCAGGGGGTCTATTGAGAAACATCAGGGGGTTCTTGGAATTATAATTGGTATTATTAATGTTATTTTCAGATGATCAGATGTTTTGCAGCAAGCTCAGTACACTTTTTTACTGTTACCTTGCAATACCTTGTGATAACTTTCCACAATGGTAAAATCCTGTCTCACAGTGTTATAAACCGCTTTTCAGGTTTACATTGTCAATGATAAGCCTTAACTCCACAGATATACTACTCTAACTGGACCTTCCGGATGTTATTTCATATATCACCTGAAGCAACACTTTCTGCATAGGGAGGAAGTACATAAGGGCTAAAATGTAGCCACCTGTGTACCATGAATGGCAGCTGAGTTGAGGACACTTTGGAGCCTAAAAGCTTTTTGGTTAAGACAGGTAAGAACAGTGCAATAGTCCAAAGTCCACCCCAAAGGAACTTACCATCTCCAACAGAAAACACTGTTCACAAACTGCTCCAAACAGCTCTGTTGTAGTCCAGCCTTTACTTCCGTGACGAACGTGCGTCACTTTGTAACACGCGTTATAATGCTCGCCTAGCTGCTAGCATGGCACGCCCTCATACTCTGCTTCTGACTGGCTAGCAGTCCTTACCTAGCTACTACCGCATGTGCGACTCCCAACAAAGATGGAATAGAAGTGTGATGCCTCACTCTGTAGCTAAAACAGAGAGCTCAACACACAGGGTGAAAAGAGGAGCTTCAGCAATGTGCAGTTTGACAAAGATATGGTGTTTTTTGAAAATTAAACCATGTAAACCTATTCTGGTACAACCTCTAAATACAATTATGAACCTGAAGATGAGCATAATATGAGCACTTTAAGAAAAGCGTATATATGCTGGTACATAGAGCTCATACACTGACAGTTCAAAGTGGGTGATTTAGAATTTTTAATTGGATTGGAAGCAATACGAGACTGAAAATGAGATGTTGTAGATGCAGCTCACTGATTGTTTGTGACACTCCTGCACACCCTAAGATTATTATAAAACAAAATGAGAATGAATTAAGTCTGACAGTGGAGTTATCTGAAGGTCAGCCTTGAATACTAAAAACTTTATTTGTTCTGTTCCTCTTCTGCAGACATAATCCATGGCACAAACAGATCTGGGAAAAGACAATATTACAGTTTTTTTATAGAATGTTTTCATAAATGTGGTAAAGCACCTTTATCTAATTTGCCAAAACAGACCTTCCTATCCAGATATTTTATTTCTAAAAGTTTTTTTAATTCATTTTCCATAAATGTAACTATATCATCATCAAAATTACATATACCATCATCACTCAGCTCTAATTGCATCCTTAAAACACCAGACACTGCAGTATATTGATGGACATCTGCTTTATGTAATTAAAAAACAATAACCCCATTATTTTCTCTTTCTACCATTCTCACTTTTTACAGACTGACATTTGAATAAACCACATATGGGTCATACTGTGTTTACATAACATTTGTATGCTTATTTTGTTCTACAACACTGCTGTTGTGAGCGTGAAACAACACGGTTCAACAAGAGAAATGTTACTGCTTCTAACCGCACACCCAGATTGGCATGACGCTGATGAGCACTGACAGCCAAGAACAAGTCTTAATAGCTTTTTCTATTGTTTGTGGTTTGTGTGAAACACTGGAGTATTGATTGCGTCCACGTAAATCAATAGATATTCATCCTTGAACACCAGTCAAAGACATGTTTGTCAAATCTTCTCATGTTCACATCAGTGTGTGTACACCGGTGGGGGACAGTGCTTGGCAGAAGCTGCTCCTCCGCCAAATCACACACAACTGTCACACTGTCCTCAAGCTGAGTTACCAGCAGCTGAGGTGGATTAGTGCACTGCAGCCTTGAGAACAACTCTATTTGACTTGGAAAAGATATTTTACATTTCAAAGCTCTCTTCATGTTCACCTGAGCCAGAGATTTTGTCATAGTCACGCATCGATTTGCAAAAGAAACTTGAGGCACACAAAGAAAAATAATACAAATTGAAAAGGGAATGGAGTTCTGAATTATAAAGCAGATGAAAGTAAATTGTTTGCAGAACTACAATCAATAATAAATGCCACCTTTTGAAGTGCTAAAAAGTGAGCCAGAACATGATAGGCCCTGCTCATTTCAATTATTCAACACTTGTATACACGTTACAATAGCTGAAAGGAAATGATAGACCGTTTGCTGGACATCTTGATCACCACTGTCTAGGGAAGAAAAGAGGATAATATTCTGGTGGGTTAATATTTTTAGAGATATAGCTCAGAGATTTGTATCTTCAAAGATAAAGCTGACTGCAGTAAACCATTAATTTCCTTACATACTTTTCTTGAGAAATGTCAAGCCTGTAAAGTTGATCATGGAGTGATTCAGTGGGGAGCCTGGCAGACATGCACCTTCACAGAGAAAGCTTCTGCCAGAGCCTGGAGGGGAGCACATACTTAACTTGATCCACATAACTTGAATTCAGAGTGAAGTCAAGTTCTGGGAGATTCAATTTACCTCATTATTAAGTTTTGAAGCTCTGCTGACAAATGTAGACTCACTTTCAAGTGTACGTTGAATTTGTCACCACCTATTCCAGACGAAAGAGAAAGTATAGGTGAGGACATAGATGGAGATAAAGAAAGAGAGAAATGGACTAGAACATGCATTTACTGTAGAAAATGCATGTGAGATCTGACAAGATTTGAAGAGTGCATATCAACACTGCAAAAACTGGAGGAAAAGCCAGGTGCTATTGCTCACAGCTTAAGCATATCATAAACATGAAAATATCTCAAATTTATATGTCCTCTGGCACTGCAGGGACTCAATCGTACAATGCTCAGTCAACAAGGTGCATGCTGTACCAAGTCAGCTAATGTCTGAGACTCTTTTATTCGAATCAATCAACTTAATTTGTGTGTTGTGAGTAGAACTGCCTTTTAAAAAGGTTCAAACTCAGGACCTTAGGTCCTGACACAAGAATCTGATTTAGAGAACAACTTTGGACTAAGATTTTTTACATTCATTTGCAGAGAGAAAGAGCATGAGAATTCCTTTCCGTACAGTTGATCTAGGGAGAGTGAAAGAATTAGGGCTGTCAAAATAACGCGTTCATTTTGATTAATTAATTTGAGAAAAAACAACGTGTTTAAAAATAATAACGCAGATTAATCCATTCTATATTGACCTTTCACCCGGAGACGTTCTAGCCACCATTCGACTGTAAAATGAAGGAGGGACAGGCAACAGAAACATCACTGCACGTGACACTAGTTAACACTACACTCAACAGCAGGTAACGTTAGCCTTCCGCTAGCTAGTAGCTGGATTAAACACGGTTAAAATGCTGACAGCTAACACTAAATGGTGTAAAGTTTGACTGAGTTTCTGCCGTTGTCGGAAAAACACGCGTTCAATATAACTGGTAACCTACAGCCTCGCAGTGCATTCGTAGTTATTGTGAAATAACGTGTGTGTGTGTGTGTGTGTGTGTGTGTGTGTGTGTGTGTGTGTGTGTGTGTGTGTGTGTGTGTGTGTGTGTGTGTGTGTGTGTGTGTGTGTGTGTGTGTGTGTGTGTGTGTGTGTGTGTGTGTGTGTGTGTGTGTGTGTGTGTGTGAGCTAGTGACCATTACAGTAGAAATGACTGTGGCTCAGTGTGCGCTGTGCTGCATGTTCTTTGTGTTCTTTGTGTTGCTGATTGCTCTGGGAATAACACACTGTTTTGGGGAAACTCTATAAATTATTCACCAGCTCTAATTGGCTAGCTGAATAGGGAATGTACTGGGTTTCTTCCCACTGTTATGTTCTATGAAGGATCCTTGGGCAGCATAAAAATTAACCTAGCCCAAACCAGTATGCTTCCCGATTCCAGAGTTGGTTATGTGAGGGTTAAAAATACTATGCATTGACAATAAAGCTTTATATCCAATACATTGGGTTTAATTACCTTGAAATAAGGACTTTGAGTAATGTAAGTCATCCATGGTTTTCAGCCACTTCCTTATTGGAGCTTTCAGAAAAAAGTTATAAATATGACTTGGATGTTGATAAGAACAATATTTACAAATCAGAAACTGGTGTTTACAGTAACTCCGATATAACTTGAATGTGGCAAAACTATACTGAAATAATGCATTAATACAACCATGAGGTTTTACACAAGGAAAAAAAACTGATAATTGATGTTAATGTTTTAATTTGACTTGTCAGACTTATATTTGTACTTTTGTAAAAGTGTTTTCTTTTAATGTTTATGTAGAAGAAAAATAGTTACAGTTAAAAAATGTGCCACATATGCTGAAGTTAGATCTAAGGTCTCTGCAGCCTTCAGCTTTCAAATTGAAACACACAGAGATACCTTTTTCTCTTAAGATAACTTTAGAAAATCAAATCAAAGAATAACATTCACTCAGAGTGCTGGGTGAATAAATGGTGTGCAAGTCTATTCTAATTTATTTGCTTGTCCTTGGGGGGCATTGATAAAAGCTTAAGAGAAGTTGTTGAGAATTTGCTGCCTGGTGCTGAAATTAGTTTGAAGCTTTGGAAAATTACCTGTCTGACATGTTTGCAGACCTGAGTCGCACAGCAAAAAACTTTTGCAATATATTTTATTTTAGCATTTTCTTTGACGTACTACCAGATAGATGGCATCTCCTAATCAAGATAATTGGATACAATAACAATTTTGCTAAATGTCAAACCAAAGTTTTTAAATGTGTTCTGTAAGCGATGTCACACATTTTTTAGCATACAACATTTTTTGTCACATACAGCAAACATCTCCTCACTATCCGCAAGCTGCCTGTCCCCTGAACACACTGTAAAAAAAAAAAAACGCGGTCTCTGTAGACAGCCCAGGCTCCACAAACACCAACAAAAACAAACTGTGCCAACCTGCACCACAAAACATATAGCCAATAACCAACAAGAAGGATTTGGGGGTGGGGGTTGGGGGGTTAGTTGCTTCGAGGAGTGACATACTGTAGTGAGCTGGTGATAACTGGTGAGACCAGATGCTTTTGGTGAATACCAAAGTATTATTTGTGTTTATTAGTTGACAAGTAGATAAACTAGGGATGTGACAACTACTAAAAGAGACTAAAGATTTACACAGAGGTAAAACAGATGTGAAGAGAAGAAACAAAGACCACCATGTATTGATGTAATGCCATGTATTGATCTCACTGAATTCTGTTTAGCCTGAGTGACTCTCTGTTTCCTTGCAGAATGGTGGGGACTTTCTGTATGGTACTTCAGAAGGTGGCTGAAGAGGGACACCTAGAGCTGACCGACACACTCATCGACGATAACAACACGTCAATAAAGGTAAATCTAAAGCTAGCAAAGGTGTCAAAAGTATTCACATTAATTACTCAGGTAGAAGTATAGATACTAGGGTTTAAAAAGACTGTAAAAGTTGAAGTATCAACTCAAAGTTTTTACTCAAGTAAAAGTGTAAAAGTACTGGTTTCAAAACTACTTAAAGTATAAAAGTGAAAGTAAAACTTTCTACTTAAGTAAGGTAACGAAGTATTTGTACTTCCTTACTTGACACTTCTGAAAGCTAGACACTGCTCTCACATTGAAGTGTCACCCATCTACAGGGGTTGCACAGTAGGAATGTTAACATATTTGTAGAGCTTGTTTCTATCTCTGCATCTTATTTTAATGAGTAACAAGTACAAAAAAAGAAGTTAGTCTTTAGACTTAATGGAGGTTTATCAGCTGCCATGGGTTTGTTATCTGGACATCCAAAATGAGGAGTAAACACCATTTACATGGCGCCTCTTCAACCCCACTGAACCCATCAGAACAAACTAATGCAGTACAGGCAAACAAAATTACTAAAAAACTAATTTAAAATTCAAGTGGAGATGCCTGGTTTCCAAAAATACCAAACATGTCAGGATGAAATTTAAGGGAAATGTGTATACAAATGATGCACCAGACATCTAGAATACTTTAATATGGGTCAGCCATAAAAAACTGGTACATCATATATTTAACGTGATGAGGAAAATTAAAGGGGAAAACTAGAGTCCAAAAATAAATGATAAAATCTTAAATCAAACAGACCTTTACCGTACAGCCATATAATTGAAATAAAATTGTATTAGTCAACAAAATGCATTCACAAGCAAATAGGGGAACATTAAATGGAGAAATCAATCTTCCTTTGCACCTGCAGCAGTGGCAATAGAAGAAGTAACAGCCCACATCTAGCCTATAAAGACACCGGCTTTGAAAGACCTACAGGATCTGATGAAAATACAACAGTCTGTTAGCAACATCAGCACCTTAGGACACTTGCCATTGCCATTCATTTTTATATTCTCTATTGATTGGAAATTGTGTTTAGAACATCTGAACTGAGAGCAGCTCAGTGGTGAGTGTACGGATGATTTTGCTGGTGAATACATAATGTAAGAGTGAATATGTGTGTGTAAATGAGAACAGTACAGTAGCATCATGTATGAGATTTTAAAGCACCCCGGGGTGCAGAATTGTGTTAGTGGAGCAGGGAGTGCTGATGTGATGTTCCTGAGATGATGACACACAGCATTAGGATGCTTTAGGGTTTACACTACACACACACACACACACACACACACACACACACACACACACACACACACACACACACACACACACACACACACACAATTAAGAGAATTTCAGTACTCTACATTCCTATGGGAAACTAAATCCGACATCCGAACACCTTACCTACAACTGCACTGGTGTGGTTGCCATAGTGACAAATCTAACTCGTGGTGGACTACAGTGATTGCCTTTCGAGGATCTAAGAGAAAGGGGAACGAGAGCCCATAGTATATTTTCTCGTCATCCGTCTTTGTCAGTAAAATAAATTGGCTGCTCCGTAATAAAGATGAGGTCATTGTTAATAATATTTGTCCAAACACAACTCCCCAGAAGACACCAAAGACAAACTACAGTGTCACCACTGTTTCTCGCCTGGTTTAAACTAACACTCACTTTCAATCTGAATTCCCTCAGCAAATACTAGGTAGAAGAGAAGATTTATATTACTGTCAAAGTGTGTTGTCTATACTGAGAGCTTTTTCTAAACACAATTAAATAGATTGATTTAGATAAGCCGAGACTAAGCTTTAAGGTGTTGACTGTTTTTGGACTCTTTCACTACAGATTTATAAATATCCTGTCACAGTGCCACAGTGGGTGGGGTGTTATCTGTGTGTTGTGTTGAGCATCCCATACAATAGGCAGTGCCCTACCCTACCTAAAGGATATTTACACCAGGCGCTGCAAGAATAAGGCTAGGGCAATCATTAAAAATCGAAACCACCTGGGTAACAGCCTTTACTCCTTGTTGAGGTCAGGGAGAAAGGTACCGGATATCTTGAGTTGAAAATCACAAACCCAAAACATTTGTGTACCCAGGATAAAGAATAACTATGTTTTTTGATCTGTCAAATTCCTTTTATTGCCCATTAATAAAAACAAGTTTATTAAGCACTTCTCAAAATTGCTGTTACAAAGTGTTTTACATCAATCAGATAATACGAATCTAAATGCAGGAAAAACAACATTGCAGTAAATGCTAACATCAGCATGCTAACATGGTCAAAATGACAATGCTAACATGCTGATGTTAGCAGGTATGTTTACCATGTTAACCATCTGAGTTTAGCGTGGTAGCATGCCAACATTTGCTAATTAGCACTAAATACAAAGTACATGATAGAGTGGGTGATAGAGATGTCATTAGTTGCAGGTATTAGGTCATAAACCAAAGTTTAAATTTCTATTTTGACATGATGATAGTGCCAGATGAAAATGTGCGGGATTACTAAAGTTGTACACAAATAATGTACACATCAGAAGCACGTGTAAGGTGATATAAATGCTTTAAAGTTAAATAACAGCACTGTATATGGAAGGGAAGGTGTATTAACTACATAACATTTTCATCTGCTTTTGTTCTCTTTTCAGACTAGCGTTACCATAGAGATTAGATACCAGTCGATGGATGGCACAGTGGGAGCGTGGAGTGACGGGGAGTTCCTGGATGTTCCTGACGACCGTGACGGGATGTTTGCCTTTGAAACAGACAGCCTGCTGTCAGGACAAAGCCACGGGTCAGGCACGTCTCCTGGACGGTCCTTACAGGGATCCATACCCACCTTCAGGAAGTAAGTCAAACACAAACTATCTTCATGATAACTCGACTACTTTATTTTACAGCGAATCAGGCTGTGAAATGCTGTTGATTTGCCCCCCCAAAAAAGTCATTTGATGACTTTCTAAAACCGCAAACAAGAATTGTTGTTTAAATAATGCACTTCAGGTTTTAAGAGATTGTTAACAATAACGGTGCTACTGAGACTCACATGGGTGAGAAAATAACTTGTGTGGAGGTTGACAGATGTATTCACACATTGATGAGGCTTCATGCTGTCCAGCTGATTTAACATCTGTCACTATTATAAAGGGGAACATGTGGGGTTCTGTGCTTAATGACAATGGGCAGACCCGCCAAAGAATGTAGTTGCTAGACACTGATGCCCAAAACCCCAGTTAATAGCAGATTTAGTGTTAGTATAGTATGCAGACGTGACCGTGGTCAATGTTTGTGCAAGGTTTTACCGTAATTAACTAAGCAGTGCAGTTGGAAGGAGGCTTTGAGTTATGAACGAAAAGAGAGCTGAGCCAGGAGGCAAAGCTCTCGATCTACCGGTCAATTTTTGTTCCTACCCTCACCTATGGTCATGAAGGCTGGATCATGACCGAAAGAACAAGATCCAGGGTACAAGTGGCCGAAATGGGAGGAGGGTGGCTGCCGTCTCCCTTAGAGATAGGGTGAAAAGCTCAGTCATCCGTGAGGAACTCGGAGTAGAGCCATTGCTCCTTTGCGCAGAGCCAGTTAAGGTGGTTTGGGCATCTGGTAAGGATGCCCCCTGGGCGCCTCCCTACGGAGATGTTCCAGGCACGTCCAGATTGGAAAAGGCCTTGGGGAAGACCCAGGACTAGGTAGAGAGATTATATCTCCACCCTGGCCTGGGAACACCTCGGGATCCCCCAGTCAGAGCTGGCTAATGTGGCTGGGGAAAGGGAAGTTTGGGGTCCTTTGCTGGAGCTGCTCCCCCCGCGACCCGACCCCGAATAATCGGATGACGATGGATGGACGCTTAATTGTTTGAGTACTCTTTAAAGTGTACAGAAATAATGTATTTAAAAAAGGCAATGTTGAAATGAAGGATACTTTTCTCTACAATTTTTCCACCATCACTCATGGGGTTAAAAATAATAAATGGATTTCATTTGCACTGGGTGGATGTGAACCTTGCTTGTCACTTACAGCTTTGTCAACAGCTAAAGTTGCAAGGCCTGTTTATACAGTTTAGAATGCATTGCATATGTTAGTTAAAAGACAAGTAATCCCAGGCTGTACAAGGTTATATAGATTTAGTATGAAAAACTATAAGACTCTCTGCCCCACAGCACTACACTGTTACGTGATCTTCCTCTGTGGTTTGTTTGTTGTGTTTTTGCAGAATAATATCTGAAATTATCTGTGGGTGGTATCGATTTCCACAAAGACTATGTGCACAACCAAAAAACCCTAAATCCATCATTATACTGCATGTTTAATGGGCGTGTGAAAAATTGTGTATGTGTGAGGCTGAATGCTGCTGGGTGCATGTTTTTATGTTTGTTTGTTGACAATGAACGGCGAAGTTGTACTGTCTTACAGCATAAAATTAAAAACTGTTCAGGGTCTGTCAGTGTGAGACTCGAAGCAGCCCGAGGAACACAAGAAAGTTTCACTAATCTAAGTTTCAGAGCATCCCATGGGTGTTATACAACAGATACTGGATATGGATTTGGTCAACAAAGAAGAAAAAAAAAGTACAGCTGTGGAAAAATACTTTAAAAGGGTTCAATAAAAGTGGAATGAAAGTAGTAACCAAACTCACAAAGCTAAAACTGACTCATTAAATTTCATAACATTTCCTCACCTTTCTTCAGGTGAACAAGCCCTCAGTCCTTGCTGCTTGTCGAGGGCACCTGTCATCTAGTTGCCGTGGTTGCACAGAGCTGTCAGTCAGACTTTGTAAGGGCTGCCGTAGGGCTTTAGTCTGAAAAAGTGTTGCAAGTTGCTGAGAATTGCCAACTAACTCCTATCCTAGCCAACAAATCCACCTCTATTCCACCTCACATCCGTGTTGGCCAGACTGATGAGCTTGTGGAAAAATTGTAATAGCCTTGCCACTTCTCATTTAAACCCCTATATATCCTAAATTACCAGCTGCTCAGTTTATTTCTGGTTGAGATGTTTTCAGATTTAAACTCTTTAAAGATGTTTTATTGTATCCTGAATTCTGGCACTCTGTGGCCAGTGTCAATTGTTCTTATAATGGTAAAGAAGTGTTAATATGCAGGAGATTATAACCGGGGATGAATTGGAAAAAGAGGATGGGAATGTCATTAACAGTTTAGCCTTAAGGTATATTTCCCACCTTTTAGGTTAGTGATTTTGTGTGTCTGTTTTACCTTCTCTTTCATGCAGATGAAACAATTCTCAACAATGTCACCTCCAGTAATCATTTTTCATTAAGTCAAACACATCTGACAACGTCTTGGAGAGTTACGTGTCCCTCCCTGGTAATATTTTAGTCTCAGAAAAAAATAGTGTCATCAGCTGCCAGAAGGCGTTTTGAGACTTTGAACTTAATACTTTGAGAGAACAGGAGTTATATCATATTCCTAAAACTCTTGAGAGACATGCTGATGAATGCAGAGTGGAAGAACAATTAACAGAAGAACTGTATATACAGTAGCCTACCTGGTACAAGTAGCACGTTCTACTGCTGCCTATTTATGTTATATCAGCTGCAGCGTACAAGGTCATGAATGCTTCTTACAGGAGAGTTTGTGCTCGTTGGTGTTTTCAGTGGGATTTCAATTTTATTATAACTGTACAGTATGGCTGCAAGGGAGTGTAGGTGGCTTGTTAAGGCATATTGCTTCCTTCTCATCCCCTTAATTAAGTTAAATTGCACCCGAAATTGACCATCCCACTGCTACCACCTCTCCTTTCTGCAGCTTCTACATCGTCTCTGGTCCTGCAGGATGATTTATGGCGGTACCCATGAAGCATTTTGTACTATCTGCAATACCACAATGAGCGGGCTTTGCAGGAGTTTTGTTATTCCTAATAATAAATCAACCTCTGTGTGGTTTTACTGCCAGTGTAACAGATCTGCTGAATAGTGCATGCAAAGGAGCACGTGCCAGACATAAAGAGAATGGATTTAAGCTCCCAATTGGCATTTGATCTGTGTACATCAATGAGATGAGATGAGGCAATGAGATAAAATGGGATGGCACATTGGAGTGTTACCATACTTTTACTTTAAAAGTGGTGCAACAGGCCAGGATTTTGTTTTTCTTATAAAAACAATTCATGAATTATTCGGTATTGCCTCACTGAAACATATTGCTGTAAATAGTCATTGTGTTTATTCAAACCCTTTTAATATGCATGATTAATTTGCATAACTTCAAATTGGCCCTCAAAGGAGACATTCAGCCCAGGCAAAGCTTCTGTCGAAAGGATAATTTACTGAAACAAGTGTTCATTTATTTATTATGTTTGTGTGGTTCATTTGTCCATCAGTGTAAATTGCTGCGTCTTCAAAGACAGCTCTGGCGTCACATGTCGATAATGTGTCATCACACGGCGCTGTGGTGCAGGTGTTGCGAGGCCTTTTATGTCACTCGTCTTTATCTCAGTGGATCTGCTCATTGCAGCACTGACTCCCTGTGGAAACATGCATTACAACAGATATGTAAGCTAATACAAAAGCATTACATTATTATACCGATATGTTCATCTTAGATATAGATTTTGTTTTATTTTCATAGGCTGTTAGAGGCCCTTTCCGCACAAGTGTGTTTGCTTATGTTGCCAGATAAGACCTCTATGCATTTATTGTACACTGTGCAAGTTGTCAGCTTTCAAATGTACAGTACCGTAAGTCCTGTTCAGCAAATGAAAAATATTCAGATCAGTGAGTTGACACATTGCTGACACTGCAGTTACAGATAAGGCTTTACAGAGTCAATTTCTGTTTAAGACTTGCCAATGAGTGGCATGAAAAGTGAAAAATGTGATTTTTCATTATCAGTCCTTCATGCTAGGTTTTAAATTACCTGAAGGATGTATTGTTCATCTGCAAGCACTTAATTGGAAGTCGCTTTGGATAAAAGCGTCAGCTAAATGACATGTAATGTAATAATGTAATGCAATGCTCTCCTTTGTTTCTCTCTGCAGAGGCAGACGCTGGATTGAAGCAGTTGTCTTTTGAATTTTTGACATTTCTCATATCTTCTTGTGTAGCTGTATTCTCTCTATGGACTGTTTTGTGTTTGTCAGCTCTGCTCTTGTGGTTTGCTGTGGTTTGCAGTGGTTCTTATTCTCGGCTTGTGTGATAGGACAGTGTGTAAATTTGAACACTGTGTAGAAGTATGCTCCCCTCATTGTTATTTTTCTGTTCCAAGCCCTGATGTGGGAGCAGATGATGATGACATGAAGACATGCCTCTTGGGGTAAATCCCAGTTTCTGTATCACCTGCATGTGTGTTTGTCCCAGATAGGAATTAGGATCTGATGTTTTAATTAATCATCATTATTTATACGATTATATAAAAGGAAATGTCTTTGGAATCCCTAAGAAGTCAGCAGCATCTTGAGAGAAGAAAGGAACACTTTGTCTCTTAAAGCCTTGAAAGTAGTCTGACTGAAAGTATATTTTTAACCAGCCCGGTTGATGCAATGACAGAGTAAAAAATGCAAGAGTGCTATTTGGAGTGAATATTAAAATTTTAAAAGTACTGGGTGTTCATAGAAAATGATTGTTGTCCTTCCCCTTCATTTTCCTTCCACCATTATTCTTCTTTTCTTTATTCTCAGTCTGCATTGTGTAAATGATGTCTCATTCACATAAACACACAGTAAATGAGGGTGGAAGTGTGTTTATTCTACAGATAAATGCACACAAAATCAGCCCAAATCCAAATGTTTGCACTGTGTAAGCCATGATAGGCTCACAGCACTTTTAAGGTTGGAGGGCATTAAACTTGCATTTGCTTCTAACTATGTGAATTTTGCAAGATCACAGGCAAAGAATATCAATTACTGTAACAATTACCTTTCTAGTAGGCAAATGAAGCAGCAACACATAAGCATTCGAGAAGAGAAGCCAACTGGGATAAATAATGCTGATGTTCCATTTTATCCATTTTAGCCAAGGAAAGAAAGTATTGAGAGAGAGCGAGAGGACTGCAGAGCATTCAATAAGGTTTCAGGATGGAGAGTTGGGCTTTAGTGAGTGTTTCATCCAACTGTGATATCAGGTAGCACTGATCTTTGTCTGGCTCCAGTCCAGTGGATCCTGGAAGGACCGAAATATGTGCATCCAATTTATGTCTGTGAGAGAGAAAGATCCAGGTTGTGTGTAGGATGTGAGGATCTCACTGAGCTCCATTCAGCAGAGCACCCAGAGGAGAACGTACAGACAGTATATGTCAATGAATTGTTGATCGCTGGCAGGTTTTTTTTTTTATCTTCCACATGAAAACAAGCAAAAGGATAAAAGAAAAGTGAAAAAACATTGTCACAACTTTGACAATACACATTTACAAAGATGTTCTTGGTATAAATAAAACACATTAAACGATTTAACAACATTGAGCATATAATTCAAAGTAAGTCTTAAGCCCTCACTATGTGTGCAGGTGCACAGCTATGCAGCCAGCTACACACACTCCCAATAGAGGGGTTTGCCAGTGAAGTTTTTACCGCAAGCAATTGCAAGTGAAAAGAAACTGTGAAAATGTTATTGGGTAAAACACAAAAACATTAATGATAATGAGCTACATACTTTTTGTACCACTCCAAATACGTAACTAAAAGTTTATAATTTAGGCTCTTTAAATGATATGGCCAGGCTAGGGAATAATGAGTATATTGAAAATGAGACTATTGTGGACATTGTGACTGAGCAACTGAACGGGGCTCCGCCTCCAACGGCGTATACAGTATTTATTATGCATCCATGGTTGCTACTGTAGCAAAAACTGATGGTGGCAGAACAGTAACCTCTTATCAAAGTGCATATCTACCACTTCTTTACACATACAGACATGTTTATGTTTGACCGTCTGCAGCAAGTTCAAAGCCAGGTCTCTGGAGTTTAACGGCAATTTACACACTCATCCTCTGCTCCTTACCCCACTGCTTGGCATGTACATTAAAGATTGTTTCATAACTGTGAGAAAAAAATCTTTCATGTACAGTTTGAAACCCCTGTTTTATGGAGGAGGGGAAAATCAAGCCGCCAGGTAGGCTACTGGCGGATAACCTTAGGAGTAATTCTGCTTCAGTTAGATCATTCATCTTTGCTGCAGTTTACACGTGTAATGAGGTATTTTATTCATGCTTTTGTGTATTATTGAGTATCGCACACCCAGCCATACAGTACAGTTCATTTTCAGCTTTAAGCACACATTGCCTGAGTTCTTAACTTTTTAAATATGCAATAGCTGGCTTTGGTCTGCCATTTGGTTGATGTGCAGTACGTAGATGTTGCAGTTTACTGTCACTCATGCATTAATGCGCTTTATTTCAGATCAAAGGAACAAAAGGAAAGAGAAAATAATAGTTATAACAGCCTCTTCAGTTCTCTACTTCAACGTCTCTCTCTGTATGTTCTTTTAAAGTTTGACATTTTGGGAGTTTTACCTACAAATTGTCAATTTGCATATTTCCATTAGTCTAATTGGAAACCCCACTAGTGAACTGTATTTGCCTTCTCACTGATAGCTTTGAAGGCTACATTTTGTCATTAAATCTGGATAGAGGGATGACCTGAAAAACGTTTAAGGTACATCTCATTTTAAACTCAGACATGGCCTCCTGCTTAAAGCATTTGTCTCTGATGTTGTCCTTGTTGTATTCACTCTTAACTTGGCTCAGCAAAGAAAAGGAAAAGAGAGTGAAGATAGCAAAAGACAAGTAAGTAAATTTTTTTTCATAGCTCAATTTGTTTTTCTTCCAAAATTTTCTCATGAGTCTCCTCTCTTTTTTGGTTGAAATCACTTTTCTTGCGCAGAAGATGCACTCCTTACTGCTGGCAGAGACGCAGCAGATCACTGTCTTTACCTGCTGTAACTTGTTGGCCTTCTGCCTACAACTGCTCATATGATAACCTATGTTTATGTTTTCCCAACGTAACCGTGCCCTTGTGTGGTTAATCTCTCTCAGAAGCAAAGGCGGGAGTAGCATGGCATTATTGTAGTGCTAAAAACTTTTTAGGAAGGAATGTTTGGTGTACAACGTGGCTGACTTTGACAAAGAAGACTACCTCCTCTCTCTGTCTTCAGCCATGTACCTCCACCTTTTTCTCCCTCCCTCTCTCCCTCCCCTCCTCTCTCCTGCATCATTCACTCATCTGGCCAACTCCTATCTTGCCTGACTGGCCTGTAGGATCTGCACCTGACAGGAGAAGAAGAATATGGAAAAACATAGTTGAAAATAGAAGGAAGCTCAGGGAGGATTTTTGTTGGGGCACATATATGGTAATCTGAGCTCTCTGTGGAGTTGAGTAGGATCAGTGGTGTCTTTCATGTGGTATGTATGAAACACATTTTGTGTGCGTGTCTTTTATTTTTGGTATCTTATTGTTAAATTATAGATTGAATGAGACGAGGAGGTGAACTGGATTACTGGAACATCTGATTTTAGAATTAACCATGGGTGCAACTCACAGTAATTTAATTATCAGTAAATTGTTTTTCCAATTAGTTGATTTAATTGTCTAGTCTATAAAATGTTGAGTCCAACGTGACTTTTTAAATTACTTTAAAAACTGTAATTATTTAATTGTTTCAGCGTTTCAGTTACATTTAATTGTTTTGCGGTGCATGCATGAAAAAAGAAAAGAAAACAATTATTTTTCTTTCTTTTTTTATGCATGCACCGATAATTCAATAAACACTGGTCAAACTGTGCTTTGTGTCATACTGTAGACATGACAGGCTGAGAATCCAAGGAGCACATTTTCAAGTGTGATTGGGCTTGATTTGATTTGACTGGAAAAGCTTCTTACCTTTATTTTGAAGAGTGATTCCTCTGTCTTTCTTTTTATTCCCATTCATGTGCCCACATGTAAATCATTCTTGGCACTCAAATAAGTTGTAAAACCATCCAGTTTTCATATTCCAAGAAATGAGGTGGAAGGTTGCCTCTAGAATAATGGGGAAAGATCAAAGCAGAAATTGAACTCTGAATGCTTGAAGAAACAAAAAGAAAACCTTTCTATTCATTAATTTCCTGACATCTATCCATATCCGCAGCATACTGGACGGTCACAGTCATTTTTAATTATTAAGGCCCCTCATTTGTCGTCCCGCTGATGACATCGCAAGCTCTTTGTTGTTGTGGTGTCATGTGATCCAGTTAATATCAATGTGAAGACACCAGATACTCTTGTTTTGTGATTGAGGGTCTGGAGAATTGGTGGGGGAGCAGGGTTGGAGGGCGATTACATCCACTGGAGTTAAATGTCTAACCGAGTTACAAAGATGTCCATCATATACGTTATGGTGTTGGGTTGCATTTTGATTATGTGCACAAGTGGGCCATGGGGTTTTCTGCTCAAGTCAAGTTCAGTACTAATGTTAATCAATTTCTCCTGTGGGTCTTTGAGTCTACTGATGGAAAGTGAACTTAATGAGACAAGTATAAGATTGTTTCATGTTAGAAGTTCCCCTCTCCTTTCTCCTCCCATCTGTCTTTATCTCCTCCACCAGAGCAGGGAAGGGAGTTTTCTCAGCCATGAAGCTTGGCAAGATCAAGAGCTCTAAGGACGATCACAAGAGAGGTAAAACATCACTCAAGATACAAGAAAAGGCCCAAACTTAATGATTCACGTTTTTTGTTTATTTTTATCCACATCTTGCAAGTTAGCTGTAGAGAAGGTACATGTTAATGCAAATGTCTTAAGTAACTTGTTAGTACATGTAGACAACAAGTGACAATAAATAATGACCTGTCATATTTAGGGTCATAGCCAGGAATTACTGAGGTTGAGATTCCAAAAATAAAATTGTGGCATATTTAAACATAGGATTTAAAAAGTAGTGGAATCAGCCTATTTGTTTTAAATTGTATAACATTAACTCCCCAACTTCAACTTCCATAGAAACATGATCTCAGTGTCATCAGTAGTAGTTAGTGCTGTGGTCCTATCAACAATATATTTTTGGGTGATGTCACCCTTGTGCCATTGTTGTTCAGATGAGCCAGCGGTCCTGGACATGGAGGACCTGGACAGGAAGGCCATGCGTCTTGCTGGAGCACTGGACCCAGACACAATCTCTCTGGCCTCTGTCACCGCCGTCACCACCAACGTCTCCAATAAAAGGTCTCATTTTTGTTTTAAACACTGAGACATACTGTACATGCACACACACAGTAGAGAAATACATTCAAACACACAATGGTCTCAGTCACTACCGTACATCTCAAACTGCTGATGCTACAGGATCATTTGAGACTGGTTGCACACAGTGATGCCATTTAATGACATATATTTCTAAGAATACACTTATTTAAGTTGGGAAGGTGGAAAAGATTAAGATTCAACCTTAGAATTTGAATCTTTTGTGATCATCATGTGCCACCTTAGTGTTTCTCTGTTGGAGCACACAAGAATGCAATCACCGATTGTGTTGTGTATCTTCAGGTCAAAGCCAGATATCAAGATGGAGCCGAGCTCTGGACGCCCAGTGGATTATCAGGTGTGGGTGTGTGTGTGGGTGGGTGTGTGTGTGCATGAACATTTATATGCATTTCTACCTGCATATCTGCACATACAACTGCGTGCAGGTTCATTGATTTGTTTGTGCATTGTCCTCTGCACTGATGTCTACTTCTCCTGAGGCTTTTTTAAAAATGTCATGTTTTATTTTTAGCATTTGTGTGATTTTGATCTACGCTATAACCTGCAGGGTAGTTGGATGAGAGTAAGAAGTACAGCTTCCATGTTAATGCAAATATGTTGTTAAACATTGTTCGTCATTTTGGGAAATACACATCTTTGCTTTCTTTCCGAGAGTTAGATGAGATATTGATACCACTCTTATATATATATATATTTGTATGTGATGCAGGGTATCTTTTTTTATACTCATGGCTGTTTGCCTGCTGTGGCTACCACACTAAATAATTTACCACAACCGAAGTAAAAGGAATGATTATGGACACAGTGTAACAGTCCTTTAGTGCTGGCCCATGTCCTATTTTCTTGGCCTTTTTTATTTAACGACATGAATGAATGCATTAAATGTATTCATGAAATAATACTGTATATGTATAAATCATAACATTATTTATTTACCAGAATGAAATCCTGGTGTAATTTTTCCTCTCTCTTTATCTTTCTCTCTCTGTTCCTCTTCATTATCTTACGACCTAATTAAACCAGAGGGATATATTACTTTGATGTAGAAACTTATCTCAGATCTAATTTGTATTTCAAATGGACAAGTAAACACAGGCTGAGAAAGTGTAATCTGGCAGAAGCCCTCACTGTCTGAAATCAGAATCATTAGTTTGTGAAAGATCAATTTGATTGTTGTTTTTTTGCCTTTGAATTGTCCTCATGGTAATTACGGCATAGTGTTGCTGCCGGTTAACTCACTGTTGGATGAAAGTCAGCTTGTTTTAGCTTTCAGAGTCATATCTGATGTGCTAATGTCAACCATTAGATCAACATCACAGTGATCGAGGCCCGGCAGCTGATAGGCCTCAACATGGACCCTGTTGTGTGTGTGGAGATTGGCGATGACAAGAAGTACACATCTATGAAGGAGTCCACCAACTGCCCATACTACAATGAGGTTAGACCTTTTCGGCTTCAAAAATTCACACTGCAAGAAGTCAATGGTCACCTTTTTATGTAATATAAACTAACTTCCTTTTTACCTCTGAATGTCAGCTTCACTTTGTCCCTCCTATGCAACATGACAACATCAGACGTGTTAACTAATGCCAATAAATAAATACATAAAATATACTCAGACAGTAATCACAATAAATAGTGCATGTTTTTGTAGTATTTGTTAATGTGAATAAACAAATGAATTGCAAAAACCTAGGTTGTATAAGATAAGACCATAACCAAGATAATTGGTGGTTATGCCAGTAAATGCATCTTATCACATTCAATTACATTGTTAGAGCAGGTGTTTCTCAACATGAAGACATCAGTTGATACCTTTTTTCCTGTTCTGCAACCAATCAGATTGCTGGGAACATGCACAAAGTAAAATGTTGTGTAGAGGCTGTGAGGGCTCTTATTGATGGTTTGCCATCTCTGAGTGTTCCTGAACAGCAGAAAATCTCTCTTGGTATAAATTGTTGGTAGTTTGACTGCTATTGATTCCTTCTGTTTGTCTGAATATCTCCTGTAGATAGACAAACTCAAGATAATAGTCCTTCACGCTTTCTCTCCTCATATCCAGACCCTCCAGTCTGTTCAGTCTGTGCTGTTTCAGATTCAGCTTCACACTTCTCAAGAATAATCATCTGGAATCAGCTGCAGTGGGAAACTACACTATATTATACTATTGCAAAAACTACATCATCATGACTTACTTTTTCATTTAGTATACATATTTAATCATGACAGCACAAATGTGGAGTTATGAATAACTTGCAAAATACCACACGATTGGATGCAATTGTAAGTGACACAGGGGGGTGGCGGCATTGTCTGATAATAGGTCCATGGTTGGGATGTTGCCTGCAGCAAAGTCAATGATGTACAGTTCTGTAGAGTGTGGCTGTCCTTGCTGTGGGGGAACAAGTGCCCTGTTTTTATTTGTCTCTAATGTCAAAAAAACACAAACAATAATAAAAAAGTGCAAAGTGATCTCATGAGACAAATCTGAGTTTTGTAGGCTGCATTACCAATACATTGACACTTGAAGATACCTACAGAAAAGGTATGACAGAACTTTAAATCAGCCATTTGTTTTCCAAGCCACTCATCTTTGCCTGTTCAGAACTGAAAGCTTGAGGGGCTAGATCTGTGATGTGGCTACATTATAAGCTGATCTCCTGTGAGGCTGACTAGATGATGTTTCTGTTCATTCCCTGAGTTTCCTTAGGTGAACTCTGCACTGATATCTGCTGAACTTCAAAGTTACCTGGCACATTTTATTCCCACATCAAGTCCGTAAGAAGAATGTGTTATCCAGTGGTATAAGGGAATACATTTTAATGGGCAAGCCTTTTTTTCCTCTACTCTACAGTATTTTGTCTTTGACTTCCACGTCCCTCCTGACGTCATGTTTGACAAGATTATCAAGCTCTCCGTAAGTAATCCTTACCCCAAAAGTACACACTGCATTACCGCTAAACAAACTGTTACCACCCCATTTCTTTCCCCATTTTGGTAACTGGGTTGTGAACATTACATCATTGAAATTTCATACAGTACTTACACTTTAGGTTCAATTTTAGAGGACTTTGCTGCCTAATTCTATGTTTTAATGAGGACGAATTGAATATTTTAAAGATAATATACTGTAACTCCTTAATACTTCATGGGGCAGAAAGGAGTAGATATCACTGCCCTTTGGTGTGTATACATAAGTGTGAATACATATTTAGGTTAATTAATGATCTGAGTAACTGGTTATGTTTAATCTAAATTTGTGAAGACATTATGCAGCCCCTTTGTTGAACATAAAGTTCATAGCCATCTGTTTCCCCACAACACTCACATTTTTAAATTTTGAATTGCTGTGTCCATTTCAATAGGGAATCTTTTAGAGTTTGCTCTTTGTTTTAATATCTAATGCTCAATTCTGTCTGCATAGGTTATTCACTCTAAAAATCTTCTTCGAAGTGGGACATTGGTGGGAACCTTCAAGATGGATGTGGGGACTGTTTACTCTCAGCCTGGTAAGCTACAATCTAATAACTGATCATAACATACATGCATAGTCTATTTGAAAATGAAAATACACTTTGTATTTTGTTCATTTTGAAGTGAAACTGGATTTAATAAAAGCTGTTAGTTATTAACTAATCGATTGACATCTATCTTAGAACATCAGTTTTACCACAAGTGGGCCATCCTATCTGATCCTGAAGACATAACAGCGGGGTGTAAAGGATATGTAAAGTGTGACATCGCTGTGGTCGGGAAGGGTGACAACATCAAGACCCCACACAAGGCCAATGAGACCGATGAAGACGAGATAGAGGGGTAATGACCTGTTACTGATGATATGTTTCAGATTGAATGGAATTTAGAGGAACACTGTGGCCAACTAAATTAAAATTTTACTAGTGGAAGGTGGTAGAGCAAATATTACAGTGTATGTGCAAATTATTCCATAACATGTATGTTTTAACAGTGTTTTTGGCATAATTTTCTTCATATTAAATATTTCTTTTAGAGTATCTCTTAAAATATAAAAAGGCATAGTTAAAAAATATATTAAAATAATTGACAACTTCAACATAAGGTGGTAAATAATGATATAATAATACTAAATAGCCTTATATAATAAAGCTATGTTATACTTGCGAGGATTACTGGACATTCTCAAAAACATGTTTAACAATCACCCCAGTATGTTGGGAAAGCTTATTCCACAAGCTGTACATTGCTTAAAGGGAGTTTTTGTGCTGGTGTTTGTTTCCAGGAACCTTCTGCTCCCAGAGGGCATCCCAGTAGATAGGCAGTGGGCGAGGTTTTATGTGAAGATCTACCGTGCTGAGGGACTTCCTAAAATGAACACCAGTATCATGGCTAATGTGAAGAAGGCCTTCATAGGAGAGAACCGAGACCTGGTGGACCCCTACGTTCAAGTGCAGTTTGCTGGGCAGAAAGTAACTTCCTCTACATCCTGCAAGCTTTTATTCTTTGCTAGTTTCTAGTGGTGTTATTACTCTCCAAGGGACTATTATTGCTCCACTTGAATACATTGTGGTTTGAATAGTGCTGGTCAGAAGGAGCCTATGAACTAGAAAAGCTCCTTTAAAGTTAATAATAAAACAACAGTGGCAGCTACTATACTTCTGTAAAATGACTAGAACAATGTAACTGACCACTACAAATGTATTTTTACTTTATACCTTATACTTGAGTGTTTGACTCCTTCATGTGTCTCCAGGGGAAGACTTCAGTCCAGAAGAGCAGTTATGAACCGATCTGGAATGAGCAGGTCGTGTTCACTGAGCTCTTCCCTCCACTCTGCAAACGCATGAAGGTCCAGATACGAGACTCGGATAAGGTCAACGACGTCGCCATAGGAACCCACTTTGTTGACCTACGCAAGATATCAAATGAAGGTGACAAAGGTAGGTGAACACATACACAACATTTGTCTCATTGGCATTGATTAGCTGTCAGGTACATTAATTAGTCAGTATTAACAAGTTAATATTTTACTGTATGTGGTAGTTAGCTGTGCTGTGAATCAAACCATGACCCACCGGACCCTTCGCTAATGGCTTTAGTGGAAGACATTCAAAACGACTTGCAATCTATACATACATTAGCATATATTAAACCAAAGTACAAGTTGAAGTTCAAGTTACTTTATTTGTACCAAGAGGTAGATTTTGTTTGCAGTAGAGTCCTCATACACACATATGAGAAAAAACAAAGAGGCACATATCACACATCATTCAATTTAAGACAGTGGAAATTACGAAATGGCAAAAATTTAAATTAAGAAGTTCTTACCGGCCCAGATTATATTTAAATATTGATGTGAACTAAATACTAATAGTAAAAAGAAAGTAAAACAAAATGAATCAGTAAACATTTGTTTAGGTTGTGAAAACATACATAAAGGTTAAAATATAATAGATACATACATACATACATAAAAGCAACAATAAATAAACACCCGTGCAAAGTATAGCTATGACTTATTCCTCAGTGTAATGGCTACAGGGACAAAACTGTTTTTGTGCCTTTTTGTTCTACACCTAGGGATTGTAACTGTGCTGAAACTCTGTGTGCAATGGATGGGAACTGTCATTTAAAATCAAACCAGTTATGCGCTGTAACTGTTAATTTTACAAGGTCTCCACATTGAACTGTGGCTCACCAATCAGCCTGCTAGACCACTTTACTATTTGGTTGAGTGAGTTTTTATTTTTCAAAGAGAGGTTCCCAAACCAGGCTGCTAGCACAAATGATAAAACTGATTCAATAAAAGCGTGGTAAAAGAGGGTCATGATGGAAGCAACTCAGTTTCCTCAAACAGAACAGGCGCTGATGCCCTTTTTTTACACACAGCATCACAGTTAGTTTCAAGTTTTGAGTCTATTATCGTCCCCAGGATTGCACACAATGAACAGTTTGACCTTTGATTGATGTAATTTCTTGTGTCTGGATTTTTTTTCTAAAATCAATGAGCATGTCCTTTGTTTTGGCAACATTTAGTTGATGGGATGCCTCACACCATTCAACCACAAATTTATCAACGTAATTGATGACTGGACCATGACCTGTTTCACTGTCTTGGAGCAGGCTAACAATTACTGAGTCATCTGCATATTTAATTATGGTCCTGTTGTCCCACCTGCTCTGGCACATATTTGTGTACAGGATGTACACTGTTTGATCCACTATAAAGAATTTTCTGAATGAGTTGCATAGGGAATTATCAAACTGCGTCATAGTGTTAGGTGGGAAACTCCAGCAGGTGTTTCCTGGGAAAAGTCCACACATGGTGGTTGGAGTTTCTTTTTATAAATAACAGAGAAAAATTAGTGAGCATGATCACTGATTTCCATCATGACTTATTGTTTGATGCAGTGAATGTAGATACTTTAAATACCTTAAATAGAATTGTCAAAGAAAAAGGATTATTGTAGATTATCATGTCATCTCCTACAGACATTTCTTTTCTCTTCACATTTCCTTCTCCAGGGTTCCTGCCCACTTTGGGTCCAGCTTGGGCCAACATGTACGGTTCCACCCGTCAGTACACTCTGATGGACGAGCACCAGGACCTGAATGATGGTCTTGGAGAAGGCGTATCCTTCAGAGCCCGTCTCCTGCTTTCCATCGCTGTGGAGATCCTGGACACCACTTCCCCTGAGCTCATGAGCTCCACTGAAGTGCAGGTGGAGGGCGTCTCCAACATTTCAGAGGTGAGAAGACCTGACTGCAGACACAGCCTACTGGGTTTTGGATAGTCTTGTTGGTTTATCTTGTTTAAGGATATTATTATATGTGGTGGAAGTATTCATAACTTATAGATAGTTAAATTCCTTCACATAAAATGTCCCTCCAACTTCACTGAAAACCAAAAAAAGAAAAGCTGTGACCTGTGATCCATTAGAACAACATGTTGTTAGAACTCTCCTGACCTCCTGACCCACTACAAACAGTGTAATGTTACACTCCACCATCATATTGCCACATGTGTAGGTAACTGCTCATCAGGGAAATCAGAAACTTTAGATGCTTTGCTTCAGCGAAAGCTTGCCAGCTATTGGACCTCTTGGCTGTTGATGGTGTAAATGTGTCCCCTGGGATCCTCAGTCATTCACGCCAGCATGACTCCGTGCCAGTTGCCAAGTACTTTGCTTTGAAGGAGAGACAGATTGCTACCTTAATCAAAGAAATGCTGTAAACTGGAAAATGTATCTCCCGATTAGTTTTATTCATCTTTCGTCATCTATAAAATAAAATGTGTTTTGTGTATTGACTACCTGGGTGGCATTGTAATGAACTGTTGCAAATACTTTTTTAAAGAATAATAAGTATTGATTAATATTTTATATTTTAATACCAACCACATTAATTAATTATGAGCATCATAGGGCAGAAACTGTGGTGGAAATAAGTGCACCTACAAATGTATTGGATAAATAAAGTGGCTCAGTAATTCAGAGAAGAGGCATGTAGATTGTATCTGTGTAATAAATTATAGAAAAGAGCAGATGCAGTTATTCTTCCCCAGACTCTACAATAAAATGAATGCTATTCAGTCCAATAAAATGTTTCACATTTTCTTCGTTGCGCTTCTCCTTCTCACTCCACCAGAGCGCCACTGGGAAAATAGATGAGTTCTTCCTCTTTGGTTCCTTCCTGGAGGCCACTATGATCGACAGGAAGATTGGTGACAAAGCGATAAGTTTTGAAATCACAATAGGTAAATAAACCTTTTCTTCAGCTTGTTAATATGGACCTGCAGTCCACACATGTACAATATAACAGAGAGATGTGACAGTATATAAAATGAATAGCTATCGTGACAGAGCAAACTCCATAACAACGTGGAATGTTCTGCTCGCTTACAGGTAACTATGGAAACCAGCTAGATGGTGTAAGCAAGCCTTTGTCGGCAAAGAAGAAGAAGAAAGATGTGGAGAATGAAGAAGAGGAGAGTGATCTCATACAGAACTCCAGTGAGGACGAGGCAGACGAGGACGGGGACCTGGTCTCTGTCTCCTCCACTCCTCCAGTGAAGCCCGTCATCACCGACAGGTCAGGGGTCAAGGGTCACAGGGGCATGGTCAATGATGCTTAAAAAGCAATTTCTGATATATTGCTGATTTAATTACAATATAATAAAAGCCAAGACTAGCCCTTTTGAACTGATTGTTAGGTGCTTCACAAATTATCAGAGATAGTACAATGAACGCCAGCCAGGGGGAAACTGCTGGCAAGGATTAGCTGTGTTAGGAGAGTAACTACACAATCCTTTACACATTCAAGTTATGACGTAAACATTTAGTTTAGTGTGTAACAATTTAGGGTTTTAGACTGTGGACCAAGTCATTTTGTTTGTACTTTACAGGAATTACTTCCATCTTCCCTACTTTGAAAAGAAGCCATGTGTCTACATTAAAAGCTGGTGGCAGGACCAGAGAAGACGACTTTACAACTCCAACATGATGGACAAGATCGCTGACAAGCTGGTCAGTATACCTTTCTTCTCGTGCAAAATGTGCAAATGTTGGCTCAGGTGGCAGGATCGACCTAACTCAGTAGCTGTGAGTTAAACTTAGTCCTGCTAGCAGCTTTGTGAGGCTGCACTCAGGCACAGCAGTGCTTTGAACTATATGCTAACATCAACATGCTCACAATGGCACTGCTAACATGAGGATGTGTAAGATGTGTACATGTAGTTTTTACCATCTTTGTTAAGCTTGTTAGCATGAAAACATTAATTAGCACTAGATGCATAGTACAGCTGAGGTTGATGGGAATGTCAGTTTTGCAGGTATCTAAGCATAAACCAAAGTACAGTATTTAAATTCAAATTTTGACCTGATGATGGAGCTAAGTGAAAAGTCAGAGGATCACTAAAGTAATTACAATTTATTTGGGACATGGATGTACGGCAATCCTTCTGAAAGCTGATATTTCACTCAGATCCACAAATGTCAACCTCATGGTGGCGCTACAAGAACAGTCAGGGGATCATTTAAGTCAATAGGATTCATCATATGGGGACCATGAATATCTGTACAAATGTTCATGGCAATCCATCCAATTTCAGACAGACCGATATTGTCTTCCCCAGAACCATGCTGATAGCATTGCTAAAAAGATGGGAAGTAAAGGAAACCAATCACTTATAATAAACAAATCACAAAGTAAATTAAAGAAGTGATGACATATAAGGGATATAAATAATGTTACATTATTTTTTATCAAAAATACATTATCAACTACATCACCTACAGTTACATTTATGTCTCGTCAGCCATGTGTCTACATAAAGAGCTGGTAGCTGAAAGGTGCGTATGTCTATAGATACTGTTTAAGTATACTATATTAGACAGTAGTATGTGTATGTAACTGTATGTAGATATGGGGCATTTGAATAGAAACCTATGAGTTCTAACAACTTATTTTGTCCTAAGCTCCAGTATTTTTTGTGTCCGGACAGGAAGAGGGTTTGAATGATGTTCAGGAGGTCATTAAGACGGAAAAGGCTTTTCCAGAACGCAGACTCAGGGGAGTGCTGGAGGAGCTCAGCGTCGGTTGCAGGCAAGCTACATAATAATTATAATCATTTGTCATGGTCTTGTATTAAACTAACACTGGGACTCAGTGGTCAGTTCAAATATCGAGAGTTTCTCTTGAAGCTGAAAGCTGTAACACAGCTGTAAGACCTATAGTGCTCTCTAGCCGGTTTTGCAATTAATGCTGTTTAAAACTTCTCAAACATGTACATTTATGACTACTTCATCACGCTTCATCAACGACCCAGAAACTACTGAAGATAGCAGCTCTCTACACTAAGACAACTCTAAAACACAGTCATGGTGAAAATGATAGAAGAAGAATATAAATCATTTAAATACAGAGTGTATTAATATGTATTAATATGTAGTAATATGAGTCAAGCCACTTTCATGTTTCATCCTCTGTATCTTCTGGTTAATTCCAGTCGGTTTGTGACTCTGGCTAACAAGGATGTGAACCAGGCAGGCCGAACCAAACTGGATCGAGAGCGGCTCAAGTCCTGCATGAGAGAGATGGTATGATCTATTTTTCTCAAATAGAGAAGGAAGGAAGGGGCATGTGATGGAAGCTGTGATTAATCTACTTGGCTGCTGTTCAGTCTCTAATCCCTGCACCTTAGTGAGTAAATAGTATGGAGTCCCTGTAAAGGGCATGCAGGGAAATTCATTTTTGGAATACATTTTTACAGTGTTTGAACAGGTATATGCCCGAGAAGTATGTGCATACTGAAAAAGAAAAAGAAACTGCTATATTGCGTACTTGCCTGTAGGTGTACTACGCCACTGTTAAGTATTGCAAACAAACTTGAAAATAGCGAGATGTTCTAGTGTCAGTAATTTCTTAAAACAAAAGTCTCTTGGAACAGTTTTTCATAATTTAAAAAAAATCTACTCATGCAGTTGGGTGAATTGAAAATAAATAGGCCCTCAGCTATGATGTGTATACAGTATGTAGCTAAGGAAGATGCAGTACCCCTTCACAGAGCCGATCCGCCCTATACGCTCACTACGCAAGCTGCGTAGGGCCCCGCAAATTACTCGAGGCCCCGCCTCCCCACTCGTGCCATAGCCCGTCAATTAATGTTTATAACATCCATGACAAAATGAAGCGAAACTATCCTTCTGGTCACGAAAAGAGGAAAAAACACCACGGGAACAACAATCAGGTAAACTTGTGTTCTCTCCTCTCCAAGTTTGATGTCAGCAAAGTAAAGTTATGTTTATGTGCATTTCTATTGTGTGTTTTTTGGTCTTGCTAACCTAGCTGGGCAGGCAGGCAGTGCATCTCTTGTCTAGCTGCTAACGCCAGTCACTTCCAGGGCTGTGTTTTGTGACTTTGTGCCTGACAAAAGTGAGAGTAAAGTACAATTATTTATTACGTTTGATAAACGACAAAGTGCAACGGTGTTTGTTTACTGCAGCTCGGAAAAGATAACCGCGTCGGGTGTGTTATCATGCGTTAGGCGCATACATGAAGTGAAACGCGCATTTTTCAAGCAGAAATATATGTGAAGACCAGACAGACTGTAGGCTACAATATATGGGCGTGAATGATGGCACGCCTCATCAAAGTACACATTATACATAGCCTACTTTTAAGACACTGATTATCTAGTCTCAGACAATGTGTAGTTAAAAACTCTGAACAACTGCACTAATTATGCAAGATGGAAAGCAATGTATTGACAATTTGACATTGATTTATAGGCTATATTGAATTTAAAATGTTGATTAGCTGGACATACTGGTCAATATGGATTCACATCCCTCAGTAAATAATAACCATAAATCAAGAATTGCTTCAACATGCATAATAATAAATACAAACTTTAACATGCTATGGCAAGCCATTTTAGCTTGTATTCATTCACAGTTTATGCATTTTTGATATCAAGAATTCGATTTGCAAAGTGGATTCTTGATTATTTTTACTAGTAGGGCCCCTTAGTTAATTTTTACCTACCAATGTCTATTTTGATATCAGGAATTACATGTTCACTTGTACAAAAGTTAATTCTTGACAGAGATGGGAAAAGTACTCACTTCTCATACTTAAGTAGAAGTACAGATACTTGTGTTAAAAAATACTCTGGTAAAAGTAGAAGTACTGATTTAACTTATTTACTCAAGTAAAAGTAACAAAGTACAGGCTTGGAAATGTACTTAAAGTATAAAAGTAAAAGTAGCCTTGCGAATGACAACCATTTTTTATGCAAAGCTACCTGGACCACAAATGTTACTAGAGTGCAAGCTGAGAAACTTCAGTAGACATGGAGAAAAGGCTCTTTATTTATATATGCCATTGTCTACATTTTAAATGGATGTCTGCCAACAGGCCTAAAACATCACATATTTATTGTGACAGAGACTGGGACTCCAGGTTAATAAGATTCTGACTGAGTAGCAAGATATGAATTCAATTGTGATTCTGTAATAATTCACAGATCCAGTTCCATTTTTAATCAACATTTAAAGGAGCTTCAGGGACAGACTTCAGAAAACACTGAAAAAGTGTTATTTAGGTCTGTTTAGTAACGTTTCATATCTCGTTACTTATAAAACTTAGTTCAAACTCTAGGTAACTAACTAGTTGCGAGAAAGGAAAGACCGCGCAAAGAATGCAACTTGTTGTTGCTTAGTAACGTTACGTGACCTCACGTCAGATCCAGGGCCACGGAAGCCCCCAAGGTCCAAATGTCAGAGCTTCCCAACACAGACGGGGTGAATTTATGAATGAAAATGAGAACGTTCTGTCACAAACAATGTTGTTACGTATCATCGCGCTTTTGTAAGTGGGTAAGTAACGAACCACTTTTGTAAAACGTAAGGAGTAGAAAGTACCGGTATTTGTGTTAAAAATGTAAGGAGTAAAAGTAAAAAGTCGGCACAAAAATAAATAGTAAAGTAAAGTAAAAATACCTGAAAAATCTACTTAAGTACAGTAACGAAGTATTTGTACTTCGTTACTTCCCATCTCTGATTCTTGATATCACTCACAGGGATTATTGATATCTGCATCACTTAAATATTACAAGAAAGTGCAGAAAAGGAATATTTTGATGGTAAGATTTTAATTCAAACATTCAAATGTTTACACATTTGTAACATGTAACGAGTAGTGTAAATGACTGCTTAACTAACTATGTGATATTCTTCTCAGTTTATTCTAGACAGTCCAAATAGTGGTGGTGCCCATACTGATGCTGAAAATGCCCAGGCTGTAGAGAGAACCAAAGTTAATCCCAAAAGCCAAAGTTCAGGGTTATAATTTATTATTTTCTTATTTATGTTTACGTTAATATTCACTTATTTAATAATATTCACTTGTTATCTTAATATAATAGAAAATACTCTATTCAATAAATATTGTTGGTTTGATCCTCATTCTGTTCTATATTGTTGTACTTATTCTTTGACTGTTTTGTTTAAAGGAGGGAGGATTGTATTGGGAGCACTGAAGTATCAGGTGTGACTGTGTGGCAATGGCAAATGGTTTACATAGCTCACGGCATCACAGGTCAGGTAGAGGGCCCCTTAGCAGAATTTTGCTTAGGGCCCCAGGGAGGTCAGGATCGGCACTGCCCCTTCATTAGCTTCATCGTCACTCATCATCTCTCATCCTGCAGGACAGCATGGGCCAGCAGGCCAAGCAGATCCGAACTCAGGTGAAGAAAAACACAATCAGAGACAAACTCAAGCTGGTGCTGAACTTCCTGCAGAGGCTCCGTTTCCTCGCAGACGAGGTACAGAACTTCTTTTATAAGTGGCCTGACGCAGAATGAGTGCATGGAAATAATAATGAAGAATCCATATACAGTATATAAACATTGTACACTAAGTAAAAGTACATACCGTAAGTTATTATTGGGAAAATAACCTGGAATAAGGAGACTGATGATCAATCAATCCATTTTGTCCAGCCTCAGCACAGCATCCCAGATGTTTTTATCTGGATGATGAGCAACAACAAGCGCGTTGCCTACGCCCGGATTCCCTCCAAAGACATTCTCTACTCCATAGTGGATGAGGAAACAGGAAAAGACTGCAGCAAAGTCAAAGCTGTCTTCCTCAAGGTACAATCATCTCTTCCTGCTCAAACACTAGCTTGTCTCATTAAAATGCTCATTAAAACGCGGTTGTGAGATAAGTACTGGTCAATATAAAGGATATAGTATTGACAAGTAGGATGGGGAATAGGCTTGTAAATCTTTGACAGCTGCTGAGAGAGATGGTTGGAAATCAATGACTCCCATGTTGCACCATTGTCTGCATAATGCTTAATGATTGAGGTGCTGTAATGATACCAAAGAATATGTAGCGGTACCATATATTTCTCTACAGTGTATTTATTTTTGAATGGAATTGTTCATAATTATTCAGTCCACTGCTGTTGTAATCTGTGCCCACAGCTGCCTGGTAAGAAGGGATTTGGCCCTGCAGGCTGGACAGTTCAGGCTAAGCTGGAGTTGTATCTGTGGCTCGGCCTCAACAAACAAAGGAAGGACTTTCTCAGCGGTCTGCCCAACGGTTTTGAAGAGATCAAATGCGCTAAAATGAGCCCCTGTCTTCACTCTGTCCCCCCCGTCAGCCTTGTCTACAACAGTAAGCTCTTGGATATAGAAGTTTAATTTTAATTTTTTTAATTTTTTTTAATTATTTACCATTAAGTTTTAACTCTAAAATCAATTAGAGGCAAAACACATAAACAAACTCACTCAGAAGTCAAGATTTGACTTTCATTGATCCCTTTTACTTTGTTGTTCACTTTTCTAACTACAATATAAGATTGTCATATATTGCGGATTGTCAGAGGTTGTGTGTGTGTGTGTGTGTGTGTGTGTGTGTGTGTGTGTGTGTGTGTGTGTGTGTGTGTGTGTGTGTGTGTGTGTGTGTGTGTGTGTGTGTGTGTGTGTGTGTGTGTGTGTGTGTCCAACAGTGAAGCAGGTGTTTCAGCTGAGAGCACACATGTACCAGGCCCGCAGTCTGTTTGCTGCTGACAGCAGTGGCCTTTCAGATCCTTTCGCTCGGGTTTTCTTCTCCACACACAGCCAGGTTACTGAGGTAGGACCATGAATGTGTGTGTATGTATAAATACATTTGTGTGTGTGAACTCAACAAGTGTTTGTATCATGTGTGAGTTAACTGAGTTGATATGTGTGTGCTGCAGGTCCTGAGCGAGACTCTTTGTCCTACCTGGGACCAGCTGCTGGTGTTTGATGATGTGGAGCTGTTCGGTGAGGCCAGCGAGCTGAGAGACGACCCTCCAATCATTGTCATTGAAATCTTTGACCAGGACACTGTGGTAGGTTTTCGATGTACTTTATTTGAATGAATGGATGCATCATGGAGGGACTGATTTATAAATCTGTCAATGCTTCTTTTCTTCTCTGTTGTTTTAAACCATTCAGTTTGGGCTAATAACACTAAAAGTGCTTCGCTTCTCCTTCCCTCATGTTCTGACTCTGTCCACCTTTGTTTCACTCCACCCTGTCCTTCACATTTACACTGGTCTTGCTCATGCTGTGCTGACTAAATAGAGTGTGAAAGCATTAGTACTGTAGAGACTGTGTTGAATTAGAAGTTCTAAGTTAGCTGATGTAGCATGAATTGTTTGGTTAACCTAGCTGTACCTCTATCTCCCCTCTCCATGTGTAACAGCAGTAGCTGCAGGTGCTTTAGAGTTCGTAGTAGTAGCATTGGTGCAGTGTGGAGAATCTGCCTCGCAATACTCAACCATAAAAATAAAAGTTGAAAAAAACAAATCTGATGTATATATCTATGATACACCCCTTTTTGTTGTATTACACTGTAATCTTAGGTCAGGTTTAGCTGTTTACAAGCTTTCCTTCTTAAATTCCACATTTTTGTAACCTTCCGCCACTTTGACCAATGCTGACACCATGTGGTTGTTGTGGTAACTACACCTCCTGCACCTGTGTCTAACTCCCTTCCCTTGTCCCCTGACTGTCTCGACTGCCTGCTGTCACAATGTCGTATTCAGGGCAAGGCAGAATTCATAGGTCGGGCGTTTGCGAAGCCCACCATCAAAATGTGTGACGAGCACTACGGCCCCCCGAGGTTCCCACCCCAGCTGGAGTACTACCAGATTTACAGAGGGAACTGCACTGCCGGGGAACTGCTGGCTGCCTTTGAGCTGCTGCAGGTAACATATTCATGCACACACATACATAAATGCATACAAATTTAAAAAAGCGTGTACATGTGCATGCACACACATACATAAACACACACAAATGCATAAAAGCTATTACATATGCATGCACACACGCATGCAACTCCATAGTGTGTCCTTAATGAGAGATTGCATGTCACTGCTCTACAGTTTGGTTTGGTTATAGTAAAGAGAACAGGAGAAATGAAAAAGGAAGATTGTAAATATATCTATTGTGATATGTTTACATCTATGTTTTAGCAGTCTCCTCTGTCACTGCCTTTCTTGGTGTTTGCACCACCAGCTGTAGAAAACCATTTGCAGAAATGTTTATGTGCACGCTCGTACAATGCACACAAAGCAAGGACCCGCTCATAAAAGCACTTCTCCATAGCGCTACCAGTGGTCAGAATCTCAACAAGGTACCTTTAATGATGTGGAGCATGCACGAAAGATCATGGAAAAAATAACAAAAGAAGGGTTTTTTTTCTCCTCCAGTCATTCAAAACATGTCTCTCATATCTTGTTCTTTAGCTGTGCCCTTACCTTATGTAAATATTTGTATCTCCCTTCTCTTCTACGCACATTGTTCACCTTTCTCCTGTGAAAAATCCATTTTCCCTTTTTCTTCTTGTGCCTCCGCCTGTTGCCTGCAGATACCTTTCGACGTGGAGGCGATTAGGCGAGCTCTGATCGCTGTCCATAACTTTGCTGTTCCTCAAATAAAGGTGCTCTTTTTCTGCATTATCTCTTTTCATCTCACTTTGTCTTACTCTTTGGTAACGCTTTCATCTCTACCAACATGACATTAACCTCTGCCTTCCCTGCACTCCTTCAGAGTTGTCACACCAAGAAAATAAAGATGTAATACAAATATTAGGATTGTAGGAAATACATTTGGTATGGTGCTCATACTGTACCACAATACATAAAACACAAAAGCATTGCATCCTGTTACTGTTACGTTTACTTCCCAACTCTCCTCCTTTATTAGGTTGGTCAAGGAGGGATAGCCGATCTTCCTTCCCTTGAAGGGCCGACAGACTCAGAGCGTGGACCCATTCTGCCTGTGCCGTTGGGCATCCGACCCGTCCTGAGTCGCTACCGCATAGAGGTGACATTTTAACCACCAGCTCCATTTTTGATCTCTAGAGATCCCCTTCCTTTAGCTGCTGTTTTTTCTCTGGTTCAGGTTTTGTTCTGGGGCTTAAGGGACCTGAAGAGGATTAACCTGGCTCAGGTGGATCGGCCCCGTGTGGACATAGAGTGTGCAGGTAGAGGTGTGCAGTCTGTCCTCATCCAGAACTACAAGAAAAACCCCAACTTCAGCATCCTAGTTAAATGGTTTGAGGTGGTAAGTACAGCTGTCAATTTGATATTTAGATTATTACAGTGTTGGATCTTGGATCCAAAAATATCCAATTTCTTGAAATAAACATCAAACTTGTGGTTGTCTTCACTTAACTGAAAAACAAACTTACAATTGTAACTTATTTCAAGAATAATGTCAAATTGTTCCTTTACCTCACTTTTCCAACTCCATGTCTTTATTTTGTCCCCAGGACCTTCCAGAGAATGAACTCCTCCACCCCCCTCTCAACATCCGGGTGGTGGACTGCCGGGCATTTGGCCGTTACATCTTGGTTGGGTCCCATGCTGTCACCAGCCTGAGACGTTTCATTTACAGCACCCCAGACAAGACCTCCAACAACTGGGCCACTGCAGGTGCTTACGCTCAAGTGCAGGATTATATTTATTTCCATATATCCTTTTGTTAGCGAGTTTGTTCTGATAAGGGCTTCAAGCCAAAACGCATTCACAGTTTTGTCAGTCCATTAGTTGGAAATAAAATTCAGCAAAATTATCAAGACATGAAGAGATTCTTTTACTTTTTCACCCCTGGAGTGCCTCCTTTTTCCTGCTTTTATTTAGGGGAAACAAACAACACATATTCAGTAGTTAATTAGGGGCCTTTTGTCTTTTGTTTCTATTGTCAGGTTTGAAAAACTAGCAACTTTAAAATATTAGCATTTTCAGAAATTACAATAAGCAGCTTTACCTTTAGCTCAACTCCTACTTGTATGCATACTTGAGTTTATTCTTTTTATTTTATAAACCCAAGCGTTGTACTTGACCTTTTGAGGACAGTGCATCTCTCCAGTGACAATCATATTATTGTTTTTCAATGCCTTGCCAGGGAAAGAAAGCATTTTATTTATACACTTTACACTTTCTTTCGCTCTCACTCTGTCACAGTGATGGTGGCTCTGCAAAATAGTCTTGGGAAGGAACCAAACATGGCTGAAATAATGTTTGCAAATAATTTTTAGACCTTGTTTTAACCTTTGAAATGCCAGTTGGACAAGGCTCCTGGAAGGTTGAGACAATAACAGTACCATGTACATAAAGGAAATTAAAATACTTCTGATTCAGCTCTCTGGTCACTAAAGAATGAGCGTTAATTCTTTATTTACTTTGCTGATCTCTCTGCTTGCTTTCTGCCCTGACCAATTTCTCATACCTGTGTCCTCTCTCCATCTGTTATCTTTTTTTCCTCTCTTGCATGTCCTTGGCTGTCCTGTCCTCTCCTGCCGCCTGCTGTCTTTGCACTTCGCCCTCACTCCAGCTAAGCTAATGAATGGCTACATGGTCCTTACCAATGGCGGCTTCCAGCCTCGCTCCTCACCCAGCCTTTCCTCTCGCACCCTCTCTCGCCCCACAGGTGACATCATCGTCAACATGGATGCAGAGCCTTCGGTCCGAAAGATGGACACGGTTGTCAAGTTAGATGCTGTAAGCTTTTCTTTGAGTTCATGCACTGTCAAGCATTGCCTTCTAATTTCTATTGTAAAACGTGTGTGTTTATATATGTAAATAGTAGCACTGCTTTATGTCCAGCCATTCCTACCTGTGTCATCCATTGTGTAATAAACCCTTGTGTTGTTTTATGTAACGCCCCCATCATAGATGTCTGACGCTGTTGTAAAAGTTGACATGGTAAGTAATCGTTTCTGTAGAAATTTGGCAATGAAAATATGTGCTGAAGATAACTGGTGCCTCATTGTGAATATAAATGCAGATACTGAGAATCACTTTAAGTGTTTCTACTGTTTCAACAGACTGAGGAGGAGAGTGACAAAGAGAAAAAGAAGAAGAAGAAGAAAAAGAAGGGAGGAGTGGAGGAAGAGGACGAGACCAATGAAAGAGTGCTGGACTGGTGGTCCAAATATTTTGCTTCAATAGAGACATTGAAGGAGGTTTGTCTATTCTATTCTAGGATATTCTATTTACATCTACACGTGTTTTTGTTAATGCCCTCTGGCAACATTTTCTTGCCTTGTTTTCCAGACGCTCAGAGCCCAGGACGCAGCTCAGGCAGAGGCGGAGGAGAGAGAGGACCTGGAGATAGCTGCAGAGGCAGCAGGTATTAAACTCCACCAAATCAGCCGAACTGCCTGCCAGTGCACGCAAATGTCTGCTGCTTTGATTTCTTTTAGAGGGAGATGTCACCGTTGTCGGACAAATTCCTGACTAGTTTCAAGTTTTAAGATTGTTGAAAATTCTGTTGTTTTGTCAACTGCACTGCCTGAGGTGGCAGAGAGAAATTTGTTTTGAGCTATACTAATAGGAAAGTCTTATGGCTGAGTCCTAAATCACTTTTTACTATACTGTGTAGTGCACTATATTTACTTTCCTCCATGTTATTTGTGTGTCCAAGTGTGGAAATGATGCTCTGTATAGTGTCCTTAAAAATTCCCACAATAGAAAAAAGCGGTGTCCATTACCTGTATACTACAGCTGTGTCCCAAATCCATACAACATACTAATTCTATACCGTATGTATTACTTACTAATCGTTATAGTATACTCCTCCATTTCTTTTGTGCATTGCATTGTGGGAGAATAGTGTCCATCAACAGCATACTGAAAAATCAACCATGTTTAGTCTGCATGCTGTCTGCTTTGAGTAACTTTTTTTTACACATTTTTAAATGCTAAAAACCTGCTAAGAATCAGTATGTAGTATGGATCTGAAACACAGCATACATTCTGTTAACAACAATGCAATACGGCACATTCATCAGTCATCAGTGAGGACTCAAAATTACAATGACTCATAAATGTCCGAAATCTCAATTTTCTTACTCACTATTGAGTAAAGTACAGAGCGTTTGTTATAAAGGCAGTAGTGAATGAGTGAGTGAGGGAGTGATTTCAGACACAGCTTTTGTCTGAGATGTGAGTCTTAGCATATAGCACGCAGAAGAAATATCGTTATGTGCTTCCTGCTCTTCGTCTCAGATTCATCCTTCATCTATGCTTTGAACATGAGTCGAACGTTATCATTATCATGGCCATTTCCTACATCAGCATGACCTCCCAGCTCTGCACTACACATGAAAGCTGGCTGATCAGACTCACTGAATTAACCTACTACTAACCTATCTACACTAACATGCTTACTTACATAAATTATTATTTAGTGTTTGACTGCAGTCTGCATATAACTTTAAAATGTGCTAGGTGTAGCATAAGAATGGATATTGTCAAATTCAGCATCAAACTTTTATATAAACTGTAAACAATTGAAAAGATGGTGTTTGTGAAATAGTTGTAAAATTTAAACTACATTTAAGCATTACTGATGGGTTTAGATGGGCGTCATAAGTGTCTTAGTGTACGTTTTTGCACCTGTAACTACACCCAACAGTGATGTCACAGGGTCCACCTGTACATCACTGCAGTAAGGTGAGAAGTTACATCACTGGAAGTCCCCAAAAACAAGGTTTTCAGGTGGAATTAAGTTATTCTGAAAAATGTAAACAGTTTGTGATGGTTTTGGTTCTTCCGTACAACAACGTTTGACCGCATTTACAACAGGAGTTTAGGGAAACTTATTTCCTTAATAAACACATCTGTCAGCTTTCATGTTTGACCCTACCACCCCTCTTCATGACTCCAGCCCTACTTTGTCCACCTCCACTTCCAATCACCTCTCGAATCAGATATAAAACCTGATGACCTTCTTCTGAAAGGCTCCAAGACAAAGGAAAAGAGCAAAGAGAAGAAAAGCTCCAAGGACAAGAAGAAGGGTCACGCTGCAGACGGCTCTGAGAAACAAACGGTTAAAGCAAGAGTGGACGAGCTGATGGTGAGTATTGTCATTCACATACTCGCAGCAGTACACAATAATATACATGCAGATACAAACACTCAATCCGTCGTCGTCCTATGCAGGTGTACAACAAGGAGCTGGATAGTGAGTTTGGCAACTTTGAAGACTGGCTCCACACTTTCAACTTGTACAGAGGAAAGGCTGGGGATGACGACGAACGCACTCTGGATGACGACAGGATTGTTGGCAGATTCAAGGTGGGAAAACACTGAGTAAAAACAAGTACGTTCCAGCCTACACTAGGTTTTATTTAAACCTGCTTTATTTTTGTGACCCAGGGATCCTTATGTATGTACAAGCTACCTCTGTCGGAGGAGATCACGAGAGAGACAGGATTCGATCCTAGTATGGGCATGTTCCAGAGCATCCCGCGTAACGATCCAATCAACGTCCTTGTCCGTGTCTATGTTGTCAGGGTGAGTGACCTCTTTATCATTTAAATCTATACTGTTGTTAACATATCTACATATCACTCCAGTCTTGTCAGCTCTCCATTGGCTCCCTGTAAAATTCAGGATCGACTTTAAGATTTTAGTGCTGACTTTCAGGGCCTTAAACGACCAGGCCCCACAGTATATCCGAGACCTTTTGAAGCCGTATTTCCCTAGCCGGACTCTTCGGTCCTCTGACCAAAATTTGCTTGCAGTCCCTAAGACTCGTTATAAGACCCGCGGGGACCGGTCTTTCCAGTCTGTTGCTCCCAGACTGTGGAACGCCCTGCCCCTGTCCGTGCGTCTGGCTGACTCTGTTGTCTCTTTCAAAAAGGACCTGAAAACTTGCTTATTTAGGAAAGCTTTTGGTTGATGGGTTCTCACTAGCGTCCCTTTCTTTTGATATATGTATATGCATTTTATACTGTTTGTTCTATCTATTCTGTTGTACAGCACTTTGTGATTTTATCTGTGAAAAGCGCTTTATAAATAAATTTTACTTACTTACTTACTTACTTGTTAAAGCACATCCTAATAAACAGAAACTAATAACTATTTCTCTGAGTTTGTTCTGTTCTGTTTCTCAACTTCAGTCTACAGATCTTCATCCTGCTGATATCAATGGGAAGGCTGATCCATACATTGTCATCAAGCTGGGCAAGTCAGAGATCAAGGATAAAGAGAACTACATCTCCAAACAGCTAAATCCTGTATTTGGCAAGTAAGTTCAGAGAAAGCTACTCTTCATTTAGTTTTGGTTTGCCGTCAAAACGTATTCTGAACGAGCCTGAATCTGTTGCCCCCCTCACATTTGGACTCAGTTTTTCTTCTCGACTTATTCAGTTTATCCTCCACTTGTCTGTGCTCAGATCATTTGACATTGAGGCCAGATTCCCCATGGAGTCCATGCTAACGGTGTCTGTGTACGACTGGGACCTGGTCGGCACTGACGACCTGATCGGAGAGACAAAGATTGACTTGGAGAATCGTTTCTACAGCAAATATAGAGCCACCTGCGGCATCTCCTCCAACTATTCTGTGTGAGCATCTATGTGTTTTATCCTCTACATGTTTTAGTTATCGGTGTAGTTACAGTGTCACCATATGAAACCACACATCTTAACTAAATCTACTTTTCTACAGAAATGTTACAGTCTCACATTATATTGCGTAGGCATCTAAAAAAACAAAACAATGTCTTGCATTTAGAATTCTGTTTACTTTATCAATTACTTTATCAATTTGTTATCTATTGATGTCAGCCATGGATACAATGTTTGGCGAGACCCTATGAAGCCCAGTCAGATCCTGGCTAAGCTCTGTAAGGACGGCAAGATCGATGGACCTCATTATGGGCCGGGGGGCAAAGTCAAGGTGGCCAATCGAATTTTCCATGGACCTACAGAGATCGAGGATGAAAATGGTATGGCTGCATGTTTCTCCTAAAACTGTGAGATAATATAAAAGTCCTACATAGGATTAACTATCATTATAAATGTGATACCAATGTAATACCATATACAAGTGATTAGTAGTCTCTGATTTCAAAGTAACAGTGCTTTTCCAAGTTATGAGTACATTTACTGTAATCTTTGTTGTTTTGAGATTGTTGTCTTTTCACCCACCCTGTTCCTGTCGTGTACTTAAAAAACTAAATTTCCCTTACATAATCAAACAGATCCAGCTTAATGCTCAATAATCAAGATAGAGTAGAAAAGAGTATAACTTCACAGTAAGCTTTTGCTTTTGCCACAGAATTTTCGACTACATTTGATCTTCTACTGAGGCTGTGTTGATCCTATGAACAATGTCATCAGATGGTAGAAATGGTCACATTTGTTTATATTAAGATTAGGCTATAAATGTCTGAATTGGCTTGTTTCCAATTCAAGTATTTTGCCTTCCCTTTCCCTCTTTATCTTCTTGTGTTTGTGTCGATATCCCAGGTCTAAAGAAGCAGACTGAGGAGCATTTGGCTCTGACAGTGCTGAACCACTGGGAGGAGATCCCGAGGGTAGGCTGGAAGCTCGTCCCAGAACACGTGGAGACCAGGCCCCTGCTGAACCCCGACAAACCCGGCATTGAACAGGTAGAAACAAGCCACGCTCGTCTGGGGTCATGAAACAGATTGAAATGAGAGTTAAAGTGTATATTTTTCTCTGTGCATTCAAAGGGCCGTATTGAGATGTGGGTGGATATGTTTCCTATGGACATGCCTGCTCCTGGACCTGCGATAGACATATCACCACGTAAACCAAAGAGGTAGGCCCAGGCTAGAGCAAATAAGACAAACAGGCTATTAGTATGATGTTTTCTGATTTAAAAAAAGAAAACTGTAAATCCAATGCTGATTTATTGGGAAATATATTTGTTAATTGCATTTGAAGTGTCTAAAGTTCTTCAGTTTTTCCAACAGAATACGTTGCTTTATCCCCAGGTTAAATTATGGTGAGTCTGTTTGACTAGTTAGCTCTCCATTTACTGACAAATGTAAGTCCAACTGTGTGTTCCTTCCTCCCCCCCTTACCAGATATGAGCTCAGGGTGATTATTTGGAATACAGACGAAGTAATACTGGAGGACGATGATTACTTCACTGGGGAAAAGTCCAGTGACATATTTGTCAGGGGGTAGGTACAGCGGGACGCGGCGACCAAGCCTTGTCCTGTGGGTGTGACCTGTGTGTGGATTTTTTTTTTTTTTTGCAGTTAACCATATATTTTTTTTTTCCATTTTTTCTGTGTGCGTTTTTGTGTTTGTGGTGTGTCTCCTGTCTGTCTGTCTGTCGTCCTCTCTCTCTCCTCCGGTCAATGCTCTGCTGCTGTCTAGCTTTGAGCTTCGTGTTGTTATTTGGAACACTGATGACGTAATTCTAGAGGACGATGCTTTCATGACAGGAGAGAAGATGTCTGACATCTATGTCAGGGGGTAAACACACGATTCCACCGCATGGCTCGTACAACTACCTCCCTACCTCCCTTCCTCCCTCCTGAAGCCCTGGAGTTATTTCTTTCTTCCCTTTCCCACTTCCTGTCTGTCAACTCACCATCCAGCACGTAACCTCGCTTGTCTTACAGTCTCCAAATAGCACGCTGAAAACTTTTGCCAAATGAAAAATGAGTTTTGTCAGGACCAAACCACACAACTTATTGAGTACAATCATAATCATATAGTCAAATAAATGCCAAAACAATCCACAGTTATGCTGATATTTGAAGTTCATTCATGTCCTTGGAAACCGCAGAAATCTCTGAGCTAACACAGACATAAAGTTGCTTAGAGGAATAGATATTTTGAACATCTACATCATCATTACTGCCGTTTTCTTTTTTGTCAACCTAATATTTTATTGTATTATATTAAACTACTATTTTATTTTATTTTGTTAAACTACTAACGACTACTAATTATTTTTTTTATTTTGTTACTATTTTTTGTATTATTATTATTTTCATTTTTTTTCAAACTACTACTCCCAAAGTCAAGAGTGAACTTTAAGGTTGGCAGGGCTTTTAAATGAGGGGGGAGTTTTTTCTATATTTTTTGTTTGTGGTTTGGTCCTGTATTTTAGATCTTTCTTGAAATTACTTTACTCGAAGACTTTCAAGATTTTGGTCATTTCATTTTATGGTATTCGGAGCCTCTTGCATGTATATAAGTAAAGAACATGCATGGGGGGTACGACAGAACTCCAATGTTTTTGATAACATTGTCATGTTGCAGACTGGTCCTAATACTGGACCTTTTTCATGGCAGACATTTTGACTTGTGCAGTTACATTAGCTTTACATCCAATAAAACTGCCTCACATTGAACTAAAAAAATAATGTGAACGGGGAATGCATGCCTGAATTAATTTTCCCTATGAACTACATTATAGTATATGGAAGACACAGCAACAATGTACAGGATGGACATGTAATGTGACCATACACCTATGATAGAAATAGCACAGGTGTACAGTATTTATTCACATTAATAATGTCTTAATCCATTAAGTGTCCCAGCATGCACAATAATACCAGCTCTTTGGAACTGACCTAAATGCGGCCATTATTAATGATTTTATTTGTGCTTTTCTTGCTGTTACATGTCAAATTTCTACAATGAAAAAGGTCTTGTGATATTTTACTCCTGTCATTAATTTAATGAATTAAAGTTATTATTGTCAGTGTTTTGCAGAGCCTTCTCACTCCTGCATCTCCTAACCAAACCTACTTTTACCTCAGCTGACTTGGTGTCACCCATAAATGTGTGCTAACAAACAGGGTGCCATCCACAAACAACCCTAAATACTTGGAACATGATAAAGTATTTTAAAAATCAAGACCTTTATTCAGTGCTGCAGAGTTTAGTGGCTGACCCAACTGTCTGCATTGACAGTAAAATAAAAACGGATGGGGTTGTTTCAGATGGATCCAATGTTGTGATACAGTAGATCTCAGGCATGTTTTAGTGACATTGTGTCTTTTGTAGCCAAAAAAAACCCTCACCTTAACCCCAGCCTAATTTATGCCAGTGCCAGCATCTCAGTTATCAAATTAAAGCACATTCCCTCACATTTGACTATTCCCTGAGATGTTTTTAGTGTTGCTTTTTGAGAACGTTTTGAGAGTGCAGCTCCCATCCTGCTCCTCCTCACTAATGAAGCCAGTGTCACTCTACTGTAAATGAAAGAGCTCCAGCTGGAACGGACTGTCCTCATAGTCTTTGATCTTCTGCTGTCTGCATCCACACACTAAAAATGAGACTTTTTTAAAGGAAAATATCAGATAAATTTCATGGCATTTTTGCAAGCTTTGTGTATGCATGGCTTTGAAAATAATGTGAATCTCCCACATCAAATCAGATTTTTTTTATCTATGGTTCCACAACATTTTTGTTGGTGTTTTCCCACCGGAGCGACTTTTGCAGTTCTTAGAACTAAAACGTTCCTAGAACACTTTTTTCGTTGTGTTCCCACCGGACAAATTTGGGGATTTTTTAGTTCTTCTGGCCGTATTTCGGGACTTTTTTAGCTATTACTTCAGAGCAGGGTCTTTTCCCTTTTCCCTTTCTTAGGTCTACTTGATTGGTCGAAATTATAAGTCACGCCCACTGCCAACCCAGATCTTGCAGTGCGCCGTCTGTACTTGCAGACAGAGCAACAGCGGGACATTTTTAGCAATTTTCACCATCTTATTCATCATTAAAGTCACTTCTGACAACGTTTTAGAAGAGAAATGAACTATTTAGATTTCGAATATAGGCAGTCTTCCGAAAATCGTTGCCAAATTGACAATTTGCTTCAAAGTTTTCGGAGTTGAGAAGCTCCATAAAGTGAAGGGACTGCCAGCTGGTGGCGGCCGGATCGCTTGTTCGCTGGTCGGCCTGTCATCCTGGGATGCCCCGCTGTAAACTAGCGGACTCTCAGACCGCGGTCTCGTAAGAGGCTTTTATTTTGCCGTTGTTTGTTTAAATATCACAACACATGTCCATCATAAGATTAACAGGAACGTGTGGTTAACTGCCTTTTTGCCGTTAAATTCCACAAGCGCCTGGTCCGCCGTGCACGCACACACACACGGCCACAGGCAGAGAGAGAGAGAGAGAGAGAGAGAGAGAGAGAGATACCCGTTTCTCTTCGGGAGACTTGTTTAAATTATGATATAGATTTAGACATTAGATTTATATAGTTTGGCGTATTTCTCTTCTGATTTTAATTAAGACCATTGTTGTGCTTGCGTCACTCCCTTACCCCTCCTACCAGTCCCTGTGGCCACTTGGCTGGTGGGAATGCAAATGGAAAAAAAGATTTTGGGGGAGAGTAGTTCTTAGAACTGCTTAGAAATGTACTTTTCCCCTAAAAAGTACACGTACTATCCAGTGGGAAAATGCCTATTATCTCACACACACATGTATTAATCTGATTTGCTTTTGGGGAGCTACATTATGTGTTTTGATTTTGACCTATTAGCATCATCTCTCTTGTTGTCAGACTGTTACATTTAACATGTCCTGTGCTCTTTTTTAAATTAGCCAAATTCATTTTCAGTAACTGACAATTTCAATTTCCTGTTTGTAAGACCTGTAAGTGCATGACAAAATCAAAAAAACTAAATCTGTCCACATATCCCAACCATGATCATTAAGGTCAACCTAACTCTGATCTCTATGGTTCTTCCTACAGATGGCTGAAAGGACAGCAGGAGGACAAGCAGGACACCGATGTGCACTATCACTCCCTGACTGGTGAGGGCAACTTTAACTGGCGCTTTGTCTATCCCTTTGATTACCTCATGGCTGAGGAGAAGATCGTCATCTCTAAGAAAGAGTCCATGTTCTCCTGGGATGAGACTGAATATAAGATCCCGCCTCGCCTCACGCTGCAGGTCTGGGATGCCGACCACTTCTCTGCTGATGACTTCCTGGGTGAGCACTGATGGGAACAATGGCAGAACGTTCCATCTGATTTACCACCAAAAAAAAAAGTAGCACCATCCTTATTGTCTTTGATTTACACAACTCCCAGGTGCTATTGAGTTGGACCTAAACCGGTTCCCTCGTGGTGCCAAGACAGCCAAGCAGTGTTCCCTTGACATGATCCGAAATGAGCAGGAGCTGCCCACCATTTCTATCTTCAAACAAAAGAGAGTCAAGGGCTGGTGGCCGTTTGTAGCGCGCGATGAGAACGATGAGATGGAGCTCACGGTGAGTCACTCATGAAATACTGAGCAAAGTCACAACAGCAGTTTGGCACCACATACCTGTAGGAAATCATCATCTTTTAGCAGCAGTTGGAAAGCCACCTCCAACAGAGTTAAAGCTGAAATAAAAACAGCATAAAGAAGAATTTAAGTAAAGAAAGAATCATTAAAGCAAGAATATAAAAGTACGAAATAAAACACTTAGAAAAAGCTCATTACAAAGCAAAGGTTAAAGCAAACCTTTCTATGGAAACCTTTCCAAGAAAACACTATGTTTTAATAATTCAGTGGTAACCAACCTGGGTGGCAGGAACTCCCAGAGTTCTGAGATAAATCTGAGGGATCCAAAGAAGATTGGAAACCACTGCATTAATCTATACTCAAGTGAATTTTCTGAATTTTCTGAATTTTCTTATATCACATATATCACATAATGTCATTGCAGGGTAAGGTAGAAGCTGAGCTTCATCTGGTGACAGCAGAGGAGGCGGAGAAAAGTCCTGTAGGACTGGGACGAAATGAGCCTGATCCACTGGAAAAACCAAAGTAAGATATTGTTATTTATTCAGAATATATTTAGAATCTAACTCTCACAAACACGTGTTTCACTAATCAAATTTGAGAACGGTTGTGTGTCACAGACATGGCTGTCCCTTAAATCTACTCTTCAAACAATTCATTCTCACAGTGCAAAAAGCAGTGAATCAAATGTTCCAAATCACCATCAATCAGGACTTAATATTTGATAAAGATGTGATTATGTCTTGTTTGACCCCAGCTCTGCTTTTTGCGCTGTCAAAAGGCCACTGTTACACTTTCGCCATTGTTTCTCCTCCTACCATCTCTTCAACTGTCTCCCTCTATCTCTCCCCTCCCCTCCTTTGTGCGTGTGACTCCCCCTTTCTCCCTGTTTTTGCCTCCATATGCATTCCTTCTTTTCTCCCCTTTTTCTCTCTACCTCCTTCCGCAAAGCCGCCCGGACACCAGTCTTATGTGGTTTCTGGGCCCTCTGAAGTCCATTCGTTACTTCATCTGGCACAACTACCGCTGGCTGATCCTCAAGGTGCTGGGAGTGATACTGCTGCTGCTCATGCTGGGCCTCTTCCTCTACTCAATCCCTGGCTACCTGGTCAAGAAGATGCTGGGGGTCTGACGCGCTGGTAGCCTCTGCCCCTTCCTCGCTGTCTCTGCTTCTCTATTTAAATTTAACTCCTTTGCTTCCTGGATTCTCCTGTACTACCTGTAGCTCCTCCTCTCCTGTCCCGCCAAAACTCAGTTTCTTTGTTTCTCTCCTTTTCTGTCTCTCCTCTCTGGTCTCAGCTACAGAGTAGTCTCTTTTTTTGCTGAATCTTTCTCAACCGTTTTGTGCAAGCCAGTGTCTTTTGCCACCAAGTGCCATTATGCATCTTATAAGTGACCAACTGTTTGGTATGGAAACACGCTGGGCGGTTTTTAGGCAAGCATTCACTGTCATGATTACAGAGTTGGACGTGTGAGGATTAAAAATACTGTGCATTGACAATATAACACAACACAATATTCATTAAAGTGCTCATATTATGTTTTTTGGCTTTTCCTCTTTCCTTTATTGTGTTATATATCTTTTTTGTGCACTTTATAGGTTAACAAAGTGAAAAAGCCCAAAGTCCACCCCAAAGGAACTTACCATCTCCACCAGAAAACACTGTTCACAAACTGCTCCAAACAGCTCTGTTGTAGTCCAGCCTTTACTTCTATGACGAAGTAACACACATTATAATGCTCGCCTAGCTGCTAGCATGGCACTTCCTCATGCTCTGCAACTGACAAGCTAGCAGTACTTACTGCGTATGTGCAACTCCCAACAAAGATGCTACAGAAGTGAGATGTCTCACTCTGTAGCTAAAACAGAGAGCTCGACAAACAGGGTGAAAAGAGGAGCTGCAGCAATGTGCAGTACAACAAATATATGGTGTTTTCCAAAAAATAAACCACATAAACCTTTTCTGGTACAACCTCGAAATACAATTATGAACCTGAAAATTATCATAATATGAGCACTTTAAATATGAGTTTAATTACATTGACTTTAGCTGACAATAGGCAACCATGTTTGTTTGGCTTTCTGGCTCTTCTGTATTATTGCCAGACATATATACAAGTCAGATAAATCTGTCTGTCTAACTGCTGTCCAGACCACAAAACAACAGATCCTCAATGGCATCCAGATATCATACAAAACATTGTACGAAATATTGTGAGCTGTGAGGCAAGTTTTATTTTTTTTAAACTTTAACTGTAAGTCACATATCTCAATTGCTTTATTTATGTGCATTGTAAGTTAAAAAGTTATAAAACATTACAATTAATTGAAATAAATATTGGATTATGTGGTCAGGACAACAATAAGTGAAAGTCTAATAGTGATAACAACTGTACCTCAATAAAAACTGAATAATGTAATCATACAGGATGAGGATAACTAGGTTTCTTATGTTCCATATAATATCCTGAATATGAATAAAACAAAATATAGGACTCTAATTTGCATGTAAAAGTACTACTGTGTGTTAATGAAGACACACATCATGTCCGGTTAAAGAAACAAACAGCCCTGGAGAAACATCAGTTGTTGGAGCTGTTGGTCAATCATCCATCCATCCATTTTTATGTGATCTTTTGGTCCTCTGACACATTATATTGATAAAAATGTAAATGTGAGCATGCTGTAGTAACTTATAAATGGAGCGCGGCTATCTAACCACTAATGCCAACTTTCTCTCTCTCTTTTACTCCTTGCATGTTTCATCCCATTTCTCTCTCCTCTTTCTCCATCCAACATCACTCCCCCTTCATTAACTCACTCCTCCATCTAACCGCCAAATGTCACCAAATCCTTTACTTTCCTCTTCCTAAAACCTCCATCCCTCCCTCTAGTCGCCCAGACACCACCTTCCTTTGGTTCCTGAGCCCGCTGAAAGCCATTCGCTACCTGGTGTGCAACCGCTACAAGTGGCTGATCATCAAGATAGTGCTGGCCCTGCTGCTGCTCGTCATGCTGGGCCTCTTCCTCTACAGCATGCCGGGCTACCTTGTCAAGAAGCTGCTGGGGGCCTAAGAGGCTGCTGGAAGGACAGGGAGGGGGGTGGCCAGCCCGATATTTGGACGGACGGATGGATGGATGGGTGAATGGGAGAGACGCAGAGGGAAGATGCTGGCTTGTGTGTGCAAACCAAAACCAGTATGTGAAGTCTCACCCACAGGAAGGGAGGAGAAGGCACTTTGGAAGTTCAATTTCATCATTTTCTCCTCTCAAATCCATTCTGATCGTCACAAACAGCTCGCCACCTTCAGCCTTCGCTCTGCAGAGAGAGGCAAAAACCACCTGAAATTACTTACCCCCCTCCCCCAAGTCATGAGAAACACTAACTGTTTAATCCTCTATCCAGTCTGCAGCAAGCCTAACAAATCCATTGCTCAGTATCTGGACTCCATCCTTGAACTGACTAAAAAGCAATCATTTGCCACAAAGTGTAATCCTTAATATTGTTATTCTTTTCAAGCAATGTTACATGACGATTAATGTTTCTTTATCTCTTTATACAACTTTTGATTTATTTATTAAAGTGTTGGGTTAGTGGTCAGACGATTGCATGGACATTCATTTCAAGTGATGCTATAAGATCTCCCAATTACTGCTACAATGTCTGCTGTTGATTTATGTTAATAGGGAACAAATGAAAAATATGTTTGCTAACACTTTGCTCTAACCCCCCTTTTTAGCATTCATAAGCACTATATACATATTTAACTAAGGGTTTTACTGTATAACACACTATAACTATATATATATATATATATATATATATATATATATATATATATATATATAATTGTAAGCAGTAATAAGGACATTTTAAGTGTTTAATATTTATTAATGTATATAATAAATTATTTGTCAACAATTATATAATACACCTGTGTTTTAATATATTATCATTAATTATATGTTTATACACCAGCCTCCACTAACGGGTACCCACATGAGGAGTTATAGTTGTTGACAAATACATTAATACATACTTATAGATGCTTTAAAGTACATTTATTCAATGTTTATACTGCTTATAAGTGCTGAGTAGGGGGGATTAAAGCAAAGCGTTACCTTTGTTGTCTAAACTATCATAGCTCTTGCAGTCTTTGCACACTTCAAGAGTAATACTGAAGAAACAAAAATAAAGATGTCTATTTTCATAATGAAATACAATGAGACAGAATAAGATTAATTCAAAATCAATTCATAAGTAATAAACGTTCTACAGGATTTATTTAAACTGCAATGTTAAACTTTTCAAATTAATCAAAGCAACAAAGCCAGACTTAGGTCAAACAATATTTGAAAATAAGTATTTAAAAAAAGAGGAGAAAAAAACAATTATTTGAAAATATCATTTGACTAAGTCTGGTTAAAACGTCTTTTAAAGCAACAATTACTTCAAGGTCATTACTGTTTTCTACTACCAAGATGTAGGCTTGTATGTCAATATGCATGCATGATTGTGATAACTGACCACAGAGGTCATGTGTGTTGGCATGACTAGCTCTCAAAATCACAAACCCTGCTATCTTTGACATGACAGATAATGTAAAGATAATTGTATGGGAATATGATTAAAGTGCACTTGAGTGGAGTGGTGAAAGGGGGTCTGGGGTTGATTCTCTAAACTCTGGCTTTATCTCCATATCAGATGCCGTTGTTTGCAGTGTCCGTTACTACCTTTCAAATTTGCCTGTACTTGACCTCATTTGTGTTGCAGTCTTTGTTTGTAATTCTGTGTTTCACCGATTACAGTTATTGTTTGCACTAAACTTGCCTGTTTTACAATGAATTTGTGTTATATATCTGTTGAAATGTGTGCAATATTTATTTTTTGTCTCTTTTGGCAATTTAAAATAAACTGAATTCCATGGACATGTTTGAAATTGTTAAAGTGGCTATAATCAATATTTTAATATTAACAATTCATCAAATGGGAATAAAGGGTTCACTTGTAGTTATGAATCCAAAGACAATTAAGAATATGCTGTTCTGCTCAGGAATTATGTTCTGCCATCAATGCTAGAGCTGTTAGTTAAAGTTAGTGATTTTGGTGGACAACTTGGAAGTTTAATGTGGAAGAAAGATGGAGGATATATTGTTTTCCTGTACGGCCCTTGATCAAATGCTTCTCCCTAAATTTAAGAACCCCTGGTGTAGTGTGTCATAAAAAAAGTTGCAGTATAGTATGTCATAAAATGTCATTAAGTCATAGTATAGTATGTCATAAAAAGTCACAAAAGTAAAAGTAAACCATGTCATAAAAAGTCATTACAAGTCATAGTATATAGTATATCATAAAAAGTCATGGTGTAGGATGTCATAGAAAAGTCATCACATAGTATGTCATAAAAAGTCATTAAAAGTCATAGTATATTATGTCATAAATAGTAATTATATAGTATGTCATAAAAGTCAAAGTATAGTATGTCATAAAAGTCGTGGTATAGTATGTCATAACAAAGTCATAGTATAATATGTCATAAAAAAGTCATAAAAAGTCATACAAAACTCTTAGTATAGTATGTCAAAAAATTCATTGTACTATGTCATAAAAAGTCATAAAAATAGTTGTATAGTAAGTCAAACAAGGCATATTAATAGTCATGAAAAGTCATAAAAAGTCACAGTATAGTAGGTCATAAAAAAGTCATAGTATAGTATGTCATAAAAGTCCTAAAAGGTCAACGTATAATATGTCCTAAAAATTTCATTAAAACAGCATAGTTTAGAATGTCATAAAAAGTCATAGTATAGGAAATAAATTGTATAGTATGTCATAAAATGTCATAAAAAAGTCATAGTATAGTATGTCATAAAAAGTGATTAAAAAAAACAATAGTATAGTATGTCGAAAAAAGCCGTAGTATAGTATGTCGAAAAAAGTGGAAGAAAGTCATAGTATAGTATGTCTTAAAAAAATCATAGTATAGTATGTCATAAAAGGTCATAGTACAGTAAGTCATAAAAAAGTCATTAAAAGCATAGTATAGTATCGTAAAGTTGAATTATAGTATGTTGTTAAAATGTCATAAAAAGTCAGAGTATAGTATGTCATAAAAAGTCATAGTATAGTATGTCATAAAAAGTTATTGTATGGTATGTCATAAAAAGTCACAAAAATAGTATAGCATGTCATAAAAAGTCATTAAAAGTCATAGTATAGTATGTCATGAAAAGTCATAGTATAGTATGTCCTAAAGAACTCATTGTATAGGATGTCATAAAAGTCATAACAAGTCGAAGTATAGCATGTCATAGTAATGTATTTAAAAATATCATATAGTATGTCGAAAAAAGTCATAGTATGGATGCACTGTGCAGTGCTGCTGGCTGCTGTGCTGGGTCTGCTCTTCATGGCTCTGCTCTTCTTCTCTTTCCCCTCAGAGCTCAGCCACAAGCTCTTCAACACTGCTGGATAAAACCACTGTATTGTACTATTTTGTATACACTTAGTATCCCACATGAACGGTAGTGTGTTACAAATGTTACAGTTGATTGTTCTACCTATGTCTTTCTTCTGAGACTGGAAAAGTAAAAACTGCAAACCAAAACATGATTTAATAGAGGCTTTATTTTAGTGAATGTACATGTGGATGATTCCACACACTGCCCCAGTTCAGCTGATTCCAAGTTGAGTTTGGATTACAGCATCTCCGGCTCTGTGCTGACCTATCAGAGAATCAAAGATGCCAGATGGATAATGTTAGAGAAATTAATTATTTGGATTATTTGAATACACTAGGGCTGCCACTAACAATTATATTCATTATTGTTCAATCTGCCAATACTATATTACTTTAATCTTTTGGTCTAGAAAATGCCCAAAAAAATAGTGAAAAATGTACATCACAGGTGTCCACACCTGCTTGTTTTGCCAGACCAAAAACTAAAAATATTCAATATGCTACTGAAATGTGACAAAGAAAAGCAGAAAAGTTTGATTTATACTTTTTTTTTAATATTTAAACGGTCAGAATTATTTGTTAAAAATGTTAATTTTCTATTGATCGACTAAGCAATTAATCGCTGAAGTTTATACAATACATTTGTATAATTAAAAATGTAATGGGCATGGTGTAATGTTATGCACATTACTTTACAGAACTTTACTGTTGTTTGTATACTATTGTTCAGGAACTTACTCAATTCCACCCTCATTGACTATCTGGAAAACAGCGTGACATACAAGAAAAATATGACAGATACATGAACACAAACACATACTCTTGAGTTAAGAGACTGTTGTAGCAACATCCGCAGCTCTGTGTTCTGCTGCTTCAGACTCTGAGTCTCAGGGACGAGTTCAGAGATCTCTGTCAGGACCGCCCTGGACACACACACAAACACACACAAACATTTGAGTAAAGATTGATGCTTGCTTTGCTTTGCTTTGCTTTGCTTTACTTTACTTTACTTTACTTTACTTTACTTTACTTTACTTTACTTTACTTTACTTTACTTTACTTTACTTTGCTTTGCTTTGCGTGTGCGTGTGCGTGTGTGAGATTGTTACTCACTGGTACTGCTTAAATGTGTTCTCCACTGCCTCCCAGAGTTTCAGTTTGTCCTCAGAGATTATATTGCCCATACTCTCCCAGTAGGCTTCATCCTCTGAAGTATCCCGGGCTTCTACATGAAAACTGTGATGTTGGCGGGCTGAGCTCTCCCTTGGAGAGCACCAGGAACACATTAGCACCACATATTCATAGAGAAAGACTATTGTATCTCAAAATTTCATGTTCAAATCTGACAGATAATTACATAAATAAATGGTTTAAATGAGTGTAAATGTGGTCTTACCTGGACTTCATGTGCTGCTGGAGGAAACTTTTCAGAGCAGGCACAACATGGTTAGGATCAATGAGTTCAAAGGTCAGATGAGTCGTAGACTTGGTCTCCACTTCCTCTGCCTTCTTACTGGTTTCATCCGACTCATCACAAACACCCTGCAGGCAGGCAGAAAAAAAAGCAGAAATAGTAACTGTCTAATTCCAATAATCTTGTTTGTCCAAGACTCAAGGCCATATTTTATGCAATCATCCATCCACTGCAATCCTCCTCTCTTCACCCCCCTCACCTCAGTCTGCTCTCTCTGCTGATGTTTGTACTTTAATAAGAAATGAGCCAACTTGGGCACATCCTCCTCTTCAATACCAAAAGACTGGAAGAGAAAACAAAGTCTGGTTTTTCAGTATTTTCTCCAAACAGTCAGCAATACACTGATGCATTACATTACATGAACTCACACAAAGGAGAGAGCCCAGCTTTACAACGGTCTGTTCTTCCTTCTCCAGGGGAGCCAGCAGCTTCAGGAGTTTATCCTCTATCAGGAAGCCCTGAGATAGAAGGAAGGGAAACTTTTGGTTGAAAATGCTTGTCACATAATGTCATAAATGATTGAGAATGATTAGAGCAACCAAAACCAATATTCAACATTCATAGACTATTTTTTAAAGACAGAATTCAAAAATTGTGAACCCATCCTTTAATAGGTCATTATTTTAGGAAATGCTTATTCGCTTTCTTGCTGAGAGTTAGATAAGAAGATTGAAACCACTCCCATGTTTGTTTGGTAAATATGAAGCTAAATCCAGCAGCAGTTTAGCTTAGCTAAGCATAAAGAATGGAAACATGGGAAAACAACTAGCCTGGCTCTGTCCAACGTTAACAAAATCTAACAACCACCTGTAAAACTCACCAATTAACACATTACATTTTGTTGTGCAATGGAGGTTAGTATGCCAGACTATTTCTATCATCACTGTGACCAGAAGAGACTGACTATTTAATGGTCAGACGTGAGAGTGGTATTGATCTTTGTATCTTATCTTTATCTTATCTTTAACTTATCTTATCTAACTCTCAGGACTAAAGTGTAGCTCCTAAAATGTCAAACTATTCCTTTAATATATTGTATGCATATAGACATGTTAGGTAACACTTTACTTGAAGATCGACATAATCGTGACATGACACTGTCATAACTATGACATGACACTGTCATGAACATGTCATAAACGTTATAAACAAGTCATAAACGTGACACGATGACATTACCAGAGGATTTCTTTGTCATAACAACTTGACATAATGTCATTGGCTACTTGAAAGTAACGTTAGTAATGACAGTGTCATCATCATGTCATAGTTATGACAGTGTCATGTCACGATTATGTTGATACCTTCAAGTAAAGTGTTACCACATGTTATTACTGTTTTTTGTGACATTAATATATTTGTGATTGTGATAACTTATTGTCCTCTTCTGTACAAACAACTGCTTAATAAACTCTTCCTGTAATCTAATAAATCGGGATGCCTCTGAATGTGTGTGTGTGTGTGTGTGTGTGTGTGTGTGTGTGTGTGTGTGTGTGTGTGTGTGTGTGTGTGTGTGTGTGTGTGTGTGTGTGTGTGTGTATGTGTGTGTGTGTGTGTGTGTGTGTGTGTGTGTGTGTGTGTGTGTGTGTGTGTCTGTCTTTGAAATATCTCATGAACCATTCATCCAATCTACTTCACACTTGGTTTTCTGGGTACCCAATGAACTTAGGGTTTGGATTTTGGAGCATTTACACTTTAAGTCGGTAGTAGGCTATACAGTGGAGTTGCATATTAAGTGGTTTTGGGGTCCTTCTGTAAGTAATTTTGGGGTAAAATTTGGTTCTAGAGAATTCTACAGAGGTGTCAAAAGTATTCACATTCAATACTCAGGTAGAAGTATAGATACTAGGGTTTAAAAAGACTTCTGTAGAAGTTGAAGTATCAACTCAAAGTTTTTACTCAAGTACAAGTGTAAAAGTACCGGTTTCAAAACTACTTAAAGTATAAAGCAAAAGTAATGTAAAGGGAAAATGTTAATGTTGAAAAATTGGGGATGCACCTGTTTCAGCCACATTCATGCCCATTGAAAATGAACACATTTTTGTACAATGCAAATACATTAAAGAACCATATATGTGTGTTTCATGGAGCGGAAGATATGATGACTAGTTGCCTATAAGTATTGTAATGGTGCAAAAAGTCAAACTTCAGAGGCATGTTATCAATGCCTCATTTAATGAAAATGTAAGGAGTAGAAGTAAAAAGTCTGCTGTAAAATAATTACTCCAGTAAAGTATAGATAACCAGAATTTCTACTTAAGTAAGGTAACGAAGTATTTGTACTTCGTTACTTGACACCTCTGGAATCCTACAAGCAGCAATACCACAGGCCAAACAATCGGCCCATTCCAAAAAGGCACATTTTGAACAAGCACTGTACTAGTAAACATAAATAATGAACTTATTTCTCACCGCTTCATCACACAGCAGCTCCATCACTTTCTTCTGTGTCTCCATCGACAGCTTCCCTTCCTCCATCTCTGCACTGCTCTCACTCTGCACTGCTGTCTTTTCCTTGTACATTTCCATATCTGTGCTCTCGGTGTCAGTCTCCAGCCTCGGCCCAACTGAGAGGTCCATCATCCTCTGACTACACTGTAAAGCCTGCCCGGTGTGAAACAGCTGGGGGACAGCCTGGCGGGCGGGCCTCCAGGCCTGTTTCTGAGGCTGGATGGGACCAGAGAGCTCCATGAACTCCATAGGAGGTCGCTCCCAGGCTATACCAAGGTGCTGCTTGCAGATCAGTGAATCAATGACCAAAACCTTCTCAACTAGTTGCTTCACCTCTGCTTCAATCATTAGCCACATCTCCTCAAATTTTCTGGCATCAGCGACTGCAAAGTGCCTGCATGAAGTGAGGGAGGGGTGGAGGTGTAAAGAAAAGAGAAGAGCAAAAAGACAAAGATTCAGTCATACAGTATATCAGTGTTACTTTAAACTGATAGGATAATTATGACTCACTTGATTTTCTTCTTTATGCGTTCATATTGCTGGATGTTGCGTTTGTAGTCCACAGCCAAATACTGGCTCTTCTTTGTAAACTGTTTCTTCTGACTGTAATTCTTAGCAATTAGGTTTTTCATCTCCGTTTGCAGACTGAAACACAAAGACAGCCCAAGAAACAGAAAGTAAATTAAATATAACAGTGTGTGTGTGTGTGTGTGTGTGTGTGTGTGTGTGTGTGTGTGTGTGTGTGTGTGTGTGTGTGTGTGTGTGTGTGTGTGTGTGTGTGTGTGTGTGTGTGTGTGTGTGTGTGAGAAAATCTGTACTACCTGAAGGTCCTGTTTTTCATATGGGCCAGGCTGAAGTTGCTTATTGCTATCTCATCCTTTTGCTTTATTTGTTTTAGCTTTGTGATCATGTTGGTGGCCTTTATCTGTTGATGCTTTCTATCCAGAGCCTGAAGAGGCAAGAATGAGATTTAGGGCCTTTCAACACTTGAAACATTTTATTATTGATAATGTAATCCCAATCACTACCATTATCTACAATATTACAGATTCCAATTAAAATAAATTATCATCAAAGGAAAATGCTGGGGTCATCAGGATCACTTATTAAATAGAGCTCATAGCACAACTTTCTCTGCCAAAGCATAAGCTATCAGGGTGCATCTTGATATCTGTGCAAACCTGAAACTTTGCATTCTGTTCTGTCTGGACGAGGCTGTACTTGTCAGTAGTGTCCAACATCAGATTGTGAATTATCACTTCATACTGCTCCACTTTCTTCTTCCTCTGTGTCAGCCTCTCCAGCTAGAAATGGATTAAATATCATTAGATACAGAGTTGATATATGTAAGATATAAGATATGAATTAAGATAAAAGAAGACCAAAGGCTGAGTCTGCATATCTGCGTGTGTGTGTGTGTGTGTGTGTGTGTGTGTGTGTGTGTGTGTGTGTGTGTGTGTGTGTGTGTGTGTGTGTGTGTGTGTGTGTGTGTGTGTGTGTGTGTGTGTGTGCGCGCGTGTATGCATGCATGCGTGCGTGTGTGTGTGGGTTGTTTATTTCAGTTTTCCTGACCTCTTCGTCCCAAAGTTCCTTTATGTGTTGTTCCCATTCAGTCTTGTCTCTTGTAAGTAAGACTTCACTTTCCTGATGATAAACTCTCTACTAACACAACAAGAGCAACCATTAGTAAGAATGACAAAAATTGCATTAACAAGACTACAGTACAACCATGCCAGCGGCACAGGGATGTTGTGAGCCAACTGCTAACTTTAGCATAACATGCTCACAATGATAATGCGAACAAGCTGATGTTTAGCAGGTATAATGTTTACCATGTTTACAGAACGTATTTAACGAATTTGAATTTTGACCTGATGACAATGCTAGTTGGAAAGTCAGAGGATTACCAAAGTTATTACAATTAATCTTGAGGGGAACATGCATATTTGTACCAAATTGCATGGCAATCCATCCAACATCAATAGTTGTTAGAGATTTTACTCAAAACCACAAATGTGAACCTCATTGTGACACATGAGGAAAAATCAGGGGATCCTTGCCATCCATACAACTAAGCTACTAGCTTAAAGGTTAAGACATGGATTTAATCAAGACAATGAATGCATGAAATCCCTGTTGCTCACTGATGCAATAAGCCCCATCCATCTGATTCCCTTTGCAGTTTTAAATGGATTCTATAAATTATGCTAAGCTTAACCTAGATCTGGGTCCTACCTCAATCTGGGCCAGCTCCTCCCTGTAGGCCTTTGTCAGTGTTTTGATCTGGTCCTCCATTCTCTCCATCATCAGGTTGAGCTCCTCTGCCTGCTTCCTCAAGTCCTTAACATAGCGATCATCTCCAACTTTCAGCTCCTGCTTAGACAACACACAGCAAGTGATCAAATGAATGGACAAGGCCTTTAGAAGACAATTTAGATAGATAGATAGATAGATAGATAGATAGATAGATAGATAGATAGATAGATAGATAGATAGATAGATAGATAGATAGATAGATAGATAGATAGATAGACAGACAGACAGACAGACAGACAGACAGACAGACAGACAGACAGACAGACAGACAGACAGACAGGTAGATAGATAGATAGATAGATAGATAGATAGATAGATAGATAGATAGATAGATAGATAGATAGATAGATAGATAGATAGATAGATAGATAGATAGATAGATAGATAGATAGATAGATGTCTAATTTACCTGTTGCAGGTCATTTATGAGTTTTTTCTTGTCTTCTATAAGAGCAGCACATAACTGCTGTTGGTTGTTCAGGGCCTCCTGGAGCTCCTGAGGGATCACCTTCTGCTTAGCTATCGACCACCCTCTGGTGATCTCCTCAAATATTTGCTGGCTGGATTCTACATCATTCTCCAGCCGCTCCAATCTGGACCAAGAAGGACAAGCATGGTGGCAAACAGAAGGGGTAGAAAGCAAAATTGCCCCCTTGTTTTTTAAGTGTGTCATCTATATGGTAGGGGTGTTGGTTTAGATTTGAACAAAGGTAAGGTAGTGTTAAAGGAGATAATAGTGACTTTTAAAAGATTACCTATCTCTGCGAGCCTTCTCCAGCTCTGTCCTTCGCATCGACTCTTTGGCGTCAGCTGCAGTTTGGATGTTGGTCACTATTGTCGTCAAATCTCTCTGCAGGTTGATCATCCTCTGAGGAGGGATTAGCTAACATAGAAGATGACAGTTTCTTCCTGAGTACATGTTAGGAAATTGTGTTCAAGGTAAATAGTAGCTCTCTATTAATAACAATAATATAACCAGTAGCTATTTTTGACTGATACAACACTTACTATCGCCCATTTTTGGTGGTCATGGAAAGTATGTTGTTATGTCATAAACAATCCTTTGTTCATTTCATATTGTTAAAGCAACACAATTGCGTATATGAACTCCTATCAAGTAACAGCTGAAATAAAGGCATTTCAAATATTGTTTGTTTTGAAGAACAGGTTGTTATCAGGCAAAATTGTTTGAAGGTCTTAGGAAAACATCAAAAGACCCAAGGCACTAAAATATGATAATAAGTAAGCATACAATTTTAAAAGTTCAATTATGTCTTATGTCTGACAATTGGAAGTGTAAGCTTATTATCCTATACTTATAATGTAAGTTTTGGACGGTTGATTTAAAGGCATTTTATTGATAATATAGTTATTTATTGTGTTGCTTCATTAGTATCTTTGCTGCCTTTACACCAAGGACCACAATGGAAATACTGTAAGTCTTGGACTTTACTGAATTATCCTTGACATTTTTGTAGCTTTGTGTGATGTGATATCATCCTTCTTCTAAAAATGAATACTTGGATTTAATAATGTCAGATATAACCACTATCCCAGGAGAACATAATGAATTCGCAATAATTATAAATTGTGACTTTTAATGAATACATTGATCAGTGAAATTGCTGTCAACATGACATGGACACAGATGGATTTGGAAACTAAACAAACCTTTTCACTTTTCTCTACCACCTTCTCTTGAGGCTGGCTCCCCCAGGGCTCCTGGTTGAACTCCTCATGGACCTCCATACTGGGGCCTTCTTCAACCTCCAGTGTGGAGACCCTAAAGGTGTACATTTAGCAGTTGTATTCAGATGAAAACTAAAACTAAGCACGATAAAATATAGATTAAAAAAACTGCAGTGTCTGAATTGTATTAACCCATATGTTACGATCACCATCATTCTTATTATTATTACAAATAGCACATGCAGCTTATTAGGTTGACTAACGTTAACGTTACTTTCAAGTAGCCGATTTACCCGTTCTTAACTTCTTGATTTTCGGACAACACCGAGGGTTCAGACGCCTCTTCCGGAACCTCATCAGCTTCTTCCATATTATGAGTATGTTGTGTAAAACTTACTGACAAAAACTGTTAAATACTGTAGTGATTAAAAAAACGTAGCTGGTCTGTGTCGCAGCGGCCTGTTTGGTAAACGTTGCTAAGGCGACACAGACACCAGAGTGACGAGTGCTGCCTTCAGTGCCGCTCGTAAGCTCGAAACGTCAGGATCATGTAGCTTACAAAAAAAAATATTTTATATAACAACAAAAACGAGCAACATATATTTAGATGTTACCTTCTTTATGTTTCACTGTCAATGTTCTCTGGCTCTGACCCTTGCACGTTTTAATACAGTATATAAGTAGTTTTTTTGTCAACAAATGTCTTCTACGTTCATACATTTTTGGTTTTTTTTTTAAATGCCAAAAGTAGCCTAATATTATTCTAAAAGAATTATAAATAATAAATCTGTCGCAACAAAAAGCACGAGACATAGCTTGGTGGTCCACCATCAGCACAAGGACTATGCATTACATTGACACAGGTTCAACCTTGAATATGTGGGCTGTTACAAATATACAGTGGTAGCCTATATAGAAGAACAAAATTGTAACAGTGCAATAGTACCAATGCAGAGGGATGAAAACACTGATATTCTGGGATCATTGATTTATCATATGGCTTGGTGCTTCCATCTAGTGGCAGCATCCTGTTTCCAAACTTCTGAGTGGTTGTTAGAAGTTCTATACCTCAAAGCACAGCACCAGTACGGCTTCCTCCAAAACAAACACTGTTTTCCTGAAAGATTTGGATTCAGTTTTTGACACTTGCTTTATTAAGGCATTATAATAGACATTAAGTATGCTAAAATTAAAAGGCACATTTTTACAGGAGGTACCTGTTTAAAAACAACCTGAACTATAAATACAGTTGTTATGTTCGTATCAAACGGAAAATGAAGCAACTGTATTACAATTATAAAACTGCGCTATATATTAGGTGGGATCCTAGTTAACAGCAATTGGCAGCTATGAGGTCTGCCAGGTTACTTTTAACATCATGCAAGTTTTTAAATCAACATGAGATAACAGCTCAAGACCAAAATATCTGTATCTTTAAATATATATATATATATTTCAAGGAGAAGTAACTGTCTGCAAAACTCCTGATAACGTATCTCAAACACCGAAAAAAACAGTCAAAAGTCCAAACAAACAGGTGCATAATAGATGCATATGGCATATAATTGTTTAATAACTAGTAATAATTTGAATGCAATAAAAATGGACCAATATTGATTGCATGGTTTGCAGTGTGGGAAAAGTATAATTAAACACTACACTTAAGGACTTTAGTGTTCACAAAAGAAGCATGCACTCTTACTTTTGAGCAAAAAATAGTGACACGTTTATGAGCTGTACCTTTAATGTTATATTCAGAAACTGACCGTAGGTGGCACTACTCTCTTGTGATCAAAATTCTACTCAGGTTCCACAAACTAATATCCTTAAAAAGTTTCATTTTTGACAAAATGCATGTTTCAAACACATGCAGATTACGCAGACATGTGGGTCTGTCTATCTCTCTCTCTCTCTCTCATATGTGTGCTGTTCAAAAACTAAAATCCAGTCACTCACATGCACAAAATCCAGACTTTCTAATTCCCGCAAACATTGCACGCAAATACTAAATGTCTTCTCAAGCTGATGGCAAGATGGGCACTCTCTAGTTGTCCACACAAACAAACCCACACATGGGTCAGATGTTCCTGCCCTAAGGACTGCCCCCTACCCTTCCTGCCTGTTGTCAGCTCTCATGCTCGCCCTCACCCCCCGGGGCACCTCGCCGCTCTTTTGGCCTCAAGTGGCCTCAATTGCTGCTGAGCCACAAGGGATGTAAGTCAGCCAGCAAAGGTTTCTGACATATGATCCAGCATCTGTGATGTCACCAACAGCTGATTTGTCATAAGACCTTTGTGAAAGGGGGGAAGCAAGGGATAAATGAGGAGAAGGCCTTATTTTCAACAGACCCTTAGCTTGAACGCTGAGTGCTTTCACATCAAGATGCAGAGATTACAAACTGAATGACTGCCATTAGAGAGTGATTCTATAATCTATTATAATACCATAAGCTAGGGATTGACAGACTTTGACCCCACTCACAGGTGTATAATAAGCCCCTTTCACTCTTCATATGCTCTGTGAGGAAGGCCGCATGTGTGTGTGTGTGTGTGTGTGTGTGTGTGTGTGTGTGTGTGTGTGTGTGTGTGTGTGTGTGTGTGTGTGTGTGTGTGTGTGTGTGTGTGTGTGTGTGTGTGTGTGTGTGTGTGTGTGCGCTAATTCCTACCCCCAGGGGCATATGTTTACTCCTTCTTCAACAAAGCATCATATTCATTGCTCAGGGGTTGAGAGGTGCATAATCTAAGCCAGTTAACTAACTGACAGCTTAGAGTGTTGGTGGTGGGGAGGGGTTGCATAACAACTTAAGTCCTGACTAACAGTTTCTTAATATTGCCATAAAGAAGGAGACATTTGCTGCTGTACAAAATACAGAGGAGTGGAGGATGGCTGCAGAGGACAGTAGACAATTCAAAGGCATTTTGTCTACAGGAGGCTGTGACCTTGTCAAAGAACAAAACAGTCATTTAACAAGAATTACATTTAATAAATGAAAAAGGAAGGCCAGACTCACAAACAATATGAAGAGCATCCCCCTATGCCTCTATCAAATATTAAATTGAATTGACCTTGTATCAAGGTGACTTGTGCAAAGGGAAGTATGATTTTGCCATCTTGCTATTGCAAACAGGCATACAATTTTTTTATACATAACCCCGTTGCCATTTAAATGTTCAGCTGCACAATTGTTACCTTTAAAAATGAAGAGAGAGTGAGGGACACTGACAGATGCGGATATGCAGAGAGACGAAGAGGCTATTTCCGGGGGTGAGGGAATCTATTCATATGTTGCCTAAAAAAGTTCAAAAAATGATCTCATTCTCTTTCACTCCAGGTTTGTTCAACTGCAGCCGTCATGCTCCAACATTCTGCCTTATTCCCTCCTCAGCTTTAAAGAAGTCATCTAACGAGTTCACACATTACAGAAACTGAGAGCCCAAAATAAAGGAATGATTAGTTGCACAATTTTATTATTATTTTACAAAACGTACATTTTTACGGTCTTTTATTTTGGTAAAAAAAAAAAAGTGTGTCATATAATTGATTATTTTGAAACAGTGATTTTTGACATCTGCTTATCTGAGGAGGTTTATATACTTGCTAACTCTACTTTCTTTCTAGAAATGAATCAATTAAAAGTTACATTTATTGAAACTGTTGGAATCTAGTTTTGAAATAAAACTTGTGTTTTTATAGCACGTGTCTTTTAGACAAAATATACTGCCTGCATTTATGACAAAATTACAGTTTGGTTAGTTGTGTCCCTGAGCATTGCTGATGTACTACAGGTACTGGATTACTGCATTAGGAGTATTGCATAGAAATGAAGCTATGCAGGGCACTACTATGCTACAACATCTAAATTAAATACTACTTTTAACCATTTTGAATGTAAATGAATATGCAATAACTGCCATAATCATTTATTTTGCAAGTGTGTACATTTGAGTGGTCATTATGTAGTTTTCTACAAAACCTATAATACAAACCTCAGCACATTCTTTCCCCACATTAATCCAACAGAGGACTAAAGCAAGCAGTGGAGATCAGGATATGAGTCAGTTCACAAAATATTCATTTCTTCCACATAAACAGTAACACTTACAGTAATATTATTCTCAGTCATTTTTTCCTATCAAAGCTCTTGGTAAGTGGATTAGGTGTACAATAATTATGCAGCATGATTACTGGATTGTGTTTTTTTGCTGCACTGCAGTCAGTTCAGTGAAAATATAAATCAGCTCAACACACAATAGCCTATATAAAACAATAAATGTAGCTTTGTGGCTACTTAAGTGTGTACATCAGTTAAAATGAAAAATGTTCTTCTTGCAGCTAACTAGAAAAATCCTTGTCTCTCTTATATGCTGTGACAATAAAGGTTCCAGGTCAATCAGACATAAAATTGATAAATGATTGTCATCCAAACGAACATGCAAAAATCTAAGTGAAGTAATGAGCAAACAAAATGTGTGTGTGTGTGTGTGTGTGTGTGTGTGTGTGTGTGTGTGTGTGTGTGTGTGTGTGTGTGTGTGTGTGTGTGTGTGTGTGTGTGTGTGTGTGTGTGTGTATTCAACCTTTAATTATCTGAGTAAGCTACGTCTACTTTTGCCAATACTTGGGCAGTCTGAATGCAGGACTTCTAGCTGCTTGTATTTGAGTATGTTCATATTGCGATACTCCGCATACTTGTTCTACCATTGACTGTAAATCACTGACTCACGGGGGACTTCCGCTTTTCCATCTGTTTTCTGATTCACGTACGGCCTCCGGTCAATTTAGCTGGGAGTTTTTCATGACTTTTAGCCTCTCGCTTAAGGACCCGGTGTGCCTCAGAAAAGCAACGAGGCTTAAGGGGAATCAAAGCTGTCATTCTTGAGCTCCGGGCCGCGCCGCACACGAGCCGCTCAACACACTGCACTGTGCGGGAGCGCAAATGGCAAAAGCCTCCGTTTTTAGCCGCTCTGCTGGTCGCAACCGGATCATATGACTCGGCATATCTGTAATGCTCTTAGACCCGCTGATGACCAGCAGTGGCTGCGCTCCACAAGACCAAAAAGCCAAAGGAGTTTAACGGATGTGTTGCTGCGATTATTCGGCCAAGTATCTTTATCCCGCATCTAGATTAGCTGCTAATGACGGAGGAAACGCCTTTGTTGCAAGAAACACAAGGCCATGTAACCTGAGAACAAGGGCCATTACTGTGTGAAGAAACAAGCTTTAACCACAATACAATATGGGCTCATTAAACAAAATGTAACTGCAGTCACTGTTATGGAATATTTAGACCCTTTAAGTAGGCTAGGTACCAACACAACATAAAATACTCCGAGTAAAAGTTCTGCATTCAAAGTAGAGAGGTAAGGTAGGCCCTAATTAAAAGTAGAAATACTAATTGTGCAGATTGGCACCTTCCAGAGTAATATTATTTGACATATAATATTACATTAGTATTGCAGATGCATTAACATGTAAGCAACATTTTAGAGTTGTAGCTGGTTGATGTGGGACTAATTTGAACTGAATTTCAATATAGCCTATTTGCATCATATTTTAAGAGATTGTCATAGATTTTGGATGCAAATGTTATTCTGAAATGTAACTAGTTGTGAAATAATAGCTCCATTGCTATTATTTCACAACTAGTTACATTTCAGAATAACATTTGCATCCAAAATCTATGACAATCTCTTAAAAGTACAATATTTCCATCTGAAATGTAGTAAGAGGAAGAAGTATAACGTAATATAAAAATGTAGAGTGGTGGTCTACCAATCGGAGGTTTCGGTGGTTCAATCCCTGGCCCTGCAGTCCCATATCGAAGTGTCCTTGGGCAAGACACTGAACCCCGAATTCCCCTCAATGCTGCACCACCAGTGTATGAATGTGTGTGAATGGTGAATGGTCCTGTACAATGTAAAAGGCCTTTGAGTAGTTTAGAATAGAAAAGTACTATATAAATAGTCCATTTAAGTAATATTTGTCCTTAAGTACAGTCCTACTTACTTTCCACCATTTAGATTAGATTTAGTTATTATCAGCAGAAAATTGGTTATGGTATAAGTGTTGCAGGTTGTTTCTGACAAAAGTATTTATTTGAGCTTATGCATTCTAAATTAAGGTTTACATTACTTCACAGCAAATGGATTTCTAATTCATAAATTCAACCCTCGTAACTCATAAAGGACTTCACTGTCATGAGTAGCCAGAAGCCCCTTAACAAATTAGGTTAAATATCAGTGGGAAACGACAACAAAGCACATTAAAAGCTTTATGCAACCACATAAACACTAACTGGAAAACAGGTAACATCACAGTGTGGTACTCTGGAGTGCTCTTACATTCTGCCCCCCCCCCCTCCCCCTCCCTACTGATGTGCACCCCCTCTTCTTACAGCAGATACATGTCACCACTAATGGACATCAAGTGCTTCTTTTTTTGCAGCTCTCTTCTGGACATACATTAGAGACAGAAAACCCATTTCTCAAGCCATAAATAGAGCACATACACACGTTGGCCGTGACAGCTGTGTGTCGCAGGCTGCAGGATGAGCTGTACAACATGAAGACTGTTAACGAGTTGAAAGGAAGGAGGGGCCAGGATCTGTGCAGCAACAATTATCAACCATCTGATTAGTAGTTTATAAAGTTGTATATACGCAGATTCAAACACAGCCCGCTTAATAAAGATCCAAAATGTCACTTAAATTATTGCAGTAAGAGGCCGATTCAAACGCATTGTGTACAATTTGTTTTCTAAAATCTATGAAAATATGAATACTGTATGTTTTTGTGTTTCAACACCGCTAGCTACATTTTGAGAAGAATATTTGAAGGATATGAAAGCAAATGTTTAATGTGCCCAAATCATTTCACTTTCTTTTATCTAGATCATTGAAGTCCTCTGAATACTGATCGGTATCGCGGCCTCCTAAAAAACAAAACATAGAATGCTGTTGCTGAGTCCTCTACATTCAAATCTCAGACACAACTCTCCCAGGTTGTAACTTCCACTAAAAGAGTGCTGTCCTCCATTTCAGTCTTCACCTGACTCCTCTTCAGCTCAGTTTGTCCTGAATGTTCATCAGAGTGGTGTATGACTTTGCCCGTTTGGCTGTAAAGACACAGAATTTACATTACTCAACAAGAAATGACCAAAAGTACCATTTGAGTAGTTAAATTACTTTTGCTGTCTTAGAGTTATTCTAGTAATTAAAGCACAAGATGTTTGTTAAATAAAAAGTGCATTAATAAAGCTCAGACAAGCCAAGATGGCTGTTATAGATGCACACTCTTGATGGAAATAATTAAGTAGATATGGTCTCTGAAGGACTGCAGAGAAATCAATGGGCCTCATGCAAGAACATTGTCACTTTCTTATCATGAATCTCTCTATTAACATAAACATTGCCTATAAAATGCCATATGAAGCCATCTGTTTAGCTCTATTTGTTGACAAATTTCATTCACAAAAATGTTCCTAAAGAGTAAAAAGAAGAATTTCAAACATTAGGGCTTCAAGTCCTGCTGTTGAAAATTATAAGACAAAAACATAACATATTGAGATGCTTCAGTAGTCGTATTAGGGGACCCGAAAACAAGAAAATATTAACAGTACAATATCCGATGACGTGTATTCAAAGCAGAGCCGCACTGTGACATAATAATAATTTGTTCTTAGATTAGTCTAATGCAAGTAAGACGGATGTAATGTAATAAAGACGGAATCATCTGACCTGAAGTGAGATGATAAAAATGTGAGGCAGCGGATGGGATGTGATAGTCATGGAGATACTAGATACGAAAATATGAGTCTATACAGTAGATAATGTTATACTGTCAGATACAAAGGAGGATGTTCCCCTAGGGCAGGCAACACAAAGATATTGTGGCTGGTCTGTACAGTTAATTTGTTCTGAGATTAGTCTAATGTAAGTAAGACGGTTTCACACAAAAAAGACTGACTTATTTTAAGCCTAAAATGTAAGCTACCTTACCCCTGGTAACTCTGAATTAAAACCTGTGTTTCAATGGTAAGAACCAGAAACAAAAGAAAATTCTTTAATATTAGGAAATAACACTCAAGCCAAATATGTGTATTTCCCGCTGCAAGAGAAAGGCAGATTATCTGCACATGACTCGTACAACAGGCGACAATTCTAACTACAAGAATGTGACAAGTTCTTCTAAATCACTTGTATGTGCTATTTAAGAACAAATCTGTTTGTACAAGTGGTTCTTGTATAAATAAAAAAGTTCTCATCCTTCTCAGTCTTGACAAACGCCCTCTGATCCTTCAAGGCAACCGTCTTCCACCAACACACACAAATAAATCCTCCAACCTTGCCTATGATCCATAGGTTTGCAGGAGGCAACCCCACCATGCTTTACAACAACCTAGACCCCCCCCCCCCCCCCCCCCCCCCCGACACACACACACACACACACTTCCCCCATCCCAGCCAAACCCCAATATCACAGTCAGTCAACCCCCCCTCCCTCTACAAAGCCCCCAAACCCCGTCAAAAAATCTCCCTGTGTGACAATGGGTGAATTAAGCTGGTTACTCACGGTGTATGAGCTTGCGTTTCTTTTGTTCAGAGTGAAGGAAGCTGCTCAAGTAGAAGATGATGGGCAGAAAGAGCATGAAGCTGGACACAGCAATGACAGGCACCGTCTCCTCACGGGGGAAGGAACAATTGAAGTTCTTACTCCACAGTCTGCGAGTCATATTCATCTGAAACGAGGCAAAGTGCCAAACGCAACATAAACTTCAGCTCAGCACAATTATAGGACATTATTAATTCAACCATGTTAGGTTTCTGTTCTCAAATGTGTACTGTATTCAGGGATGCTACATCTTGCATTTCTTATTGACAAGTCTGGGAGAGGATTCAGGAGCATTGTCCTGCAACCACAAAGACATTTCATTCATTTTCTTTTCCAGTTTCTTGCATTTCTGATCACATTCCGGAATCAAAGAGCCATGCTCAATTTTCCATTTTTTGTCACACAATGTTACTAGTTTTTCTTATCAACGCCCTCTTATATGAAATCAGCAACCAATGATATATTGTAAGACCAAACTAAACTAAACCATGGAAAAGATAATAATAAAGGCTAAAACATCAACTTGTTAAATAGCAATGTTTTGACACAGTTTGGGCATGACACAAACATTTCCAAAACCCATTATCTTGTCACCAGCTAAAAGTTGGTGTAGACCCTTGTTATGATCGCCCCGATAGCGTCTACAGATTCCTCTAGGGGGCGCAGCTTACTCTCTACCCATCTTAAAGAGTTAAATGATTCCCTGACATACATACCGAATCCTCTATGTCAATACACAGAGTCAGATTTGTCTCCATTCTGCTGTACAGCTCATTAAGGTCTTTGTATGCATTCTTACAGTCTTTGCACAGCTCTGTATGGTTCCCCTGTAAGGAAGAGACATCCTTGTTAACTTATGAACATAAAGTCATCAAAGACAGACAGACATCATTACCTGATTCATGGCGTACCTGTTGATACTTCTCAAAGCAGGTGAGAGTTTGGTTGAGAGTGCTTATGAAGTACAGCGTGTCATTGGTCAGACTCTGGAATCCCTTAGTGATGCAGTCTGCACAACAGGAAGTAAAAACCATCAGTTAGGTCTATTTAGTCAAAAGTGGACAAATTAAAATCAGATGTGCAGTGGTGGTTTGTGATGGTTTGACCTTTGTAACATAAATCACTCCCATATTTTATTCAAATTTGAACCAGGTTTCACTTATTTTGGTTTAACAAAACAAACAATGACAATGTCAGCGAAAACGGTGTATGCAGAAACAAACTACAGCTAAAACAAATAGTAAATTAAATATGTTTAATATGTTCTTTACTCCTATCATTGTCATCATCATTAATCTTTAATTAAGTATATGTTTAAAAGATTATACCTTCTGATTTGTTAGGGTTTGTGGCATTTATTTGTCTTATGTGATAGTAAACTGAATATATTTGCATTTTGCATTGTTGGTCGTACAAAACATGCTATCTGATGACATCACCTTGGGCTTTAGGAAATTTAACGTCCATTTTTCACTATTTCCTGACATTTAAAAAAACATATAGAGTAAAATGAATAATCAATGAGTCGATGATGAAAATAATCACTACAAACCTTGCATGTGAAAACCATGCCCCCACATTTGCTCTAATTAAAGCACCCTAAAGAAAAACACTGAACCTAACAGAATACTGCCTCTGCTTGACCCTGCACTTTGACCTCTGTGGTCTAATGCATACCCACATTTGTGCAAGTCAGAAGTTTAAACAAAGGCACAAATTCACAATTACACACATAGAATCACAATAATTCAGATCTGTAAAAATTCCTGCAGAGGACTTACTGTCACAGGATGATTTCTTGATCCAAATGTCTTCCATGTTGCTGTACAGCAGAAAAACCAGCATCAGATGATCACTGCGTAGAAGGCTGTCCCTGCAGCTCACATTACCAGGAGCCATCTGAGGACACACAGGCACACTTAATCATGCACTCAAGTGTTTGTATTTCACTTTGACAAATAGATCCGCTAGAAGAAAAGAAAAAACGTGTTCCTCAACTGGCTATTAATTGCAAGTCAAGCAGATGAATCCGTGTTTCCTCGAATTTGTCACCACCAGTTAGTCACATCACAGGACTTGTGACTCGTGAGACAACTGCACCCAAACAAGGCCTGCTGTCCTCTTAATACAAGCAGACAGTTTACTGTCTAAACTAAAACACGGACAATGACTTTGTATTTGGGCACGTACCTGGTCTGATGATATGTTCACAAAGATGTTCACGAGGCTGCCATAACTGGAGAAACAGTTCTGGCAAACTTTAACAGGTCGGGCAGCAGTCACCAAGCAGTTGGCATAGGCGACATACCGCTGTCCGAATATGTGAAGCAGATCGCTGCAGTAGTCGCTGATCTCCAGGTCTTCTGGGAAGGAAGACAGCAGATTGAGGGAGAAGAGGGCGTCCGCACCGGGATTAAACACAGGCGAGTCAACCACAACAACAGCAGGAGCAGCAGGGCTCAAAGACAGGGTTTGTTTCAGTTTGTCCGCTGAATCTGAAGCAGTAGAGTTTATTCCAACGCTAGACGCGAGGGCGTAAGTACTTAATACTAACAAAACCAAAGTAATGTAAAGAGACATGATCGAAAACGAGGATTAAAGCATATGTTCCTCTTCTTTCACTCTACAGTACACAACCACAACCCATGATTTCCTGGTTTTCTCCCAACGTGATCATGTGACGTCCTGTAATCTCGCGAGAGTACCTCACCGGTATCAGATCAGTACCAACATCTCATCTTAAATCCTCAATATTAATTAATTACATGTAAACAATATAGCCTTTTTGAGGGCATATTTGAATTATACAACGTAACTTTTAAAGTTTATACTAATATAGAGTGTACTTAAGTAGTATATCAAAGTATAACTTTACATTAATTAACTACAAATAACTACATTCATTTGATTTGTTTTGATGCTTTCACCATAAGCCTATATGTGCCTATACGGGTTCTCCCTCACAAAGCCTACTATTTATAGTACTTTTGCCACTTTTACTGGGAAAAGACAATGTACCATCATCAATAACAGTGCATCTTGTTCAGAAAAAAATGCACTTTTCAGTGTTAACCTATAATAATAATAATAATAACATCAATGATAATACTATTTATAATAATAATAATACAAACTAGCCTATATTAATGCGAATATTGATGTCATATCTATCTATCTATCTATCTATCTATCTATCTATCTATCTATCTATCTATCTATCTATCTATCTATCACACAAGTTAATCACAAAAGACAGAAGAGTTTACACTGCAGTGTAGGTCACTTCAGTTTAGGGGGAGGTGTGAGTGTGCGTGCGTGCACGTGCGTGTTGAAAAGAGATAGCGTTCCTCCTGGTCTCCTCATTATTTACGGGTTTTTGACACCATACAATTCTGCAATGTGCGCTCGGCTCGGAGCAAATAATCACGGAGTCAAGGTAAACGATTTGGGCTCCAATCCTGATTGTGATAATTGTCAAGAACCCCCTCGAATCAAGCAACCGCAGTCAATGGTCGTTAATGTGAAATTAGTGGCTCTTGATAACTTGCAGGCCGCATCAATTCCGCAGTCATCAGAGCCTAATGAAAATAAGGGGGGAGAGAGTGTGCACGGTATTAGCGGCCTATTCTGATGCCTGCGCACATCTCCAGTGGTAAATATGGATTCTGGCCTCTAACTGCACATGGCACTTTTAACTCCTCTTCTCTTGACCAGAGTTCACCTAATTGTTCAGATGTTCCTCATTTCTGTAGGCTGTTATTTGTAGTGTGGCTCTCAGAAAGAGGAAATGATTATAACCTAAACCCTGTTTTTTTTTCATCTTTTTTCCATATTTTTGTGCAGTTATGGATGTTCACTTGGTTACACCTTAACTTTGAAAAATAAAATTACAAAGCACAAGTCTTTCATATTAGCCTATAATATTTATTATTATTATTATTATTATTATTAATGCATGCATGAATTAAACATATAGACTTAAAAGTGAGTCTCACTTCGTCACATTATTCACTAAGTTTTGGATGTCTTTCCTCTGCGGGCTAATCAGCAGAGCACCAAGTAAAATCGGCATATCATTACTATTTGAGATGACCGTTATTGTCAGATGGCAGAAAATGCCTTAATTAGTGTGATAGATAGAGAAACCAAGTGGACAAAAATCACTAATTAGGCCCATAAATTAGATGATGGTGATGATGAGAGCCCTTCAGGAGCAATGGCAAGACTCAGTCCAAAAAGCTCCTCATAATTTTGCGCACGATAACCGTGCAGAAACTGGTCAAAAGAAGGTAGACTATATCTTTTGATAAGTTGGAGAGAGAAAATACCACAGAGCAAAACTGTAGGCCCCCTATCTCAAGCAGCAGTAGATAAAACAATGTAAAAAATAGTCCAATACAAGTAACGGTCATTCAAAATCATATTTAAGTAGGCTAAATGTCGGCCTACAGAAGTAGCCTGATAATGATTCAAGCAAAATAAAGTATCAAAAGTAAAAGTTCTGCAGAAAAACAGTCCCTGTGACTGATATAGCCTATTATTATAACATTGTTATTTTGTTAATGCCAATATGTGATTATTAGGCTACATGTATGCCTAAAACTATTTTCAAATCCTTAAAACATGATTTTATTAGCCCTCCACTTGTAATAAGATAAGGTAAAGATTGTTCGCTCAATTTTGGGATCTGAGATTGTGATTTGAATCCTTTTCGTCCTCGTGAAAGTCTCTAACTGGACAATCACAAAGGGGTTAACTCAAACCGGTTTAGCCTTAAACTTGGCTCTTGGCGTGGGGAGAGAAATAGCTGTAAAGTTATGCAGAAGTTATTCTTCATCCTTCGGGCCGTCCCTAATCCGCCAAAAACCTCATTCTTTCATCGGAGAACTGTGCCTCCTTTCTTGTCCCCCCCTCTCTATACAACATAAAGTCAGACTGCATTTAATGGTTATGTCGGGATGGGAGAGGGGCTTTCTTCTTCTCCTTTTCTACAGAATATTGCCCTTTTCGTCGTGTGAGTCTCCCAACCCGCAGGGACCCCTATATTCTTCCCTCCGCGTCTGACTCGAATCACAAACTAACCCTGATTTTCACCACTTTGCTGGGAATTGCGGGGAGTGATAATAGAGATTTCGCTTTCATTTTATACGCTTGACTTGGTTATTGTTGCTTTTCTCCTCTCCCGTGATTCTCCCCTTTTCCAGGGATTAGCCCTGACTTCGCCCGCTACTGGCCGCCGAAGTGCCCCTGAGCCCCGGGATGACAATTGATGCAGATCAAGGCAGGTCTATTCTGCGCCTTTAAAAAGGACCGAGCTGAGCCGCGTTAAAATGAGGGAGTTTTAATTGAAGAAACGGATGCTTCTCAGTTGGCTTCCCACAAATGTATTTGCTAGAGTTGTTGTGGGATGATACTGTTGACAAAAAATGTAATAGGCTATAATAATGGCTAGACTGTTCATTTTCATCTAAGGCCACTATAGGCGACTACAGACATGCAGATGACGATGGTTGGAGTGAGGTTAGAGAAGCAAAGCTGTTGATGATGGTAAAGTGATGGATGATAAATGGACAGTAATGGTAAGTATGTTATGTAGGATCGTGGCACTGGTGATGATAAAGAAGATGTCAATGATCAGGTCATGATTAGAATGACAGTGATGATGAAAATGATTGGAGTAAAGTACAGAAAAGCTGATGAAGATGATGACAATTATATGTATGGTGATGGAAGTGTGACTGCTCCTGATGAGGATGAGGAAGATTATAAACTTGAGTGATAAGGCAAAAATGCTGATAATAATAGTCATGATGATCAATAAAGGAAGATGAGGAGGGTGATGCTGAAGATATGATCAGAATTAGAATCAGCTTTATTGGCCAAGTATGTTCACACATACAATTACAAGTTACTTAAGTAGTTTAAGTAATACATGTTCAGACAAGGTGCTGAAAAAATAGGAACAACAAATGGATTTGTTTTAATTAAATGTTTAGATGGAGTGCAAAGAACGAATGGATATTGTATGGGTAATGTAAATAACTATATATACATACTAGTTTATATCCACAACGTTCCACTTCCGGGATTGCTCCGGTCCATTAGGCTACCTTTCGCTTTCTGTGTGTTGGCATTCTAAACTCCGGTTGAATTATGAGGACTATGGTTATCTACTTCTCAGATCTCTGCAAGGTAAATCCAGACAGCTAGCTAGACTATCTGTCCAATCTGAGTTTTCTGTTGCACGACTAAAACAACTTTTGAACGTACACGTTCCACCAAAACAAGTTCCTTCCAGAGGCTATTTTGCAGAGGCATCATGGCTCTGGCGCTTAGCACCGCCCAAAACGATTGTGATTGGTTTAAAGAAATGTAAACCAGAGCACGTTTTTCTCCCATCCCGGAAGCAAAATTACGAATCCTACTATGGCCACGCCAAGACCCGCCCACGAAGCAGCTCGATTGGTTGGGGTTAGGCATTTGACCTCGAGTGGTTAAGGTTAGGATAGCCGATTGGTCAGGGGATAGGACCTGTACCAATGGGGTTACATTACCTTGCGTAAGCATGGACGCCTGGCCAATAAATGCTATTGAAGGACGGGTCTTGGCGTGGCCATAGTAGGATTCGTAATATTGCATGCTGTGTGTACTAGCCAGACCCTCCTATGCAGCGCTGTGGAGGAAGAGCTGGCAATGTGAGACTATATACATACAGTATGTGTTTTATGTACAGTAACTTTATACTTGTCCACCATATTTCAGAGATAAATATTATGTTGCATTTCTTGGACAAATGCAGTTAGTTACTTTTCAGTTTAAGATACTGTATATAATAAGCTAAAAACCAGGTGATTCTCAAATTTGTTGGCCCGTGGCCCCTTACAAAAAAAGCATCATCTGGTTGGGTTCCCCTTGTCACGTTTCAGATGTCTATGAGTTGTTAGCAGTTCCACCAAAGAGGGATTTCTCCTCTAAACTTCTCAAATGGTTTTAGTTAAATAAGTGTTCCAACCTCCAAAACTACATAATATTTCACAAAATAGCAAAGATTAGAGAGGAGTCTGAAAAATGTACACACATTAGTGTTGTGGAACTTTCTTCTTTCCTCTCCCATTAACCATCGCACAACCCTTAAGATTCACTTTGTGTCCCTTTAGAGGGGGCCCGACCCTGAGGTTGAGAACCACTGGACTAACTAACTGGTAACATAAAGTCATAAACACAGCTGGTGGAGGTGCTACCAGCTACAATAGTAAAATGCTGCTCACACATGGGTGCATCATATTAACAATCTAATAATGTCATATATATAATAATACATCACACATAAGAGCCATTTTCTTTGCAGAATAAGTACTTTTACTTAAATAGATTGGTAACACTTTACTTGAAGGTATCTACATAAGAGTGGCATGACACTGTCATGACACAGTCATGACACATGAACCCTAACCCTAACTTTAACCATAACCATAACCTAAAAGAACTGTTATGTCATAAACGTTTGTGACTTGTTTATAATGTTTAGGACACGTTCATGACAGTGTAATGTTACTCTTATCTAGATAACTTCAAGTAAAGTGTAACCAATAGATTTAGCTGATTCCTCTGTACTTAAGTATGCTTTTTAAATGAAACACTTTTACTTGTAGTATTTTTTATATTGTGGTATCTTTTACATGTAAGGACCTGTTTGTTTCCTTACCACTGGATAAAAGCATTGAAGAAGAGGAGAAGGATGGAGGTACTGACTGTGACTGTAGTCTATCAGCTCTATAGGTGTCACTATCTAATCACTGCAACAGTTTGAAACAGTCTGACTGTGCAGATCTGCGCATCACTAGCATGTCACACAAGAGAGGGTTTCAGTATTTGCTGTGTCTCCCCTAATCAGGCATCTCTGCAGCACTGTGAGAAGTTAATCTTTGTTGACGGTGTGTTGTGCACTCTTCCGTGGGCCGGTTGGGTTGGGACCTCTCCTGGAAAGCCTGGTCTGTGCTCATATAGAAGGGGATAATTACCAAACACGCAGCCGACAGCAGCGACACAAAAGCCGCTTTGACTTCCTCACTGCTGGTCGCCTCTAGGGGATGGTCCCGCTCCCTGCTCACCCTGCTCACCCAGACCACTTCTCATCACTCCTGAGAGGCAGAGACGTCTTGTTCCATAACAAGACATGAAACTGACTTCTTTCAGCTCCAGTGAACTGGACATAAACCCCGACTGACAACCTCCAGTGCCCAAACAGAACAGGGAGAGGCCGGGTGGGCCGGGACAGAGGACAAGAGAGGGGTGGGGGCGGCACAGGGTGCACTAAATAAAGTTGTTATTCACTTTAATCTTACATCTTGACGGGAAAAACACACCAAAGCAATTTTAATTTAAAACTAATTTATCCAGTTCCAAAGAATCAACTGCAACATTTGCATTTCAACCATTTTGGATCTCTTTCACAGATATTTATCAACTTTTTCTATGATTTCTCTCCATGGTGCTCTCAGAGCTATCTTCCCCCTCTCAGAGCTCAGAGCGTTACAGCATTGAAAGCATGACGTGCTGTAAATGTAATGGGCCGGGAGTGATTGTTTCTGACAAGCAACAAAACACATCGTCCCTCCCCTCAAATTAGTCCCCCAGGAGGGAGTGGGGTGAGGGGTTCATGTCCCAGGAGACACATGGACAGGACAGCATGCCAGCATATAGCATGAGCATGCATGTGCCTTTCAGCATCTAACCTAGAGCCGTACTGGTGTTTTTTCTTTGCTCTTTGCTAGTTCCAGTGATTTAGTACTATATAAAAAGAGGTTACTGTGACCACTGAACAAAGCCTAGTTGATTATGATCACCTTAAATGGCTCCCTTATGCTATTTTGATGTTACATACAGAATGTAGTATGAATTAATAGAATAAGAAAGTGGGGTAAACAAAACAAATCCTTCCCTAAAATTAAACTATAATATGCTATATTCAGCACACTGCTAGAAAATCGTATCTTCGTTATTATTTTGAGTAGATTTAGCAACACATTTTTTTCAAATTCTTTCCAATTTTTAATTTTACTGAAAGTAAAAGCTATATTTTTGAGGCAAGATTAAATTACTTGTTGAGAATCATGTGTGCTTGTTGTTTTGTTGAACCACCAATACAACGTCAAGGCTTCCAAGAAGACATTTCCACTTTAAAGCATTAGGTTTAACACTGGCCACAATATTTACTTCTACATTTTGAAAAGTTATTCTAGAAAACTCATTACATCAATTTAAAGGTATACTTTGGAGTTTTAATTGAGTTTTGCTTACATTTGACATTCTTCAACAAACTTGTGTACTGCACGCTTCAGGCTTAACAAACATGTTGAATGCATTTTTTTACCCCATAAAACATTTAACAAACAAGACTCCTGCATCAGCTAGTGGCGTTCTTCTTCTACTCATCTTTCATCAGTGCATAGCTGTGTTGTTTGTCACATTACTTCTACAACCTCTTGAAATGCATTACTGCCCTCTGTAGTCATGAGAAGTGTGCATGATGTCACCTCTGTGTTTACACGTGCATGGAGAAATAAACAATACAACAAAACATTGCTCTACAGCATCACTGGTGGACAAAATCTCCACAGGGTTTTTTTAAATGAATGAAAGCCAGATTAAAATATAGGTACGTATATACAGTATACCTTTTTTTTAAGATTATTTTTTGGCCATTTTCAGCCTTAACTGTGACAGGACAGCAGAAGACATGAAAGGGGAGAGAGGGGGGAACGACATGCAGCAAAGGGCCGCAGGTCGGAGTCGAACCCGCTGCGTCGAGGAGTAAACCTCTATACATGGGCACCCGCTCCACCAACCGAGCTATCCAGGCGCCCAGTATACCTTCTTTAAATTACAATTTATTTGTAAGAGCAGTTGGGGGGAAAACCCTAAATGCAGAAATGGAGCACCTGAGGCAGCACAGAAATGAATTGCTGTGGTCATGCGCACAGAAAAGTGAAAGTGTTGTGCCAAAGTGAGGCCTCTTTGACACCTTTAGTTATAAAGTTGCCTAAACCTTTTGCTCCTTTAAGTATCATTAAATGTTTCCCTAAAGGAAAGTACAAGGTAAACAACAACAAACCCTGAAGTGGAAATAGGCAGACTGATTTAAATCCTAAGTGGAAATCATTTAATATTTTTAAAAAATAAGGTATTATGTTGATCAAGGTTTAAATACAGAATATCGTTGACACAAAGTGAAAGCTGACGAAGTCTGTAAAACGAGAGCAGCAGCATTACAGTTCCATGTTAGCCAGCTTTATTATTCATAGCGGGCCAGGGATAAATAGGTAGTTAGACTGGAAAGAAAAGGCAGTTAGCTAGTCAGTTAGCAAGGGGTTAGCTTTAAAGCAAGCTCTGATTTGTGAAAGAGGGAGTGGGAGGAGTGGTGGAGGGCTTGGCGTTCAGGAAAGCCTCTCCTGGGCCAGAAGAAAAGGATTTGGCCCAGATGCACGCAGCGATGTTAACTTTGAGTGGCCCCTGTGGCTCAAGCTCAGTACCCCCTCCTTCTTACTTCCCAAGCCCCCAGGTTGCCTTTGCATGACATCATCCCCAAACTATGCCCCCCCATACCCATGTGAATCTGAGCTGTCACAATCAGCAGCCACCCCCATTAAACTGTACTGTGCCACAAACCCATACGTTTCTTTTTCTCCCCCCCTTTCCATCTCTTCTTCTACCACCAATCTCCTCCCTTCTTCTTCTTTTTTAACCCCCAGAAAGGCATTGTTTGAGTCGGGGCTTGATCAAAAAACTGTTGCCCGCCAACCACAGGGCTTTCTGTAAATTCAATAAGGCCACCTTAAAGATTTTCCTAATTAATGGATGACATCTTTGGCTGGAGGAGAGGCTAGGCATTCTGCTCTAGCTCGCTCTTTGTTCGCCTCCTAATTAACTTTCCTAGGTCACTCAGGTCCCCACAACCTGAGAGTGAAGAGCCCCCATTGAGGAGGGAGTTGTAAACTTACTTTTTTTGCCTCGGCACTTAAAAGGGGAAAGCAACTATAGGGAACAGAAAATATCCTATTTAAGTCCTTTGTGAGTGAACTGCTTGCACATGTTCCAATAAAGGAAGTCTTCTAAATAAGCTGCCATGTTGCTCTCCGCTCCCCCTCTTCCTCCCTTATCCCACCTCTTTCACTCCCAGTTCCACAGAAAGGTTATGAATGATAGCTCTGGGTTGAGGGGGGTAAAGGGCCAAAGGACAGCATCTGGGCATTGTGGAATTGTGAGCATCTGAAACTTTGAGGGAATTTGAGGCTGGGAAAGCACTGAGCTGCTGGGTGGTGGGTTGATTGAGAAAATGTGGTGAATATGAGTAAAAAACAAGTGCCTCTATGCCCTTATCATTGTTTGGGTGTTTCTAAAGGACCCCATGTCTCCAGGCTGCTTTTATCACTCATCATCTTTATCTTTCCAAGTTAAAAAAACAAAAACAAATGCCCTACATATATATGAAACATAACATGCATTCTGTTGCCATTTCATTAGCCTACTTCAAACTGGTCGCAGATAGAGACATCATCCTTGTATTGTCATATTTTATTATAAATATGTTTTATTATAAATTGAGTGCTGTATTTGTTACTTACAAGTGATGTTTTAAACATAGTCCTATGATTTTTCTGGTGCAAACATTTGATGACAGAGAGTCATTTTTCAAGGAAAGAAATGTATGCGCACCTCATCTTTATTCTCTGTTTGATTTTTTTTTTTGTCGGGCATTGCAAACTAGCTCAGACTATAAATGCTGGTATGTGTCTTTGGTCTGTGCTATAGTCTTGGCCTATACAAAATAAAACAAAATTGAAAAAATTAAATATAACATACGGATTTTTTTAAAGCAATATATGATAAGTAAATAAGTAAATAAAATACATTTAAAAAAAATTTTAACAAAAAAATGACAAAAAAGGAAAAAAAACACATACAATATGTTTGCACCACTATGCTTTTGAGGCAATGTTCATTCATCAAGTGGTTACAGGTGTAATGAGGGAGCCAAAAAAATGCATCATAAATTCTCATGTGTGATTTGTCACTTGTGTGTGGTTGACCCTGAGGAAGACTAGTGTGCCGTGATTAGGCATTGGTAATCATGTAGCCATTATAATACAGGCTTTTAAACCTCTGTACTGGCCTGATGACAGTCCATGACCAAAATGTTGTGTCTTGAAGGAACTCAGCGCTGACAGTGTGCAGGAATTCAATTATTTCCTTCACATGATTTCATGACATTTTAGCAGTCTAACCCATTTTTGTGGACTGTAGACATCAGACATCAAAAGCACCTGCACTGTGTTTCATTAATCAGATCCAACTGTTTTTCGTTCTGCTTTATAGGTAATTTGCATGTATACACGGTCACTCTCACATTATATGAAAACTAAAGACTAAACTATATACACAAAGGATATCCGTCACTAACCCACAAATGCCACATGCTCATCACTATTCTCATCATGTCACCTGACACACACTCATACGCTGACCTAGATCTGCTCTCCAAAGAGCCTCATCACACACACAAGGTTGCATGCCCTGATTCTATCAATGAATCTCCAGTCCCCTGGGTGTCTGGGTGTCTGGGTGTGTATTAAGACCCGCGAGGTGAGTGTGAGGCTCCTGATGACAGCCCCTGTGCTGCAGGGTCCCAGAGGGTTAATGACTAGTGGAAACCGTGACCCCAGACCGTGACCGTTGAACCTGACCTGTGGAGCCAGCGGGATTACATCAGGGGAAGCAGGGCAGAAGCAAGACTGACTGCTGAACAGAGCAGGATGAACAGCAGAATGACTGTCAGAGTGACTCCAGGTGAAGCACTGCTGATGACAGCCTTTCTGTGGTTAATCTGTGTGACGGCCGAGACCACTGTTCACACTGCTGCTGCTTTTTAAAGACATTCTGTGTGTGTGTGTGTGTGTGTGTGTGTGTGTGTGTGTGTGTGTGTGTGTGTGTGTGTGTGTGTGTGTGTGTGTGTGTGTGTGTGTGTGTGTGTGTGTGTGTGTGTATGTGTGTGTGTGTGTGTGTGTGTGTGTGTGTGTGTGTGTGTGCGTGTGATATGCCACTGATGGGCAGCAAACTATTAAGGTCTCCCTTCACTCAAAAATCTTGCTTATTGTTTCTCCACGTGGATGTTTGGCCTTCACTGTGTAGAGTTTGACATTTTAAGGCTGTTTTCACATTCATCTGCTGGACACGGAAAGCTTCTCTGTGATCACCTTAAATATAAGTTGAAGATGTGAACGATGTATAGAGCATGATTTTGTGACATCCCAAATGTAGTTTGGCCAATCGTGGTCCATAAGCATAAACCTCCAGTCCACATACACTGAGGCTGAATTTTTCAAATGAATAATTTTGAAATAAAACATATTTACATATTCATAGATTCTGGATTTTTCAACATGAGGGAGGAGAAGATGTCAGTCTTTAGTGGGAAAACCATATCAGACACAAAATATTATTCCAAGCATTTTCATATGTCTTAAAAAATGTCTGCAGGGGATCTTTAAATCATGTAATTCTATTGTCACATGAATTAATATATGTGTCAGGTCATTTACATGACCTGATGGTATTATCCAGCCATATTAATCAGCAACAAACCAAAACCCTCATGTATAAATATAATTAGTCAGTATGAAAACTAATCAGTTGTAAATCTGATATCACTTTAATTCCTCAAGTTGAAAATCAATAAACTAAAAACTGATTGCAGCCCTTTAAACAATAAATAAAGTTGAATGTGAGGTATGTATGTTGTAAAAATTATTAAAAACATTAGTGTAGCTAAAAGAAAACCAATCCCTGTTTCTTTAAGATGTCATGCCTCTGTGTCAAAGTCAATATCAGTTAGAGTTTTGCAGTTATAGCATTAATATTCTAAGCAAGAGATGGATGTATACTGAACATGTATAAATGGAGGGCGTGATGGAAACTGTTATTTGGATGTTTTTCTTTTAGATTTTAGATAACATGTTAAAGGGAGTGCACTTATTCCCAACATGGACCCAAAGATGTGGAAAGAAACATAAAACATGTGACATTAAAAAAAAACTAAAACTACACCAGTGCAAATCAAAATATAAAAAGCTCAAGTAAAGAATTTTATTAATAACCTGTCACCTTACTCCGTAAATAAGCTCTAACCTGACTCCTGAGAGTAAATCTTGTTTTTGTCATCTTCATAATCAAGCTTTACATTACATACATTACACCCACAAATCTAGTCACCTCTGCATGACTGAAACCTGTTTTTTCAACTCCTGGCATTTTCACACAGCACATGCAGGCAGAATATTAAATGAACTGTAGATACATTGATCACATGGCTGGCTCCTTGGCTCTCACATGTTTGTCTTTGCAGTGTGAACAGACTAAGCCCCTCTACTCAGCTGTCATAATTTGTTAACGAGTCTTTTCAGAGAGGGAAAAAAGAAAAAGAGAAGACAGAAAAAAAGAAAAGAAGGCTCTTAACGAGTGACTGAAAGCAGAGGTCCATCCAGAGAGGGAACCCAGGGGCGACATCAGACCGATTTCAGACCAGCCCGTGATGGCATCTCTGTATATTTTAATATTAATGACCCTGGCCGCAAAGCCGCCTCTAAGCCTCCAACAGGTGCCCCAGCCCCACTCGAGTCTGAAAACCCGGGATCATTCAACATCCCACTATCCACAGCAGCAGCACCACCGGGCAATAAAGACTGCAAATGAGGAGGATGAAGGCAGAGAGGAGGGGGACGGGGGGACATAAAAAGTGGACAGGGAGTTAGAGAGTCAGCCATCTCTTGCAAATAAGTTTTTGAGTCACTTTCCCCAGCTGAAACATGGGTCGATATTTCCCCCCACCCCTTGAGAAAGAGATTGACTTTTGTTTGGAGTTTGTGAGAAGTGGGAATCAGAAGCGGGACAATGGGACTCCCCACGGTGAGAGGCTGAGAGGAGCCATCTCAAATCAGTCAGCCAGAGGACTGACTAATCCGTCCATTGTCCCTCCCCAGCCACCGGCCGCACATCAACACATTCGCCCCCCATTGTCCCCCACCCTCATGCAGCGGGATTTGCTCTCCCCAACAGCCAGTTTTGTCCACGGCAGTTCGAGCGGAAGTTTCTCACTGACAATTTGCCCCAAATAGATTTGTCAAAGCGTCCAACTGCACTGCACCGAGTTGTGGGTTTCTGGGTTTGGGCTCTGTTTGGGGGCGGGCTCTTCTACGGTGAGGCCTTGGCGTATGTGTGTAAATATGTACAGTAAGTGCGCACGAGTTTGCAATGTGTGCGTGCAGAGATGTGTCTGGATGTAGATTACGCACCAGTGGAGGAGATGGTGAGACTGCGGTAAAGTCACTGATGTGGTGGTCCCAAGGGACTGAGATCAGGAATCTCTCCTCAGTGGTACTGTGATCTGACACTTGTGCTTCTTGATGCGTACATTCCTGTATGGTATCAACACTGCTAGAGGGACACATTCAACACTGGGGCCACCAGCAGTGGTGGGAGAAGTATTCAGTTTCTGTATTTAAGTAAAAGTACTAATACACTGTAAAAAAAAAAAAAAAAAAAAAAAAAAAAAAGCCCTGCATTCAAAATCAAAAGTGAAGTGAGTAAGTATAATCAGGAGAGTGTAAAAGTAAAGGTTCCCTGGTCAATGCAGAAAATATCCTCTGTGAGATGTAAACTGTTAATGTATATATTAGATTATTATTATTAGTATTATTATGCATTCATGTTCAAGCAGCATTTTGCTGCTGTAGCTGGTTGAGGTGGACAATAAAACAATAAACAATAAAATTAAAAAAATGCAGCAGATCCTTAAATTTGTGAAGCTCGAACCATGAAATGTTTGGACTTTTGCATGAAAAATCATATAAATGATTATCAAAAGAGTTTTGATAATATTCATTTTCTGTCAATCTATTAATTGTATCAGCTCTAGTTGTTTATACTGGGAGATAATGTTGTCTTTTATGACATATAGCTTGGGTTAATGGGTTTGTTATCATGTTGGATGAAATAAAGAGGGACTTTATTTACTAAAGCATTGGTGTAAAGATAAAATGACTTGCCAACTTGTCCTTATCTAATAGGAGAATGTCTACACAGGACAAAACCAACTCAGTAGCATGTAGGTAAATGAAAAATAACATATATTGATCTATTTTTCTCTGTCCTATTGGGTTCAGTCAATTGACTTTAATCAACCACTACTGTTCATAGAGCCCTACCAGGTACATATAATAAAACAAACAATTAAAACAAAAGACAAAAGTCAGTACAGCCTGTAAATGGAAATTTCAGTTTCCATTCAAAAGCCTGTCGATTACTTTGTTCCCTTTTGAATATTTAGATTGTTCTATATAAAGTTAAAGGCTTAGTAGGCCTCATGGGAGAGCATGGGAGATCCTGATTGACTGAATGGTCGGATCAGAGCAATTACTGGATTAGGGGACTCAAGTCAAGATCACACCCAGTTCAGAAACACTGAATGCATGAAGCAATGGATTAATTCAAATACAATTACATTTTAACTCACTACAATACAAACAGTATCTTTATGAAATATCTTTGATTACTTATAAATTAAGAAGTAAAGCTCCTTTAAATTCTGACTGAGCACGCGGACAGGTAACCTGCATCTATTTAGTGACTCCTGTTGTAGAACTGTCCATGGTGCTGAAATCAGGCTGCCTATGTTTCACTTATTTGGACAGTTTAATAATATTTAAGACCATTGAGTATTCATATTATGTAGGAGAGGGTTGTTTTGTAGCTTTGTTGAACAAGCCTGTGCCCACTCACATGTTCTGACTATCTGTCATCAAAACAGCTGATGGAATGATTCCTCACTGTTAAGACAACGAGCTAAACAATAACAGTGTCTGCGGGCTATAAGGTGACTGACTATGATCTCCCAGGTCAGGTTTAAAGGATGCATGGGTCTTTGGTCGGCTTGAATTCTCCACATTATTTGCACTCTGGAGCTTTATGACTTCTCCCTAAAGCTGATTGGTTCACGCCTGGTCGGATCGGGGCCTGCGTAGTGATAGCAGTGCATAAAAGATGGTTAAACTCTTGCCTCCAGTCGGTGATTGTCTATAGGAATAACAGTAAGAATATATACATACTATACTGTAAATAGCAAAACCTGTCATTTGTCATATCTTTATATACTGTATTGAACGAATGGTTGTGTTATGATAATTTGCTCATCATTAAAATGCCAGCCTGAACAACAAAAGTCAGCAGGTGTGCAAACCGAACATACCTTTCTCATTGTTCAAAAATCATAAAGGATGTCAAAACATTCAGAGCACACGTATTGTTTTGTAGTGACTTCTGTTGGACTCTTACTCGTTTCTCGTTGTTTAAGTCTATCCTATAGTATGTCAAGTATTCGCATACTGATGCTGAGCTCCCAAAAAACAGATACACAATCCACTGGCCCCTTTGTTAACGTCATTTCATTGACTGCTGGAGGAGAAGAGAGTCACTAATACAAAAAAAGTGAAAGAAGGCAACCCCGGCAACCATGATGTTGGTTATATTTGTGTAAAGGCTATCAGTGAATGAGAAGGATTAGGACGAGTTAAGGAGATTATGTCACACATTCCCCATTCACCCCACCCCGGCAGCCACCCACACACATGCGCACACACCGCACACACTTAGAAATAACTGAACATGTTATTGATCTGTGAAAATGGAAAAATTATTTGTTTTAATTTAAGACTCGTTAGTTCTGCTCTATAGGTGTAGTGTTTCATTTCGTAAATTAATCACCAACAAAACAAGTGGTCGTTACAAAAAGGGTCCCTATAATAAAAGGTATATTGCACTGTGTGGACTATAGGAAGTAAAAACACAATATGTGGCTATAAACTTCTTTTTGAGGACCAGAGGCGTTCTGCAGGAAAATCAAAGAAATATTATAGTGTTTTTTTTCCTCAGGCTTGTTAGTCTCCAGCCTCGGCTGTTCAGCTAAAGGGCAGGTTGAAAGACACAACAATGGCTGATTGCAATTAACTACGCCTCTCCGCCTCGCCCCTGTCCGCTTAAATCGACACTTTGTGAGTCCATATGGCCTTTAGTGTACCGTGGGAATGAACACAATTAAAAACAGAATATGGATTTCTGGAGTTACCCGGCGAAAGCGCAGCAAGCTGTCAAGGTCAGGGTGTCAGTGAGCGGGGCCCTGCAGCCCTGCAGCCCTGCAGCCCGGCCCCGAGCCTCCGGACAGCCGGCAACGGGTGATGTTAGGTGTGCAACATCAGAGTGGAGTTAAACCTAACATTAAACCAGTTTACCCACTAGAAAAAGACAGTTAGTAAATTAATTCATTAATAATTGCAATGCATTGAGGCAAAAGAGAACAAAAGAAATATCGTATCGAATTATTACTATTATGATCATTGTTATTGCTTATTATTAAAGTGAATTTCCTGCACAAGAAGTGATGTCTTTGTACAATTCTATTATCTGTTTGGTGTAAAAGTGGAAAAAGTGTGAAGAGTGTGAGGAAAAACAACAGCGTAGGTCTAAAGAGAAGTCAAATGGAAGAACAATAATGAAGACTGTGATAGTAGTGGAAGAACTATATTAAAGAAAATAAAAACATTACTTTAAAAAAGAAAAGAAAAAAAAGCCACAACTAAGATTAAAATATTTTACTTCAGAATGTTTAGTGCAGTGGAGGGGTGGAGTTTGTATGAATCTGTGCATACAAAAAGTAAACAACGACAAAACTGCACTAAGAGCCACTTTTAGAGGAGTATTCAAAAACATGTAATTGGTCTATTTATATATTTTATTTAAATAATGATATAAGCCATGATGTTTAAAATGCAAAAGGGGCGAGAGTGCAAGTCATCACATTCAATTTTCACATTTTCTGTTTGTATGTATTGTTTTTATTAACTTGATTAAAATTAGTCTTTCATGCACAACACTTTATTTATAATTATATCACATTCCAGGAGCCTTGTTTGTGTGTGTGTGTGTGTGTGTGTGTGTGTGTGTGTGTGTGTGTGTGTGTGTGTGTGTGTGTGTGTGTGTGTGTGTGTGTGTGTGTGTGTGTGTGTGTGTGTGTGTGTGTGTGTGTGTGTGTGTGTGTGTTACTGTCCAACTAACGAGCTCTAACTTCATACTGATCATTCGTTGAATGGGCACTTGTAAATAAGCCAAAATAAGAGCTTAGTAAAAATACAGGTTGAAAAACACTGAGGTCAGTAAAGCTCAAAATGACTTCAAAATAAGCCATTAACAAAGGAAAGACATGCAACAGAAACAAACGCTATATTTCTTCAATATTAAATCAATCTGAATCTTTCTTGGGCATTTCTAATGTGTGATAATGCAACAAACAATTCAATCCAATACAACATTAACAGCTATAATACAATCGGTATCATTGTTCCTTAGCTGTTTTGACTGATCGGTGTCTAGTGGGCCCCAAGCACTTATCCTTGAATCTTAAGGAATGCATGTGTAACCAGACACAATAGTGTATGTAGGAAATGAGGAGCATGACACTGTCTTATGTCGAGCCCCATAACCCCCCTCTTCATAACCTCTTAGTGGTCTAACAGCATACCTCAGTTCAGCATAGTGGTCATGATTGCAAGTTTTCTGCAGCACCGTCTTCAATTCAGCTCAATTTGTTGCATTTTTTTAAAATTTCGAATATGTTATGTCATATTTTGAATTGCATTCTTAGATGTTTGTAATATGATTATTCCGTCTTTTTAGTTGACTTGCAGCCTAAATAAATTAATTCAGAGCTAAAACAAATCTAATTGTTGCAGAAAACATGCGTGCAACATGTGTTTTTTCGTTTTCTTTTTTCTTGCAATGCTTCTTGATCCATGAGCAAGGCACTTCACATCACTTGCACACACGTTCACACGATCACTCACATACACACTCCCTCACACGCCAGTGACGTCATGCTGGAGTTTGGAGTAGAAAGCCAAGTGGATGAAGGAAGTGGAGATCTCCACCCTCCAGCCTCCCCCTGACACTTCTCATAAATATTACCAAGGCTTGTTTGAGGAACTCGCACCACAAAGTCACATCGTGTCCTGGTTTTAACACGCTTTCACCTGTCAGAATATCCGAAATTCGAGTTTTCTGTTTTCACACCGCTTTGGCACCGTCAGATGCGCTCCATGCAGCGTATTTCCAACTCCAACTTTATGCACTAGCTGTTGCTCCCCGAGTTGGAGGGCTGCTGTCGCCGTTAACCGGTCCGCTGCAGTCCGGTTCTCCTTCCGTACAGGAACCCTGCATATCGGAGACAAGCATTGTCTCATACAATGTACAATAGTGTGTCTTAATTTGGGTTTGTCTATCGGAGATCTACTCTGTCAAGTTGGACGACTCGGGACATTGACTTGCCGATCTCATCGCCGCTAAAGACTTAAAGGAAAGTGCAACGGGTAACGAGTTTGATCATTTTTGCCAGCGAGGATAAGAAGAAAAAGAGGACATTCTCCATTCTCAACTTTGTTATTAAGTCGAGAGTCCATGATGAGCAAACCCGCCGGATCAACAAGTGGCTGTCTGGATATTCTGAATGTCAAATCAAGTAAGTGTTCCCTTTACTGATGCTTGTGGAGAACACAAGTAGCCCGGTGTGTTAGAATAAGTGCGCTATGGGCCTTTCTCTGACATGGAGTGTAAACATGAACGTAAACATAAACCTGCTGCACGCTTATTTATGTTTCTCATGTCATCCGAGCGTCACTACAATAGTTAAGTCAGTTCATTCCTTATGGTCTTATGCGAGTAGTGATCCGTGGGAAATAGCTGTGTTCTTTTTCCGAGTAGCCTAAAGCTGGCTGCGTAAACTTGTGTCCATGAGCGATAATTAAAGTGCCTTAATTCTGACATCTTTTAAGAAATTGAATATAGTTTTTGTAAAGTTGAACTACTTTTTTAGGAGGTAAAGATATAATAATCTATATCCATGCTCCGAATATTCCTCTCGCGTCCCACTTGATGCCACTTGTTGCCTGTAATTTCATTTTCAGCAACTTCTATAAAAGAGTAGCGATACAGAGCGAGATATTTAATCACTGATAATATATGATTTTAAAGATTGTATAGATATCCTTCTCTTATTGCACTCTTTTAGACAAATTAATAAACAGCACGTATCTGTCTTTATGTGTCCGTGTGCGCGCGTTTCTATACTACTGTAAAAAATGCAATTTATATAATAAATCATGAATGTGTTCAGTGGTTTTAAATTAAATTGCTGAGTATTTTTCTGGCGGTATTGAAGACTTACTTGTGGTTTAATGTTTGAGATCAAATTGGATTGTTTTTCTTAACCTTTGCAGTCATCCCTCATAATAGGCCTCATAATAAATCCAAATTATTATATTGTATTATTATAATCACACTTCGATTATAATATAGGCCAAATGTAGATTATTGTGTCAAAATATAGGGCATTTCTATTCATTTTACTGGGTTTCTTTCAGCATCGTTCCAAACGTGTTGTTCAAGTCAAACTGTTGCTTCTGTTGTTTTATCTTCAGGTGCTCAAATGAATCAAAATTCCTGTTAATAACCAACATGTGTTAAATTAGAATAAAGAAAAGGATACTAGAACATTACAACTACTGCCACTCAAGTTCATACCCACATTATGGGTGGTCAGTATGAACATTTCCTGCACTCAAAACTTAATTTCAAGTTCTTTTAGCATGTTTTCGCCTTGATGGTGATTACGTTAATAGAATATGCCATATATCTTCAAGCAATTACTGCACACAATGGAGACGAATTGGACCCCCACAGCGGGAAGTTAAATACATTTCCCCCGTTCACAACAAAATTGTGCGTCATTTTATTTAATTGACTTTCCGCAATCTACAGTTTTATATTTCTTTGAGCTTATCTGGTTGACATTTTACGCACGTTCGTTCATCTTCAATTTAAACAGTGAAAACTTAAAATAAATGTCTGTTCATCAGTAATTGACTCCATTGAGTAGGCTACAGTTAACATTTGTATTATTAGTTTAAAAAAAATCCAACTACACATGGGGATGTAAGTTATTGCACAGCAGGTTTAATTGTTGAAACTACTCTCGCGATGAAAACATGACTTTCAACAGGCCAACTCTGCAGAAACTCTTTCCAGACTAAATGCTACATAAAACGTTAGTTCTCTCTATCTTATGGCAATTACACGGCTGTGGCCAACAGTTAAATAACCTACATGGCCTTCTGATTCTTAATAATCTGGCAATTGAAGCCCTATAACTCTCCTCCTGAAGTCATTGTTTTTGCTGCTCAGTAGTTATTCCCATGCTACCCTTTTTGACGGGTCACTGGTGAATCAATGAGCAGGTGGCTAAACGTCAGTGTAATTACATAGACGGCTTTTCCCTCCAGAATAAAAAAAGACTCCCTCATATGCATACAAATATACTTCTTTTTAATAGATCTGAATACAAAATCTTCGCACCAAAAAAATCACATTTTTTCATCTACACCGGGGTCGATTTACATACACTTCATTTGAGTTGGTGAAACGAGTTGGTGCGCATTATTCTCATGGTGCAGTGTCACTCCCTAATCCTGGGGCCTATAGACCTGCGGGATAAAGCAGCTGTCGAGTCCCATTATGAAGGGGAGTTGGCAGCTTGTCGAGATCCAGGCAGTCAGACGAGGTTCAATGGGGGAAAATCATTAAGTTAACACTTTCCCCTAATGTCTCCACTGTGAGCCCTCAGGCCATTGTCTTAGAGAGCTCAGATATGACGCTTCCCACCGGACTTTATTCTTGAAATGTGCGCCCTGAATTCCCATACCGAGGCGCTGTCCAGTGTGTGTGTGTGTGTGTGTGTGTGTGTGTGTGTGTGTGTGTGTGTGTGTGTGTGTGTGTGTGTGTGTGTGTGTGTGTGTGTGTGTGTGTGTGTGTGTGTGTGTGTGTGTGTGTGTGTGTGTGCGTGTGTGTATTTTGTGCGGCTGTCTGACAAAAACAAATAATTTGTAGGACGATTTGTCCATAGCTCCACGTCGTAAAATGTCTATAACGACTTCATGTATTCGCACTGTCCACAGTGCCAATTTAAGCAGCTAACATGACAGCTCTACGGAAGTCAAAACTCAGTAAAGCAACGATCTTCTCAGGTTTTGTGGCAACTTTGGAAATTGTTCTTGCAATTTACCCAGATGTTCAATATTGACGATAAGCAATATTCACAATTTGCCATGACATTTTATCCATTTGAAATTGAGCGGCATTGATTGAGTGAATGGTATTTAATTGAAATTTGGGCCTTTCTCAGGTAGGATTCTGGACATCCCATGTAAAGTGTGCGGCGACCGCAGCTCGGGGAAACACTACGGTGTTTACGCCTGTGACGGCTGCTCGGGATTCTTCAAGAGAAGCATCCGCAGAAACAGAACCTACGTCTGTAAATCTGGCTCTCAGGTGAGGCCTCCTTATTTCTTATATATCCTCATTTGAGTATTGGCTCCTTTTATTTACACAGGCTTGTGGCAAAGGTGCAATCTCTATAAGTCAGCAATGTTTGATCGTGTCGTTTTTGCATCAGATTTAGTAGAGAATCAAGCAAGTTGGAGATGCAACATAATAACATAACTGGACGTTTATCAATTAATAGTGCTGTACGCCTAATAATCTATCACGTTCAATCAGTAATATCTTATCAGTAATCTACAGTTTCCGTATCTCTCCTAAGAGAGATGTGTATTCTCAGTGTTATTAGAAGCAGGGGTTAAGTGACACAACGTCCCTGGTCCTCGTCCAAAAAACATTACCAGCTTTACGCACGGAATGCGCATTTTATGCGCAGATTCTATTTGCTTTCCCCTTCTGGCGCTGTGTTAAGTCTCCCTTGATGAGCCTAATTGTGTCATGCCTGGACCATTAAGTATTTGGCTAAACACCGCGCTGCTATAATATACCAGGTGTAATCCAATCTAATGTAATGACTCGAAGGAGAGGATTTAGGCAGCAGAGGGCGGGATAGAGTACTTATCCTGCGGGATGAGGCCGCATTGGCGCAGCAGGGGAGCAGGTTGATAACTACACGATAATAGCACGATCTTTCACCTGGAGATTGGCCTCCCAGGAAGATAATAGCAAGAAGCCTTTGGTTGTGCATGCGGAGAGAAATTCAACTGAAGGCTGTAACTCTCTCTCTCTCTCGCTCTCTCTCTCTCTCTCTGTGTGTGTGTACAGGGTGGCTGTCCCGTAGACAAAACTCACAGAAACCAGTGCCGAGCGTGCCGTTTGAAAAAGTGTCTAGAAGTGAACATGAACAAAGACGGTAAATAGGCATAATTGAATTAACACTTTTACAGTAGCGTTTTGGTTGGAGGTGGGCAGCAGGTTAGAAAGTGTATTAAAGCTGTTAATGAAGGCTGAAAATAAGTAACAGGTTAATAATTGCTTACTCTTCACTTATTTTGAAGAGGATGCTATTTACACTGTGGGAGCATTAATGGAGGTTATAGCTCATTATAGCCAATTATTTTTTCTTTCTCACAAACAATATTTGCACTTTGACTCCCTAATTTTAGGAACACTTATAGTTTAGTTTATTAAAATACACAAGTAGTCACTAATAAAGAAATTAGATAAATAAGCCATTTACTCATGCAGAGATCATTCCTTCACTCTGTGTCCCTGATGTCCCGTTTCACAGCCGTCCAACACGAGAGGGGCCCCCGAACGTCCACTATCCGCAAACAGGTCGCCCTATATTTCCGGGGCCACAAAGACGTCCACGGATCATCGACCCATTTCCAGGGATCTTCTCTGCCCGGCCCTCCTTTCTTTACCACGGTCACGCAACTGGAGCCTCACAACCTGGAGATGAGCGGAGTAGCCACCACACCGGAAAGACAGGCCATCGTGGGTCTGGCACAGCCCACCCCAAAGGCATATATTTTTTTATCTCCCAGCATTTAATATGAGTTATACTTAGTTCATGAGTATGGTTGTCCACCTCCAAATAAATAGTAATGAGTGTACAGGCTAGTGTGCTTTCTTTGGAGTTTTTACTTGACATATCTATAGCATTTAATGTCGTTTTTTTATCTAGAATGATCCGAATAAACAGTTATATTATATGCTTCCCAAATGTTATTATAGGATTACCGTTTTTCTCCGTAAGGGTTAGAAGTTGAAATTCTTGTCTGCAGCCTGTATGAACCACAAATCCGCCTATTAGATTTCTCACAGTAAATCCACCACAAGCAACACTAATAACATAGGTGCTGGGGCTTGGAATTTGACCTTTGTTGTTCACCATTTTGTGAACTTCATTCTAATATAAACTGATACATTATTTTGATGATAATCTCTTTCACTTCCTCCAGTATCCCCATGAAGTCAGCGGAACCCCCATGTACCTGTACGAGGTGGCGACGGAGTCTGTGTGCGAGTCGGCGGCGCGCCTCCTTTTCATGAGCATCAAGTGGGCAAAGAGTGTTCCCGCATTCTCCACCCTCCCTTTATCTGACCAGGTACGCTTTGGAGTCCAAATATTAGCCTGCAGGGCATTTTAACATGAGCGGCCGTCAGTCGATTTGGTCCATAACCGACGGTTCTAAGATATTTGAATTTGATATAATTTCAGTTTAAAAGTATGTAGGTCAAATTATGTCAAAAGCTGAGACTTTCACAAGCCTCACTAAACGAACTCCCCTGTACGCAATATGGGAAACAATATCCATCATAGTTTACGCACGAGTTACTATTGCATAGGTACTTAATACGATTCAAAAAGGATTAAAGTGCAATAAATGCATGCTTCATTGTGGGGTACAGAGTACAGTTGAACAATTAAACTATTCCTCTTTGCAGCTGATTCTGTTGGAGGACGCTTGGAGAGAATTATTTGTTCTGGGCATCGCGCAGTGGGCCATTCCTGTGGACTCGACTACTCTTCTTGCTGTTTCTGGTATGTAACAAATCTTATCTGAATACAGACCACTGAACATTCAGCAAAAGTGTTTGCACAGTCAGTGACAGCATATGTTATCATAATGACATTTCTCAATATGTATTCGTAGGTATGAACACCGAAAACACAGAGTCTCAGCGGATGAATAAGATCATGTCTGAGATACAAGCACTTCAAGAGGTGGTCACCAGATTCAGACAGATGCGTCTTGATGCAACAGAGTTCGCCTGTTTGAAATGTATTGTGACATTTAAAGCCGGTGAGTATTACTGTCTAGAGTATTCTCATTTAACGAAGGTCATTTGCCGGAAGCCATTATTTCCACTTAAGTGAAGCTTCTCTGCTGCCTAAACCCAACTCTGGAGAGGGAAAGGGAATACAAGCTAAAGTTATTTTAACAGACTAGTATTTCATTATTAATGTAATACGTCACATTTTAATTAACAATTAAAACCCTGCCTTTGTCTTATATAGTTCCGACGCATGGCAACACTGAGTTAAGAAGTTTCCGCAACGCCAGCGCCATCGCTGCACTACAAGACGAGGCACAGCTCACTCTCAACAGTTACATACACACCAGGTAAGATTCTATCCATCTATCCATCTATCTATCTATCTATCTATCTATCTATCTATCTATCTATCTATCTATCTATCTATCTATCTATCTATCTATCTATCTATCTATCTATCATGTTTCATGCCTAGGTTGAACCGTCTCGTGCAGGTAACTATTAGCAGCGAGATTCATTATAAAGTTAATGAGGCAATGAGCCGCTGTAGTATCTTGTAATTGTACACAGGTGTCGTAGCGGAACCTCATTTTAATTAGCAGCTATTTGTATCACAGGTGTGCGTAATTGGGTAGGCTGACACTCTGCACAAAGAACCAGAGAGAGAGAGAGAGAGAGAGAGCGCGAGACAGAGAGAGAGAGACAGAGAGAGAGAGAGAGAGAGAGAGAGAGAGAGAGAGAGAGAGAGAGAGAGAGAGAGAGAGAGAGAGAGAGAGAGAGAGAGAGAGAGAGAGAGAGAGAGAGAGAGAGAGAGAGACTGTTGTTGACCCCAGTGTTGCGTTTCAGGTACCCGACTCAGCCGTGTCGTTTCGGGAAGCTGCTACTGCTCCTACCAGCGCTCCGTTCGGTGGGCCCGTCCACCATAGAGGAAGTGTTCTTCAAGAAGACCATCGGCAACGTGCCCATCACCAGGCTCCTCTCCGACATGTACAAGTCCAGCGATATATGAACCCTCGCCATCTGAAAAAGACTTGAGCTGAAGGCCCAGAGACCCATCCAGCAGTCGATAGAATGTCAAATCATAGCAGGTGTAACCGTGGGTTGAATTATTGCTGAGCACAAAATGTCTTAGGCTGTCTTAAAATAGCCCATTTAGGCCTAGGCTCCTTTGAAACAAAGATTGCAACACAGCCGGAATTCACCAAGTAGCCTGTAAACAGTTGCTCTAGTTAAGAATTAGCCTGTAACTTTCATTATAGATTTACCTGTGTGATACTGAAACACTGCAATCTCTGGTGTGAGCACCGTGTTTAAATATCGCCTAAACACTCTGGAGAGCACTTGCCAAGTATGTCTGACAAAGAAATGTTATATATTAAGACGTTTTTCGAGTGTCTGTGAGACCAATGAGCTTGATGACCAATTCAGTCTTTTATTGCTGTGATCAATCCCAATGGAGGAAACCAAAAAAATAAAAAATAAAGATGACGCATGCGTAATGGGGGATGTGAATCGCTGTCCCTCGATCCGGTGCTGAAACCAAACGCACGGGGCAAAGAAGAGGTGCCAACTCTATGAAGAAAAGAGGGGGTGGGAAAGACTTTTAAAGCATACGCTTGCATTGCTTCTTGACTGTCAACTACATTCATCCGAATATGGTGTTTGTATTTAAGTGGTTACTGTCCTGTTTGTGTTGCTGTGTCCTGTTTGAGGCTGTTTTAGGTCGACTTTGTGAAGTTAGGCACTAACACTGGATAAAACAATATTCAGCACTTGGAAATGTTTTTTGTGGCCTGTGATGTTTTTATTCTGTTGTAAATATTTGGAATTATAACTATTTAGAGTTGCAGCCGAGAGAATAAAAGACACTGAATTAAATTGCTTTCAAATATAGATATGACACTACCAGCTGAAACGTAATGTTTAGATGTTAATGTTAAGATCTAAATCTTCTTATCAATGTAAAAGTACAATTTCAAAAGATTTCCCAGTAACACTGTATAATAAGGGTACAAAAAGAATGCATATGTAACTAATGTAAGACTCATGATGATTTAGTGCCAGATATATAATATAAGAAATGATCGAGTCACTATGGGTTTGCAATTAAGGATTGTCCATTTAAAATGGGTTAATACAATTACAGTTTATCTGCCACCAAATGAGCTAAATTCAAGTTACATTTAAAAAAGGGCATTTTAGATCCATGCTTTAGAGCAGCCTCAATGAAAGCCAGACATCACCTGTTCACATGGAAACATGAAGCGTTTTCTTCTCTTTTTTTTTTAAATCAGACTGGTAGTCAGACGCAAACATTTACATGTTGCTGATGCATGACCCAACAGTCCTCACTTTTCACTTTGTCACATTTACAAGCTTTGGTGTGGCACACAAGTCTTTATCATTGCGTAATCATTACTTTGCTATTTATTTCAAGTTACCTGGTTGACTTGTCCCTTTACGTAAAGTCATATTGTGATACTAATTTACAAATGCTTAGTTAATGTAAATTCACTAAAAGTATGAAAAAGTATGGAAAAAGCATACTGTTCTGCTTTCAGAGAAATGCCATTTTCTATGTAACTGGATTCAAACTAATTGGGGAAACATAACATTAACAATCATTTATTGATTATCCATTAAGCCTAAATCGCATAAAGTCTGACTTGATCATCACGATACATCCTGCTTTAAATGATCAAACATTAGTTATGGATTACTTAAGCATGTGTTTTGCAAAGGATTACCGATTTTCCTTTAGAAGTTGCCTACTCCATTTTAAATAAAAGCTTAGATTAGCCATAGGCATAAACCTTTTTGTATTGAAAATGAAAGATTATGTATTTATTGAATAGGAAGTGTAATAATACATTTAGGATAGCTGGCTTGGTTGTGGCAGCTTGCGGTACCTAGCTGACTTTCCTATGTGGAGTGTTCGACAGGACAACAGTCCAAATCAACAAATGTAATTATGCATGGAGACATTTCATCTATTTTATTGGAAAATCTTCAAAATAAACAAAAATGGCACAGCAGTATACAAATCTCAAAATGCATATAGCCAGTAGAAATACTGCAGTTCCTCTGTGTAAATTATTTCTTACTAGAAAATCATTGTGATAACTGGGCAGGTGCTGGTCGACGCACACGTGCGTCCTTTTGAAGAGAGGATCAACTAAGTGTGATTTGAAAGTCAAGGCCCATCAAATATATATATGTGTGTGTGTGTGTGTGTTTAGTTGTTAGTTATGGTATGCAACATGCCAGTATTGGATATATATGATGGGAAACGCTGTGGGTCTTTACAAGAGCTTTACATACATAGAACGCTCATTCAATGTTACGATATAAATGAATATATTCATGACGGCTAAATGATAAATACATAACATATCCATGTTAGTGGCATTTCCAGACGTAAAGAGAAAATAATATAAATTACTTTCAACCACAGTTACGTGTCGAACATTCTTGACTCCAATTATAAAGTGAAAACAAACACAGATCAGGGTCACTAAGTAAACTAAAAGAGTCAGTGAACAATATTATTTTGGGGTAGAGCGGGGAGGGGAAGTTGTCATTTAAATGTTTATTGTCTGAGAGAAACCTGAAGCAGCGAAGAGAGCTTTGGGTTGTCGGACCAGGGCCAAGCCGGACCAGGCCAAGCAGAACCATCTTTTCTTTTAGGCTTGTCTGATTTTGGACGGGGTGTAGTTCTTGTCCAAAGACTCGTCCTGTAGAAACATGTGCAGGCATCGTTCGTTCTGAGCTAGAGGGTGACCTGCCACTCTGAAACACACAAGAGCAAAAGGCAGGTTTCAAACCTGAGCGACTGTTTAAAGACGAGCCTTGGGAACACGGAGACATAAATGTACTTTTGGACACAAGGACACACATGGACGGACCGAACAGGCAGAGACTGATGGGAGCATTGGACTAACTTTAAGGTAAAAAAGTCTGGACAAGATTTAGCATGAATGACCAAATTCGTAAAATGTTTAGGAATAATTTGTTATGTGCTGTGAGACAAGACATCAAATAACATTGTCAGTGTTAAAGTGTGAGCACGTAAGAGTTGTCACCTCAGTGTTTAAATACTGGAGGTTAAAAAAGAAATGGCATTTTAAGGTTTAAGGTTAGGTATTTATTTCCTTAATGTCTGAAGCTTCATTTCACTGATTTGCTAATCAAAAGCTGCACAATTACAACAATCTCAAACATCTTCCAATGTTTCAAACCTACATGACACTATAAAAACACGTTAACTGCACAACATGTTGCTCTGACGCCAGTTCTTAATTCATGCTCAGTTTTATCCTGTCATATAAATAAAAATCCTTAAAAAGATAGAAACTGTAGATTGTTCTGAAGACAATTGTTTTTAATAATAATTTTTGCCATTTTTTGACAGCTGACATTGTAGATATACGCTGTGTCCCGATTCCATACAACATACTAATTGTTTACAGTATGTACTTTATCCTTTACGATGCCGTTTTTGAAGTTATTATTTTACAATACATAAACATACTTTTTTATAAGGAAATTATACTGCCAATTAATGTTTCTCCAAAAATGTAATAGTTGTTTTTATTTTCTGAGGTGTTCCTGGAGCCGTTTTACCAAAATCCATAATTACTTTTAATTGTCTCCATTTTCTGCAAAACATTGTGGGAGAATAGTGTCACACTCCAAAACAAAAGAGTTTGCAGCATCCTGTTAGCCTAGGGGTTTAGAGTCAACCATGAGGGGCAACGTCCCCTGTGAAAGTCCAGCTTTGTTGCATGTCATTCCCCATCTTTGTTTCCACCATAATAAAAGACACAAACTGCTGGACACTACAAATTCAAAACCTGCCGAGAGTTAGTGTGTAGTAAGGATATGGGACACAGGGTCTCTGGTTGGACAGGGGATGTTGCAATTACACGGTATTCATCTTGACCGCTAGCCTACAATGAAACCCTGGAACTTTAGGCTTAAACAATCTCTGCAATAATCAGTAATCAATGTGTCATTAATAAATCTAGTTAATGGTGATAAAGATAAAACTGCATGATGGTCTGAGTCATTGTGTCCCTGATGAAGAGGGTTGCTGACATTTTGAAAACTTTGACCATACTGTACATACTGACAGAGTACAGAGACGACTGTAAATTTCACTAACGGTCAAAGACATACAGCGACGACCAGGGGCAGCCTGGGACAAAAATTCGACCCTGGCAATTCCGTCCCTTACCGACCAATTTCAGACGGGGACATTATTTGCTTTATAATTGCAAAAAACAGTCTCACGTGAGATTATAGCACCAGCAGCATGAGGTGCACTTACAGGCTTTCATAATTAAATAATACACACACTGGAGCAATTCATAAAACCTTCAAATAAACTACCATGACACCATCTTAGAATAGAATGGAAATGCTTGCATATTTAGTACATACTTAAAAATCCAAAAACACCAAACTAAAAAGACATAGCGGACCAGATGCAAGGGTTTATTTTGAAAAGTAGAAGCCCGATGGCACCAGACAGGAGGCTCCAGGCTACAGCCGTACATTCTTACATTTTTTTGTCAAACTAGTGTGAAAGACCCGCATTTTAGTAGAAGTAGTAGAAGTAGTAGTAGTAATTATTTTGTTTCTCATCTCAAAGCCATAAAAAAGAAAGAAAAAGTTGTGGATGAGAAAGACCAATCAACCCTGGGATAAAAGAAAGCCTTCTATGATTCTATGAGAGCTTCAACAACCAGGAAATGATGCAAAATGAAACTCCACCATGTGAAATCACAGTTTGGGGGAGCAAGTGTGGACGTTTTGTTATAAGGACACAACTTAAGGTAATGCAGGTTTTTTGGGGGGGCATTGGTGAATGTGCTTTTCCTTACATCTATCCTTTTTTATCCGATGATTTAATTAAATGAATCTGTACTTTGTATCACCTTTATTACAGCTGTATGTTATCAATACATCTTTAAAATACTGTATGCTTGGAACTATGTTTTCCTCTGTTAATCAGACTCTGAATGTCCCTTCGGATGACGCAAAAGGAGTTTAATGAGAATCAGCCAGTGCACCTGAGACCCTAAAAACATCCCATTTTTCAAATGGTAAATTTCTCACAAAAACATTGACATGATGACATTGTACATACGCATGCATCTTAACCTCCAAAGGAAAATGTTTTAGACAAATTAAGCACTTAATCACTGGAGAGACCATGCTGTTACATATTTTTGGGAAATTGAGTCGTTGACATTGAGGACAAGGTTAAGCTGAAGCATGTTAAATGTCAAGGCCTTGTTTGCTTTTTAAAGTGGGGATGTAAGCCCTTCTTCTTTACCTGAAGCATGGATTATGTTTGACTAGCCTAATCAAAGACTGCTGTTATCTCCTCTCCTCCCTCTCACTTGTTTCACGGCGCCAATCATGTTTACCATTCCGAAAGATTTCTTCTTCACAATGCTCTCAATCACAGATTAAACAATGCTGCACATCGGCTGAACAATGATATGATCAACAGCGGTGTTTCATTCATAGGAAGCAAGGGGGAAAAATCTTAATTACTAACACATTCTCATCGTCTTTGAAAAAAAAAAAAATAAATAAAAAAAAAAAAACATATTTATGGATTTTTTTAAGTTTCTCAACTGTCTTTAAACACTTAATATTCCAAAAGGAAACATTGACGCATTTGCACATGAAACAAAGATAATGGCCAAGTCTGCAATCAAAGCAAATAATTACAATCACACTGTAACTTTTATTGTTCCGTAGCTGAAAAAGAGGACATGCTGGATCAAAAATAAGCAGAGGTTCACACACAAGCCCATGGAACCACGCACAGTAATTTGAGCTGCAATTATCATAAATTACACATCAACAATAAAACAAATGTGGGAAAGATTATGTTGTGGGGGTGCACACTTGAGTCCTTTTTGGTTGTTCTTGTCCTTTTGCGAGGTAATTATAAAAGAAATTAAGGAGGATAGTGAGGAAAAAGACTTGTCTGTCTGCAGGGTTCAGTTTGTTAACAATAAGAAGAGAAGTGAAAAAGTTGAATCTACTTATTGCACAAAGTGTTTTATTGTTCCTGAGGGTTAAAATAATACCTCGCTAAGGCAGGAGCTGCACACCACTGTGACTACAAAGATAAAATTGTAAAGAATAAATTGCTTTAACCTCATGGCAAAGCAGTGGAAGAACGGAGGAAGACTGAGAAGATGCAGAACTTACTTGTTGAGAAACTGCTCCAGAGCCTGTCTCCGCTCCTCGATGAAAGAGTCATCAAATATCCCATCATCCCCTCGAAACGGAAGCTGCCGGAAAAGAGCTTTTCCTGGGAGAGGTGGGACGACCACCTGTGATAAAAGAGTACCCGCAGAAAATCATACAGCAGCAGTAAAACAGGCAGATACAACTTATTATTGAGGATTTTAGTGCTGACAATTAACAGAGTAAAACGTTTTGAAAAAAAGACAGCTTACTAAACTATGATCCTGAAGTGATCGTGTACTGCATGATCTGGAGAGAACATTTTTATATGGCATTTCTGGGGCTAAAGACTTGAGAGTTCATGGTCTTCATTAATAGCAGGACAAAGAACACAGACCACGTTTAGGTGACATTTGCTTTAACAAACTGCAAAGGTTCAAAAGATCTAACACCTTTCTCTCCCATACAAAAACATTGCACATGTGATCAATGTTGTATACTGATTTGATAAGCCAAATTTTTAAGAGCCTTTGTGTTGAGTTCACCTTGCTCTCCCTCTCCAGCTCCGCTCTGAGCCACTCAAAGTCGCTGTACCGCCTCCGTACACTAGACTCCTTCAGCTTGAAGATGGGTAGGTTGGTCTGTGGACAGACACACAGACAGTCAGACACAGACACAGACACACACACACACAGAGAGAGACAGACACACACACACACACACACACACACACACACACACACACACACACACACACACACACACACGGCAAACTGTTAAATGTGTCACTCTGTCACACTGTTATCTTCATTTACTGCGGAATTTTCCTTAAACCTGCAGATGGAAGCATCATTTCTTTTAAGAAATTAGATTATTTTCATAGTTAAGCCCTAATAGTTTCAGCCATACATACACTACAGTAAAGCACACACTTTATGGAACTGACTTGAATTTAATGCACTGGCTTAATGTGGGTACACAGAAATGAACATAAAATAGTGAAACCTGCATGTCCCAATGTCCAAGAGCCCAAGTTGACGTCTTTAAAATTGCTTATTTTGTCTGACAAAAAGTCTAAAACCCACATTTATTGAATTCACAATGGTATAACCAAGAGAAAAGCAGATAATCCTTACATTTGAAAAAGCTGAAACCAGAAACTTTTTGGTATTTGTGCTTGATAAAATACCTAAACACTTATTCAATTATCAAAATTGCTGCTGATTATTATTTTGTTCATTGACTAATTGACTGTTTAAAGGGATACTTCACCGATTTAGCATTCAGCTTTGTATCAGTAGAAACCCGGTAGTATTTCTGAATGACCGTGCGTCCCTCCCCCATATCCGCCTGAGACAGGAGATATCTGCATTGGGGGGTCTGGAAAAAATCATCCGATGACGTAAAATGACGATTTTTGCGTCATCGGAAGATTTTTTTGGCCAGAGCAAAAGACTACAGCCAGTAGTAGGAGCTACTTCCGCATGTTTTCAACCCGCCCATCACCCGAAGCGAGCCGATCTCAGCCGGAAAAAAACGAAATGTCAGCCATCTTGAATCCTCGCTAAACAGGGCTCTGCTCTATCTTCTCAGCAGCAAACTTTTACAACAAGTATGTGCATTCAAACTACCGCACGTGTACCACTGGGATACATCGGTACAGATCGGAGAATATGCAGGAAACATTATTACAGACGGAATAATCGGCACACTACGAGAGCTTCGCCTGCACGGAGACCAGCACGGAGACCAGCGGACTCGCTCGATGCCACGAGCCGGGTAGGGGACATCCTCATCAGATAGGTGGGAAGCTAAAGCTAACCGGGGAAAAGGCACATCCAGAGCGAGCTAACGCTAGCCGGCCACCTGTCCCATCAATCCTGCTTGCAAGTGTCCGTTCATTAAACAACAAACTGGACTACATCCAACTTCAACGATGCTCCCAAAGCGAGTTCAGAGACTGTGTTTTTTGCTTTCATGGAAACATGGCTGAACAACAACGTACCGGACTGTCCAGCTACCAGGCCTGCTAGCCCTGCTAGATGCTCTGTCACTGGGTAAAAGACCCGTGAAGGTGGGCTGTGTTAACACGGACTGGTGCAGAAATGGGGTGATTTGTATCCAACTAACTGTTTAACCGCTGGAGTTTGTGACTGTTACATGGCGACCATTCGACATTCCATGCTAATTCACGGCTGTGTTTATACTCGTTTACAGCCCACCAAGCCTAATGCTGGTATGCTTAGCTGAACTTTACTGAGCCTATAATGTGTGTGTGCACTAAAGCTAGCCTGTTTCGGATGTCGTTTTTATATAATGTCGTTTTTATATATTTTAAATGTGTAACACCACTTAAGCCACGATGAAACGTTTCGTGTATATGGTTGAAACAACAATAAAACACATTGAGTTGAATGCCTCTGTCTGTCTGCCTGTCTGTCAAGCGGTAGGCGTGGCTTGGGAGTGGACTCAAATCAGCGAAGCGAAGTGCATTCTGGGATTTGGTGTCTTTCATCCATATGAGCCAAAAACACATTTTCTGGCTTTTCTCGGCCTAGAAGGCACCAATTTACATTTTTTTTCACATTTCTGCTACATAAGTGACCCAATTTAAAGCTATATTCAGCTTTCCAGCGGTGAAATATCCCTTTAACTATATCAATATAGTGTAGGTTTTTCTTGACACACTTCATTGTAATGTTTCCTTGAGGCACAATGGCTTGCGGATCGAAAGGAGGAGAAAACAAAAAAACAAAGACTCTTTCAAACGGAATAGAAAAATTGAAAGTTCACTTATGTTTTGCTCGCCAAGGTCTATCGCACTCAGAATGTTTTGCCATTTTTGTGTGTTCTTGTACACCAAAGCGCAGATGTGTGCATTATTTTAGGTTACTGTTGACAAGCCCTTGAGTGAGTTTCATATTAAAAAGGGGAGTTGTTTCGACATTGACAGAGAACATTGAGCAAACAGCACATTACAGCACAATGCCAAACCTCTTCACTAGTCCTGACAGCACATGGCCATCCCATGACAATGTACAAACAAGGAGGGAATGAATGAGCATTTCATTGGCAGGCCACATTCACAGAAGGTCAGAATTCATGGAAGTAATCACAAAAGCAAAGCAATTGAGCAAGATGCAGCATGAATACAGTGTGAGCTGCAGACTGATCGATGAGCAGACGAATGTGACTGTGTGCAGTATAGGGGATGGAGAGTTAACTAGAAGCTGAGTAAATGGCTGAACAAAAGAGAAAGGAGGGGGTGTACATGGTCACAAAGGAAGAGGAGAAAAAACTGGAGGGGTTGGGAGCTGGTCTGTGCAGGACTAATTGAGGAGGAGGGAGAGCAGGAGTGGTCTTTTCCCTCTCATGGTCTCTCCCTTTCAGTCTTTTTCCTCTTTATTTCCCTTGCTCTGTGATAATAAATTTTCTGCCCTTGAGACTCCTCTTATGGCGTTAGAATGGGGAAAACGCAGGCATTCGTTTTCTGCCCTGTTTGCTCTGTCCTCTCTGTAGTCAAAAAATATAGATCTTACCCAGATTTGGTTAGAAAGAGCAAACTCGTTTGATACAATTCTAATTATGACAATAAGAGCTGCCTGTCAACCAACTGATTTCAGGTTTGACTGTAAAACAAATGTTACCTATTTATTTAAATTTTTTTGCAGGACTTACATTAGTTTTATCAACTGTGTGTATACTGTGCCATAAACCAGGATTCTCTTTCAATAATTTCCCTAGGTAACATTTGTTTTACAGTATATATATATATATATATATATATATATATAAAATAAATAAATAAAATTCAGAGTATGTAGTTTGGGGTGCTGTTAAATTGTATATTGTGTTGCTGTGACAGGCGTTCTATTATTTTGTCCACCCCATTACTGTATATCAATGACGGTAGGCTAGAAAACTGAAACACCCCGTGTTGCAATGCAGTTCAACAGCAGCACAAACTACATCCTACTACTATTATTACAACCTTCATGAAGGTTGGATTTATTGCAGGACTGTTGTATTAGACCGCATTATTGTTCGCTACGTGTACCCAATAAACTGGCAACAATTATTTTACTTAAGTTGACGCAAAAATTAGGGATTGGTGTTAGCACCTACACTCCCTATTTGAGTTTTTTCAAACTAATTTTACAGTTAGATTGAGGTGTTTAGATGTTTGTAACCCACCTCCCCACTGATCCGAGTTTTAATAGTTTGATCTGTTACGTATATCCAGGATGATGTGTTGTAGCCTATGGTCCAATATAAAATATAACAAATGAGAAAATGGAGCAACTTTTTTGAATTTTAACATTGTGATTAATTTAAAGCACATTTTAGCACAAGCCCTATAATGCAACGATATTGGGGCCGATTTACCCAGACCTCCCTTCTGAAAATCGGGGGAAAGTCTGATCTCTGTCCTTGGTCACTACCAACGTTTGCCACAGAATATCCAGTAATGTGAATTACAGATAACTGTATTGTATCATGTCCTACTTGTTACATCATTGGTTTTGTGTTTTAACGATAACTCTGGGACAGTACAGAAAATGGCAATATTTATAATGTATAATATTGAACATGGTGTCTGATGAGAGTTTGTGACAGAGAAGGAGAGAGAGGTGTATGACAGTGTGTCAGAGAGAAACCAGCAATACTGTAAATGAATTGAGTTTGCACTGAAGATAGTTGTTATCCTGTACCTTCAAGAACTCCTGTTTTACAGTTTTTTGCTTTTCTTGTGCTTTGTATGCTTGTGATTTGACAGTTGATAATTGTGTTATCCTTGCGTCCGATACTACATGATTTCAAAATATGTTAACGTTTTCAAACTCTTAAGGCCTTTTTACAGTTACCGCAGCCGACCTGGCGTGCGCCAATGTGATGTCAAAATGACGTAGATCTCGCTGGCGCGCCAAGATTTTAAGTGCGCGACAAGATGTCGTGCACAACTTTCTTTCAGCGGCCCTCGACAAAGTGGAAACAGGAAGCATGGACGAGTTCGAGGGCAACCGGATTTATTTATAGAGGACAGCTGAAGACATGAAAGGGGAGAGAGAGGGGGAATGACATGCAGCAAAGGGCCGCAGGTCAGAGTCGGACCCGCGGCCAATGTGTCGAGGAGTAACCCTCTATATATGGGCGCCTGCTCTACCAGGTGAGCTACCCAGGCACCCACGAGTTTTGTTTTTTAATCAACTAGCCTCACAGCTATTTTTCTAAACTGACAAACCATTCTGTATTGGGTATCTTTCTGTGACCTTTGTGGTGCATGCACACTCCCTCTTTCCCACTAGGTTTTCATGTGACTAACCAGCCCTGAAAACTTCACTTTCCCACTTATTTCAAGTTCTCTCCAGGTGAAGTTGTCAAATGAGCCCCTCACTCCTCCTCTTTCTCAGGTCACAGGAGAAGTGGATTATCTTAGCTTTATCACCCCAGTGCTCTAACATTAACTCCACTCTCCTCTCAGAGTCATGTTACCTCACAGCATGGAGCGCCGCAAAGTTAATCCCCACCACAAGAGATCACAGTTACAGGTAATCTGCCACCGCCGTGACTCTAATCCCATCATGTGCACACAGAAAACACTTAACCACGCGCAAGCACACACTGACGTACAGGAGGTGCATGCACAGGTGTTAAGTATAAAGATTTGACCAGTCGCACAGTTAACACTGTAAAATATAATAGCCCAGGGCATTCAAGCCTGTTTATGCACACATAGTCGAACCCGGACTACTCGTCTCCACACAATGAAGCTAGCAGTTAGAACGTAAGGAAAGTCACCTGGCCTTTCAATCCTCTCGTCCTCTCAAACCCTGTGATTAAGAGATTGGCCTTGCAGGACAAGGGGAGGAATGAAAACGACAGAACTGAAAAATGAGAGGTCTCACTCTTTTTCTCACACACACACACACACACACACACACACACACACACACACACACACACACACACACACAGAGTGCGTGAGAGCTCTACAAGTCAAAGATAAGGTTTCCCTGGCCTCTGTTCTCTTCACGGCTGGTTAGAGGTTAGGGCCTGGGTGTCTCAACTTACTGGCCCCTGCAGTGATTTGGCGGTGGGACCAGCCCACACCCAGCCGGGTCTTAGCATTTCATTAATTGTCTAAAAAGGCACACTTTGCCTCTCTCACTTTCTAAGGGGCAGAATAAAACATAAGAGATGAAAGACAGTGAAAGAAATTAGTTAGCAGATGGGACCAAAAACCTCCAAAATTTTGAACAAGACAAATAAACAAATAAGGAATTAATGGTTATATTAAAATCAATTTTAAAAGAGAAAATGCTGTATCTTTAAAAAAAAAAAAAAAAAAAGGGGGGGGGGACCATAAAGATAGATGTACCTCCTTCAGAGTAAACCTCCTAGCTTCACTTTCCATTATGAGTGTACAAGATGCAATCTATGCTCCATAGGAAGAGCATGTGATTCATAATGTGTGGGACACAATACCTTAGGCTCATTGAAAATGGGTTGAAAAGAGGCAGAACCCTTAAAAACAGCGAGACAGAGAGAGAGGGAGAGAGGGGACAAAGATCACTCATCTGCTGAGAGAATAGTTCAAGGCCACCGTGCATTAGCTTTTAGCAGGATGGATTAAGTCAAGTTTGAGAGTGTGCATCCTAAACCTCCCCCATGCCCCCTTCTTACCCCTCCCATATACTCTCCTTTCAGAATAATAGCATAAAAAATAGTAACATAATACCATCTCATTGCATCATATTCCAAAATGGAAAAAAAAAGAGAGGGAACAAAAGCGTTGGGGCTATGGGTCTTTCGCTCTCGCCTCTCCACGTACTCTCTCACTCGTTCACTCGCTCGCCGGCCCCTGCGGCCTGACAGCCTACCCTCTCTCCGACTCGCCTAGCTGGCAAAAAGCTGCTTTGTTGCCATAGTATCAACTCCCACTTTTGATACTGTCATTTCAAGTAGGATATGGTAGCCTTGATACAATATGTTCCCTATTTCCATTAAAATAGTTGTCGAAGAGGATGCTGTAGACTTTGGATTACACTTGACTGTGCCTGACAAGCGCCCCCCCCCCACACACACACCCACTCCCCATCTCTCCCCATTTTATTAATGACCAAAGGCCCCCACCCCATAGCCCAAATGGAAAAGAGAAAGAAAGAGAGAGGGAGAAGCCATGGGAGTAAAGAAGAGGAGGGGTAGAAGACTGAGCGAGAGTGAGCGACAGAGCTTTAAGAGGCCTTTTATGTACTCCTATCCATAAACAAAGTGAGATCCCAAAGTTCGTTCCCCTGAATGTGCTCCCTGGATGAGATGGGAACCAACTAAAGACAAGAAATGTTGATAATACCCAACACCCCCTCACACACATGCATGCACACACACACACACACACACACACACACACACACACACACACACACACACACACACACACACACACACACACCCTCTGTTTGCTGAGTGTCCAAATAAATACACTATGCTGCTTAAGGGGGTCCTCTCAAAGCAGCAACCACCAAAAAAAAACATTAAGGTGATATGATAGGATTCTGCAGAATAACTATGTCCATTAGGGACATGAAAAACATGTGCAGAGGCAGAAAAGAAATAACACCAAACCTACCAGCTTCCTGTGGTCTATAAGCCATTTAAGAATACGCTTAAAACGAAGGGATTTAGGTGAGAACAAAAATCCATTGTTTCAACACAACCCTGGACATTACAAGTCTGCTCAGGCAAAATGAGATATCCGCCTCCTTTCACTATGAACTTCGCTTCCACCTCTTTAAAAACCTGACTGAAAGAAGTAGATTGATCCCACTGATTATAAACACCAAATACAGGCCTGGTTGTCAACAAGTGACTGTGTAACCTGCGTCACACCTACTGCAGCCAATTGGCTTCTCACATGATAACCCAATCTTTATACAGTTTGTTTTACCACTAACTTGATAAACATTCAGACACTGACAATGAGTCACAAGCCAAATGCATAAGCTGACATTCATTTAAATAGAGTCAAGACAAGCTTTACAATTTCATAAAAGGAATAAGTCCTTGCACTGGTGTTTACACTATACATTAAACCATATAGGTATCAAAGGGGCTTCAGCAACACATTATGAACCAGGCAACTGACTGCACACAGCTGGGAGTGAAATGGGATAAGTGGGCAACGGGATGAAGGCTTGTGAGGGGGTGGCTTTCTGCCCTCCCCTGGGTGGGGGTGGGGGGTAAGGATGGGGAATAAACACTCCAGCTCCCCCACACCCTGGCCTGTTTCATTCTTCTCTTCTCTCAATGAGGGGATTAGGCAGACTCTCTCAGTGCGGCCACAAGGGCTCTCTCGATTTCGGGTTGGATAGCAGGACAGCGGTGAGAACTGGAGACAAGGGAATGAGTTATAAACAGAAACTGTCTGGCATAATTAGATGATAGAATGAAAGTAGTTTGAAATATTATAAGTAAGAAAGAAACAAAAAAAGCACAGCATAGGCTATGCATTCCAGACCAAGGCATTGCGGCTAACACTCTTAGCATGCTGGAGATGGAGTAAAATGCTTCTAAAGAAAGCTGAAGAAAGGAGAAGAAGAGAAGCAAAGCAAAGTTGACACCACGTTTGTTAAGAAGTGAGGGATGCGCCGCATCTTCTTTGGTCTTATGCAAAGCAGGGTCACACAGGGCTATGAGGTGCACAATAATGCTGATTACACGCATATGCTAATTATTACACGCTAATCAAGTACAGTAGCCTTATATTCAACACTAATGCCTGGAGACGGCTTCTCTTCCCTCATTCCATTTCTTTAAGGTAAAGAGAAACTATAAATACTTTAAGGATGCTCACCAATCTAAACACTCTAGGCCACTAACTACAGGGGTGTCAGTCAACTGAAATTACAATTTAATAAAGAGATGAAGCAATCAGATGAGACTAGCGACTGTCTGACAATTTCAGACTCTCAATACAGCCTGCACATTAAAAGTGTATACAGTGGAGTCCTGGAATGGCTGAATTTAGGCAAAATTGTATGTGGTGATAGATATGATAAAAAATAAAACCACGCAAATGTCTTTGAAAACATCCTGAAAATGGTGCCATTTTTTTTTAAGATTATTTTTTTGGGGGCTTTTCCCTTTACTGGACAGTGGATAGACATGAAAGGGGGAGAGAGATGGGGGACGACACACAGCAAAGAGCAGCAGGTCGGATTCGAACCCACGCCTAGGGTTGGGTATCGTTTGGGTTTTTTCCGATACCGGTGCTAAATCGGTACTTTTAAAACGGTTTTAAACGATGCCTGAACCGATACTTTTTAAGAAAGTTTAAAAAGTTTAGAAAAAAGATCCCGCACACTGACCATTACGCAAGCAAACAATTTATTTACAACGTTTCGGTCCTAGACCTTTACCTGATGAAGGTCTAGGACCGAAACGTTGTAAATAAATTGTTTGCTTGCGTAATGGTCAGTGTGCGGGATCTTTTTTCTAAACTTCTGATCTGCCACTTTGGATCACATCCTACGCACCTGCCCGACCAAAAGAGGTGTGCAAAAAAAGCTTTCTTACAAAGAAAGTTTAAAAAAAAAAGAAACAAGAAGGAAACGCCTACTAAACAGTCGGTGACATTTAAGAACACATTGTTTATTACTAAGGCCATATGGTCAAAATTAAATGATTTAATAGTAATGTAATAACTATAACTTATAATACACAATAACTTATTTCACCAGTAAATTGCTGTTGAACGACAAAAACAACAACCAGATGGGAAAAGGATATTTTACAATAACTTTGAATGCACCGCGAGGCTGTATGTTACCAGTTTCAGTGAATGCACCGTCTGTGTTTTTCCGACGTCGGCAGCTGCTGCACTGCAAAGCAGACTGTTGCGTCCAGGTGTTGATATACAGTCACACTTTACACTGTTTAACGTTACCTGTCAGCATTTTAACCGTGTTTAATCCAACTGCTAGCTAAAGGTAGGCTAACGTTACCTGCTGTCGAGTGTAGTGTAAAGTCAGGCACCGAAATAAGGCACCAAAATTGTCGTTCTTATTCGGTCTCGTTACTACCGTATACGTCGGAACCGGGGCCCTATTGGCACCGAGTTTCGGTACCCAACCCTACCCACGCCGCTGCAGGACTCAATCAACATGAGGAAAACGTTCTTACTGGGTGAGCTAGAGACCGCCCCAAAATGGTGCCATTTTAAAGAAAACCATACAACTTGCCCTTGTGTTTGTGTCGGCTACATATAGGATAAAGACTCTTAAAGCTGATCATTTTGTAATTGAGCACGGAAACAAAGCCTAATTTAAGCTTGGCAATTCACTCTTGACCTTAGAAACAGCAGAGGATAAAAACCCTATCTCAGTCCAAGGTCCTCAAAGTCGCCGCTTGCTCTGGAGCTTTCAACCATATCATAATGTCTTCATAAGCACATGGAGTTTGCTGTGTTGTCATTAAACTGTAGGTGTTCAAACTTTTCATTTTCCTGAGCACCTTTAGGATTTGTCGTTTGTGTTGGCTACGTTTGAACACCCGCAGTTTGATGACAACTGTGCAAACCACCATCTGCTGATAAAGATAAAGATATGGTCTAAAGCTCCAAAACATGTGGGTAAGTGGACCTTGAGATCATTTTTGTCAATAATTTAGTCTGATATGTGTTTATTCATTGAAGTACAGTCCTAGCGTTGTTTAAAAGCTGACTATGCCTTAACTGAAAACTACACAGGATACAGGACAGGATCTGTGTTATGCAATACCTAGGATTGTCTAACCGTTACTCTCGTCACTGATTGCTCAATAATGCCAACTTTCTGGACAGTGTAAGCCAATATAACATTTTACATTCTACAAGCATTTAAAATACCAATACAATTGTTACATGGGTCTTTACACAAGCATTTAGACCAACTACTTTACCAAGACATGGCAAGACTTCTCTAAGAAGAAAGGCATTTTTTCTCCTCTACAAGTTCTTCAGTAGAGTAGGAGGAAGGAAATGTGTTGAGAGGGGGTGGGAGAGACTGGAAAGGATCAGGCAGCATGCTACGTCCTGTCTACAGTTCAAGGGAAGCTGACTTGCTGAGTTATGTTCCCCTTTGGCTCGGTACTGGAGTATACTACTTTGAATGACTTTTGATGACTTATCAGTGAAGTCAGGACAAACTAAAGCATTCTTAAAACAACCAACTTCCTCACTACTGTAATATTAGTATGATGTGTATATGGAAGAAGAGAGCTGAGCATTTGGTCATACAGGCCTTTTAGGTTGGTCATTAAGTGTAACCAATTCTGTTATCTCTTCTTTGCAGTCAGAAATTGGGGTGTGGCTGTAGTTCAACTCTGAACTTTCCAGGAAGGCTTTAAGTTTTCTTTTCTTTTTTAACTTGCTGCAGGGGTTATGTAACTCTAATTTGAAGACATATGCCTTTAGGCAAATGTAAACAAACTCCCTTATTTAGCAGAGAGATAGCAACATGTCTGTTACCAGTAACGTTACAGCAGACACAGGCAGGTTTACTGTACTTATGAACATTGCTGTGACAATCTCTCGATGACGTATTAACAAACGTATAGTAAAATAACTCCGATTCAACACTAACATCAGTAACTAACGTCAACTCGTTATCTTAATGGCAGATAGCTAGCTAACGTTAACCAGTGTTAGCAAGTTTAACGAGTGTTAGTAGCCTGCTAGCTAGCGTTAGCTACCTCCTTTCGCAAATAACCTATTCGTAGAAAGTCATTCCCACATTTAAATGTCGACTCTGTGATTGCATGCGCGTCTCTTTGACAGTGGCGATGGCGATCCTGATGTCAATAAGTCATAACGTTCTTTGACTACAGGAAAGACGTTAGCTAGATAGCTTAGGCAGCTAGCTTAAAAGCTAACGTCATTAGCAGTGTAACTACAGGCTCACCTTCAGTCTGACTTCATACGTGGTATATCTGGTCCTGCCAACCCCGATGGTCTCAGGGTTGCTCACATCAATCTCTAGAAAATTACTTGGAGGTCCATAAGCGTCATTTAAGTTCTGAGGCTTTGAGAAGAGCCTTCTTGTGTCAGCTATGGTATCAGCCATTTCTCCCCTGTCCTTCCAGCAGCTAGGGATAGTGTTAAGTTAGCCAGAATACAAATGCTCAAATTCCATTGCTTACCTTCAAAATAAAATATTTGGTTGTTGTTGTGTCCGCGTAATAACAAATATCGTGAAAATGTGCACTACTTTAGGAGAGGATCTGTATGTAATGCTACTATATATGCATATATGTACTTTCACACGCGATTAAATCGTTTACACACCTAAAAAGTGTAGGTGTAACTTTGATGTTGAAAGCAAATCACACGAGTTCCGGTATTGCTCACTTTCGCGAGCTTGAAAGGCCAGCGCGCTACACTTCCGATCAGCTGAGGTTCAGCTGACGCTTCTCGCCCACCTGCTGCTTGGTTTGTTTACAACCTGACAGCGGGCACTTCGTCCGTAATCACGTGTTTGGACGATATACATAATTGTAATCATTGTATTTGTATAATCGCGCTTCGCAATGTCAAGTAATTGCTGCACAGGTTATCCGACGTTCAACATTATTGAAGTGCTCAGGATGTAATGCTCAAAATAATATTGATTATTAAAAACGTAACTTAGAAAACGATAAGCGGAATATTTAATCGTATTAATAAACAATGATATAACCTAGGCATATAAACAGGATCGGCCTGAAATGCAGCAGTGTGTCATGTGGTAATGCCAAATGATTGTCAATAAAGTTTTCGCGTTTTGAAACATCATGGCGGCGTACACTGTTCTTGTAGCTGTCAGATACTCAATAAATGTTATACTAAAAGACACTGTTCTGTCCTCAAAGAATATATGCCGACTGGCAGCCATTTGCACTGGAAAAGGTACGTGTCTTTGGTCACCTTGTAGTCAACTGTATTATATATAGGTTGTGAGAGATAAAAACCTGTCTTCGTGGGTAACTTTGCTGGCTAAAACATCTGGATTACACTTGACTGTAGCGCCATCTCTTTCCAATCACGATTTCACTGCATCTTGTCTATTTTTGTAAACTTTGTGTAACGATTGACATAGAATGCCTTTGCTGCAATGCTTCAAGGTTACACTAGTTGGAGGATGTGCAGTTCATCGGCATCATCCTGCTCCACTGAGTCTCCAGCAGCAGATATGTGTGCCTTCAGTGGACACTATGATCGCCTAGTTCAGTGTGGCTCCCTGAGAAAAGATGCTCAGCAGAGAAGTGTTCTCCAGCAGCTGGCTCAGCTGCAGCACACCCTGGAGAACTACAGTAACAGCATCTACTTGAACCCACCTCCACCGAGGCTAAACTCTAAAGATGACATCAGTCAACTTCCAAAAGATAAAGAGCACCACATGACTACAGCTAAAAACAAAGATGGTGGATATGCTGCAAAGGTAAATAAATGATTATACATGGTCTGGTCAACACTCTTCAGTAGAATACCATGTACTGTATGTACTCATACCGACAAATGATCTCCCACAAAATACATTGAACGTCTTTTGAAGAAAAAAAAAGTCAAGGTATTTTATGTTTGTTGTCATGAAACCCATGCATTAAGTGTTGTGATTGTCCTCATGGTTTAGATTATTCCTTATTGTTAGATTTTTGACATGTAACTGGTCTCTAAAAAAGAAAGACAGCTTATCAAAACCACACCGCAGACCTAACCACAATGGCAAAAGAAACCCATTTCCTGATGTGTTACTCTGATTTAGCAAAAATTCCCTCAATTGCAAGGAGCAAGATAAAACATGTGCATAGACAGAACATATTTAACACATCCTCTCCAACTCTCCTCGAGCAAGCACGTTCTTCCCATCTACCAGGTGCATGACTTCTCTCTGACTTGTAAAATTAATCGGTTACTAACACATGACATAAACTCAGTTGACTCAATAAACTCCCTCCACGTTCACTGCTCAGTAATAGTTCCTGTAGGAGAGGGAGTATGTGCATGTACAAGACTACCAGGCCCATATATTGTATGATATGGTTTTCATCAGTGGGTGGAGTGTGGTCAGTTTTCATGGAGATGTATCTGTTGACATACATGTTCAGTTGTTGTTCTAATAACAAAAAAGCAGCTACTGGACCTGTATGTCAACAGATCCATCTCAGTGAGAACTGAGCAAACTCCATCCACTCATAAAAACCATGTTAAAAGTTTGGGGGGAAAGCCAGTAAGTGGACCTTTGAGTTGGGTTTTGACTTGTCAGTCTACTCTATTTCCAGTTCAAGAATCAGCTGTCATGCTCAAGACTTGTGCGATGTCTGAAATCACTCCCCATTCACTCATTCACTATTCTCTACATGATATAAACTCAATGGGAGTAGTCACTTGAGATTTTGGACATTTCTGAATCATTGTGGTTTTGCATTGTTTGGACTTAATGCAAAAAATAGTGTACATGCTGCAGAGACAATTCTTTCCTTTCTAGGAATTTGAAGAAAAATGTGCCTAAATTTAAAAAAAAAATCTGACACTCAAAATGTTGGAAGGTGAAAATAGTGAGTGATTTTGGACACAGTTTACAATTTGCACAGCAGCATGGATTTGTTTAAAGCCTTTTACAGTGTGGCATCTGGACTCTTATTCTGCTACATAAAGCCTCATTGACGTGGAGGGACTTTACATAGTCCGCTGCACTGTACTCCAGTTGCATCACTAATGGTGGCCATGGTGCTCAGGTCAAAGTAAGGGTAGGGGTCTGGGAAGTGTTTTGTGCATGTGAGTTTTGGAACGGCATAATGTAGGGGGCTGTTGTTGTTTTTAGGTCAGGGGAGCTGACTGTCTAGTATTTGGTGGTGGGAGTTGTTTTGTTGGTTGCCTGGCACAGACACATAGGGTTAGGCAGAGATTTTGGAAGGCAGCAGGGCAGACCTCCCGCTGGGCCCGTCCCGGCACCCCTCTCACTCTCTCACTGTCCCCATGCAGTAATGAGGGGATCCCTATTGTCTGGGCCATTCTTGTCCTTTTTGCTTTTGATTCGGGACTCTGACAAATACTTTGGTGTTAGGCTATCAACACTACTGCCCCACTCTCCTTTTGCACCTTATTTCTTGCTCTGTCTCTCTCTCTCTCACACTCTCTCACACACACACACACACACACACACACACACACACACACACACACACACACACACACACACACACACACACACTCTGACTGGAGTACTTATGCAATTATTCTGGTTTGAATCAGGTCATACCACTGTCCTTTCGGTGTCTGTTCTCTCTGTGAAAGTGCCGCCATTGTCCTCACTAACCGACCAAGTCTATGAGGAGAGTACACTTGACTTAATATTGACCCAATGTGGCGTGGTTTTGCGGATGGTTGGCTAACAATGGGCCATTGTTTAGAGGGAGCCACCCTCTTCAAGTCAGACCTGCATCACTAGAGTCCTCCTGTACACTGTAGGTCTCTAGCAGGACAGTTGTACCACAAACCTAACTTAGACTCCCACATTCACTCCATTAACTTTCTTAAGTGAGAGACATGACATCTCTGGCTGTAGATAAACATGTTCAAACAAAAAATTCCCTGATGTCATTTTAAAGCCAAAGTGGCCATGTCCTGCATGTGCACTTTCCACTCATGTGCTAGTCTATATCCTCCTGCAGGAGGTGAGACAAGGCCACATAGCTCAGTGAGACAGAGTGGCTGAGGGACAGCCTTGTCCTTCTCCACTCTGCCGTGGTAGAATGGCTTCCAGCCACCACTGACAATTACCCCACCATGCCAGAGGGCAGCTTGGGAAGTCAGAGAGAAGTCACACACTGTTATGCCAGAGCAGACAGGAAAGGCTTGTTGCTCTTCCAGTATTTCACTCCAGCACAGTACAGGCAGGGATGGAGGGGGTAGAGGGGATGAGTGGAGAGAGGGCAGAGAGAGAGAGAGAGGATGGGTAACAAGTTTGCCTTTTCATTCAGTTTTCAATTGGCCATTGTCTGCAAATTAAATTTTAAGAAGACAAACCTTTCTATTTAGTGCTTAGTTAATTCCAAATCTATTTGGCGTTGCCTGGTTACGGATAGACAGCCACACTGTTGTTAAGCCCTGTATTAAACATATATCATTTGTCCTACTATATACAAATATGCTCCAGGTTATTATTACATGCCGTGATTAAACTGATGACACATGCGTTAACAGGGCTTGGGCCCTCTTTAGCGATATTTGGCTTTACTCAATATTCTCAGCTGGGTCACACAGAAGACGTTTTTTTGAAGCAAGGACCTTTTGATGATCGGAGGCAGGCAGCACAATGACTTCCAGCAGCACCTCAATGCAACAGTACCGTATCACAATTAGCAGCGCTAAACAGGCTGCACAGACAAGTCCACTCCATCTCGTATGGAGCCTCATCCAGTCCTCTCCGTTTTGTCTGACAAATCCCCCCATTGTTCCTCTGATGATGCTTTTCTTTCGTGGGAACCCTGGCTTGTCTTGTTGATTAGATCCCCTTTGTCTTCCTCCCCTGCGGTGGGCTAGTCTGGAGAATGTGAAACCTCACACTGTAGTGGTGGCTTAATGCCTCAGCATACTTTGTTTATTAAACGATGATTCAGTCCTATATGGTAATGAATATAACAAAGTTTATGTAGGTCACCAGCTAGTGTTTTGTGCCTTTTTTAATAAGGAAACTGTTGTGCACTATTGTTTATGATGACAAGCAGCCGTTATAAGATTTGGTGTAAAACAAACATGCTTCAGTCATTTCCTAATTTTTCCTCTTTTCCCTCAAAGGAGGAACGTGCACCACCACCACCCCCCAAAGGCTTCTATATCTATGGAGATGTTGGTAAGATCGCAAAAGAAAGAAATATTACCATTTTTTTTCTATGGTGCTAAATCTCTACAAATTGTCTAAGATCAGGACAGAAGTAAGAATAATTGCTTTTTCTTTAATCCCCTTCAGGCACAGGGAAGACCATGCTCATGGATATGTTTTATTCCCGTGTGGAAAACACTTGTAAAAAGAGAGTCCACTTCAATAGCTTCATGTTGGACATCCACAAAAGTTAGTATTATCCTCCCACTCCCACGGGGCTAACTGCTAAAGGTTTGCTTGCTTGACTTTATGAAAGTTTTCTGACTCCTCAAGCGCTGGAGATCCTATATTTATCTCTCTGCTTGTCCTGAAACCCTCCTGCTAATTGTCTACCATTATGCATAAAATTACCGCTTTATTCAGTATTGTCACTGGGTTTGGGTTGCCGACGATGCAGGTGTGCTTTAAGATATGCCTGACGTTTGTGTACTGCTTAAAGGGATCCATCGGAGGAAACAAAGCCTGCCAAAACGAAAGCTAGGGAAAATGTTCACCTATGACCCCATATCACCAGTTGCCATGGAGATCAGCAGTGAAACTTGCCTCTTGTGTTTTGACGAGTTTCAGGTGAGCGAATTTTTGTGTGTTTGTGTGTCTGCTCTTAAAACTGTTTGACATTTGTAAGAAATTGCAAACCATCTATCAACTGCATACATTTGCTAAAAACAAAAATCTACTCTGTAGACACTAGTATTAAGTAATAGGTGATACTGGTACATATACTGCTTGTACAACTTTATATAATAATGGCATGCCAATGCAAAGGAATGTTATGGTAAAAAAAATAATAATACCCATTGGCTGGGAGGATTAAATAAATACCCATATCGTCCTTAAAATGTTCCAAAGATTTAAAGTTAAGTATGTATTTTAGGGCATATTGTGTATATAGTATAAATAATATCTTAAGGTATTCTGCTAGGTTGAAACAAGTTTGCAAAGAGAAACAAAATCCCAAACGACCAGGATGTTGTGCTGTAGTGACCTACAGTCATGCTGAAGTAATAATTTGTACACTATTTCGAAATGTTCTTAATGCGTCATTTTTTAATATGTGTAGCTACTGGCATATTCAATATTCAGGGGGAATGGTGAACCAACAACAGATCTGTTATAGAGTAGAACCACACACACAAAGCCAGAGTCAGTAGAAAGCCACAGGACATGAGACTTTAGGATATACAGTAACTCACAGATCAGAGATTTTGAAATCTCAAAAGAAGGAAACACATTTTAGCGTTTTTTTGTTGTTGTTGTGGGTAGTAATAACTGCTTTATGGTTTACCGTTCCATCTTCCTAGATCATGAATGGGGAAAGAAAACATGTTAAATGTTGCACTCTGTGTATTGTAAGTATTGAGTGTTCAATCTGATGACTATTAGTATTATACTTCTGATCTTGATTCTCCCACAAAAACAAGACTGGGGACACCTAGTGGCCTTTTTGAATATGACATAATTCTAAAATGACTTCCAGTAGCAATGAAACATTCTCTCTCCTTAGTATGTGGTAAATTAGTAATTTGCTAGTATAGTAGTAGTTTATACATGTGTAATGTCACATGTATCAATGTATAACAATTAGTTGTCATTACATTGAAACTGCAGCAGTCAGCTGAGTTAGTGATCTGCTCCTGTTGCTTGTTTATGCACTCACACTATTTGCTCCCAAACCATTACAACAAGTCACCAAAAGTTTTTGTACACTGGATTTACACAACTAAAAGGCGCCATCAGCCATTAGTGCAGCAGAACTTCTCATTATTTTACCCTTTGGTGTCAAAGGAGAAGCTCTCTCTATTCTCTGTAAGGTAGTTAGTCATTCACCGATTAGAGAAAGACGTGTGCTTCTGTCTTTATCATTAGCCAGCCACACACACACACACACACATCTGTTTGCAGCACAGTGTCGTTCCTCTTACTGATATCATTACAGTTAATGCCAGCAGGTCAAAGGTCACAGAAGGTGTGCTTGCTCTCTCTAATCACTCTCTATGCATCTGCGAGGATCAAGAGCAGCTCCTTTCATCCGCCCGTCTTTCACATTTTAAACTGCGGCGCTGTTTGTGCATTCTCATTGATTTGTTTTGTTTGCCGTCGCCAGCTTTGCTGTTTTCGCTTGTCGACTGTTGCTACCGGTGAATGGAGGGGAAACAAGCGGACATGTGCATGTTGTTTGTGATGCATAAACAAGAGGTTGGGAGAGTTGGGGGTAGGGGGTCTATACCAATCAGCATCCTCCTCCACTCAGTCATGCAAATGAGGCTCTGGGTATCAGTCGCACTCTCCTGCTTCCTTAAGTGAGTGCAGCTAGAAAGCGACTGGCTGCGGCGGGTCAGATGGATCTTATCCTCTTAAATGCTAATGACATTTCTCCATTCTCTTCATTAGCGCCGTGCCATTATCAGTAATTTGTAGCGCCCCCCCCCCCCCTCCTTTTACGGCCCCCACCCGGCTCCTCTAATGAATACTCGCCATTGAGAGGTCCAAGATGGAAAGATGGGGAAAAGAGCGAGGAGGGAAGAAGAGTGAGAAGGGAACGCTTGAGCATCATTGTCTCAGGGCCTCAGTCACTGTGCAGCCCCTGTGAAACTGCTCATAGGTTGTGTACATAAAGAGGTGTAACATCAAAAGAGGTTTAATTTAGCACCCGTGTGTCTCGCTGTAAACGGACAGCCGCTTGAGTAATTGGATGCTCATTTGAATATCGGCATTGGCTGACGGAGATTGCACCATTATTTTTGTGTTCCACAAGTGCTACATCAGTCCCCTCCACCTTTCTCATTCTGTGGGTACCCATTCTCTTTCCCTCTCCCCCTACTCATTCAGCAATCAATATTGCCCCTCATACTATGCCCATGTTGAGGGCACATGAATAAACAAATCCAGATTGTATAAAAGGTCATTTTTAAATGATTCTTTTGAAATTAAAATAAAATCCTGCGGTCGGAGAAAATGGGGGCCCCTTCAGAGAGACACAGAGCCTTGGCTTTCTGTTGATTCTCATTATGCGCACACACTATCACACACACACGCACACTAATTTGATGCCCCTAGCCACCTCTCCTTAGCGGAAATCAAGGCTTTAACGCAAATGTTAATCAAGTATTGGCAAGGGCAGTGGGGCTAATATGCAAAAGCGGAAGACTCTCCAGAGTATGAAAGGAGGCGTATGCCGTGGGTATGGCCATCAGAAGTGCCTGTTATACACAGGGAAGTAGGTAAGAGGGGAGTAAGAGTAGAGGGTGGGGCAGAAGTCTTCCTTTTATTCAAGAAATCCATGTCCTTTCCTTTAAGATAATAGCAAAGTAACTTGAAATGTATCTCTCAATCTACTTAAAATGTAAAATGGGAAATAATGTTTCTCCTCAAAATTGGATTCTTTCTACAGCAATAATTTTGCAAGGGAAATTGTTTTGTTGAATGTATGTCATATTGGAAAAAGTTAATTTATTTATGTGTTGAATATAAATGAAAATTAGCATGGGACTGGTGACTGAGCAACAAGAGAAATAATTCCATTTCTTTTACAATATGCCCATCTGGTATTAGTCAGTCATCATGTTTAATCAGGTGTGTTATCTACATGCTGCTTTGAGTACTGTGCAAAAGAACAACAGAGGTGAAAAAGAGAGGGATGAGAACAAAAGTGAGAGCATTAGATTACTAATAGAAAGGTCAGAACTCTTCATTTAACGTCCTTGCTTCAGCGTTGTCATTGACCTTTGTTTATTGTGGATTCGTGGAAATGATGTAGATGAAAAAGGCAGCGGACAGTTGAATTGGATTTATGTATTATAGCCTTGTTTAGGTTGTAGTGTTTTTGTATTATGTTGTAGTCCTTGTGTAGCCTCAATCTATCCATCTTGGATAGAGGCTTTGTCTGCCATCGTGACCCCAGTCGGGATTCACTCTGCTCCATTTTCATCATTATTTTCTTCCTCTTTTATTCTAGCTTGTGTTCAGTCATTCTTGCGTCTGCTCAGTTGATTAGCTCAGGACCACTGCATTGCCTCAGCTACTTGTCCTCAGCAGAAAGCCGCATCGTGACCATTTGCAGTCAGTTCAAGGGGTTTAGGTGTGTATGTGAGTGTGTGTGGATGCATGCACGTGTGAATGGTCATGACCAGACACAAAGGATTGAATGAGCACACCTGAATGACACTAATCAACATGGAGTGTTGATGGCATGGTTTGACCTCAGACGCACACACACATGTACTGTTGCAAGAAAAGCTAAATTATACAGTACGTGAATATGTCTCTATTCTTCTCTGGTTCTATTCAGGTGACTGACATTGCTGATGCCATGATCCTGAAGCAGCTGTTTGAGACACTGTTCAAGACCGGAGTGGTGGTGGTGACCACCTCCAACAGACCCCCTGATGGTACAATGACTGGTGTTACTGGAGCTATTGTTTATTCATTATGTTTTTGTCACTAAACACACAGAGCAGTAAATAGGTAGGATGGTTTAGTGCAAAAATGCTGAATTTCTCAGAATTTGCCATTACGCACTAAGTAGTAAAAGTAAACAAGCATCTTAGTAACAGAAACAAAACTACCACAACAAATATTACATTCTCCTAATATTGCAGGAACAAATAATAATTTTACATAATGGTGCAGAATTTTAAGTAGCTACATCACAACATATATCTGACAATGTTTTTTCTTGCTGTGGATCTTACAAACAAATAAGGTAGTTTTAAGCCATATGATCCCCATTAGTGAAACAACTTCCAAATACGTCACTTAGAAATTAATGCTTTCTAACACTAACTCTACTCTAATAATAACTTGCTGACAGCAAACATTTAGCACCACAAGTAACAATTGTATTGCAAAAGCGGCATTTTAACTCATCATTGATAAGAGAGTACGGAAGAAAACAAAAGTGTTATTTCAGCAGCTGTTTTTTTCATTTTGCTTAGTCTGCTAAGGTAAAGTGCTTTCACATACCCACAGCCATATTTAGTCATACTGAATGTGACAAAATGAATTTCATTGACGAGTAATTGAAAAGCACATTATCCTTCTAATTAACTGTTCATCAAAATTAAACACCACTTAAAGGGGCGCTATCTCGCTTTTTGCTAGCAGGTTTCTCTATAGCTCCCCCTACAGCTTCGGAATAGATATAACTGCTGACTCCTCGCCAAGGGGGTAAGCGTGGCTCTATGAAGCGTACCTCCTATGGTGGCATTTTGATGCTAACAAGCCATCACCCACCATTAGCATTTCCATTGACTGCCATTCATTTTGGCGTCACTTTGACAGCAAATAACTTTACATCTGAAGCGTTTAAAGAAGAAGAAAGTTTGTCTTTTGATTTTGTAAAAATAGGCTAACGATTGTGTCATAACCACGCAACTTTCTGTCGCATAGTAGACAAATTACCATACAGTCAGGAGAAGCTCGCAGTAAAACATTGTCGAACAATGCCTTAGCCTTGAAGCTCCTCTAAACTACACCAGTAAACCATCTGCCTGCAGCAGAAATAACACGCAATTTTCCTGGAACATCAATGTTTGCTTCTCCTCCTCCTGAACCAACACATTTCTCAGTTACTTTACATGCACCTAGTTTATTCACTTAATATTCACTTAAAACGTTTATCCAAAAGTGCTTGGCTCCATCAAGAATCAATTTACAAGACCACGCCGACTACTTAAACAGCAAATGACCAGAAAAAAAGGCGAGGAACATTTGAAACAGCTCTCACTTTTAGAGACATGACACAACCTTTAAACAGTCTTTGATGTTGCATTTACTGCCAGCGGAGAAAGGTTGGAGAAAGAATGATCAAGGTGGAGATAAATGCATGATGTGCTATCTGACGTCTTTTTTTTCTCAGGGAAGACGTTGATGCCTCAAAGTCTCGAGTGGGTAGGAAGTGGATGGCAGCAAGATAGCTCTCGTAGACAAAGACGCCCGTCTCTGATATTTACTAGCTATTAAGAACAAAGCGTCAAACCATGCAAACTTGATAGAGAGCCTACTTGGTATTAATTACATGGTTAATGGAACACTGAAAGCCATAAGAGACAACTGGACATGAAAGGCATACATTTTCCATCTTTATTGATGTGGAGATGCTGGTATCAAACAGCCCTAGATGTGTTTGGAGGGTGAATTTAGAGGTTTATGCTAGAACGGCTAAAGTAGCATTTTATTGTTTTTATACACTGATGGAGTTTAATGAGATTGAGGAGGGTTAGGGGGATAAATGGTGTATTTAGGAGTGGAACAACCTCAGTGCAGTTTACATTAAAGGACTTAAGTCTGTGTGAGCTTATTTTAATTCATTTAAATAAGTTCCTGTAATCATTTTCCTTGTCAGTGGCATTGGCATTGGAAATAGGCTTATTTGCTTTCTAACTCAGAGTTAGGTGAAAAGATTGATACTCTCATGATTGCACAGTAAATATGAAGCTACTGTTATTATTCACTTAGCTTAACACTGGAAAGGAGGGGAGTGAACAGCTAGCATGGCTCTCTCGAAAGGCTGCACAATCCACTAAAGCTCACATATTAACACGTTATATCTATTTATTTGTATCTGTACAAATAAATGACAATGTGGTTTTATGGGAGGTTATATGGCGGACTATTTTTAGGATCACTTCTCCCAGCCAAGAAATAGTCCAGGACACAACCCCGTGTAAAACCACAACTGGTGTACGAACTAAACACACGATATTTAACTGTTGAACTTTAGAGGGGCTGTAGTCTTTGTAACCTTTGAACAGAGCCGGATTATTTCCTTTTTCCAGTCTTTGTGCTAAGCTAACGGTCTCCTGTTTCCAGCATCATATTTACTGCACAGACATCACAGTGGTATCGATCTCCTGAAAAAAATACTCGCCAAGAAAGCGAACAAGGGTTTGTCCTGAATATTGAACTTTTCCTTTAATCTTTGCACTAGTCATGTCTCATAGCCAGCACAGTCCATTACAGTATAGGAGTTGTCAAGCGTGTGTGTTGGGTCCTGCTGTAGTAAGCTTAAGCCCAAACATCAATACCGCTTGTTTGCGTTCACAGCTGGAGGAAGCTTAAGCCCCAATGTGTGTCTGTGTGTCTTTGTCCATGTTTGTGTGTGAATCCCTATCTGTTTTATCTGTTTATCAGGGATGCTACTTCAGATGTAATTTGTTCCAGCCGAGCTAATTGAAACATCTATTCAGCAAGCTGCTGTGGACATTGTCCGCGCTGAAAAGGCGACAGTCCTTTCTCTCACCACCATTGTTTGGGAATGTAATGAATTTTATGTTGCTGCCGCTGCCGGTGGAGAAATCCATTTTTCTCTCCTGGTCCCAGTCCTTTTGTCATACCTCCCCACCCATCCTTCAGTTCATCAATAGCCACTTTATCTGCCAATCTGCGGTGAGGGAATGACATTATTAGGAGGCTAAACAGCAGCTCTAATACAGGCCCTCCCTTCCTCTTTCAGATCTGTACAAAAACGGACTTCAGAGGAACACCTTTCTACCTTTCATCGATGTGCTGAAGGTAGAGACAAAGTCATCCCTCTCTCTTGTCTTGTTAATTAATTCACTTGTTTGTCACACACACACACACACACACACACACTTGCATGTGCGCTACTGTCTTTTTTTCTTTCTTTTTTTTCTTTTTTTATAAGTTGCTCTTTAGTGGTTTGATGTTTTTTGCTTCCTGGATGCCTCGCAGTGTCACAAAGCTGTCTTTGATCATACCAGGCCACGTTGAAAGACTCACAGAGAGAAAGGTAGGGAGAGATGGAAAGAGCGTGAGTGAGCACAGGTAATGTGAATGAGAGATGGGTGGACGAGCTGAGTGACTGACCCACACTGCTTGCATTTCAAAAGTAAGGGGGGAGGGCGAGTGGTGGGCAAGAGGAGCGATGCAGTGGTTAGCATTTCCAGCAAAAAAATCTACTTTGCAATTTAAACAGGTAGCACCATTATCCTGCCTGCATCTCAGATTATCATTGATGTGTTTTGGAGTGATCATGATCATAAATAATTGCATAATAATTTGTTGTCATGCATTTTGCAACAGAGAAGGGCAGCATTCTTGCACCTTTTATTGGTATTTAGTCTAAATAGTAATTTCTTTCACTATTCATAAGAGAAAATGACAGACACCAAATGACAAAATGACAGAGCAAACAAATGTAATGTATAATGTATGAACAGACATACAAATGTATACTTTTATTTACGTACAGACCTATAAGTTCTCAGCAAACGTTTGGCTGAGTTGCACTCACAGCTGATATAAGGGTTAGGGTAAATGCTCTCTTGTGACTGAAGTTCTGAAAATCACCACTCAGTGCTACTTGAATTGTATGGCTTAATGAAGGAAGTTATTATACAGCTATTTAAAAAATGCATATGTCAAATTTAAGGACTAGTAATAGTAAAATGAGTTTATATACTGTATAACATGAGCTCATATGATATCTGAATGTTCTACCTCCAGCGCTGCAGAGGAGGGTCAGGCTAGTCCACACAGCATTCTGGGATGGGAGAGAAACATGCTCTGGCTTATTGGCATTTCTTTAAACCAATCACAATCGCTAAGCGCGACACCGAGTCCCGTTGCCGCTGCCAAATAGCCTCGGCAAGGAACTTGTTTTGGTGGAACGTGTACGTTCAAAGGTTGTTTGTTGTGCAACAAAAAACTCAGATTGATACATAGTCTAGCTAGCTGTCTGGATTTACCCAGCAGAGATCTGAGGAGCAGTTAACCATAGTCCTCATAAATTGACCGGAGTTTAAAATTCCAAAACAAAGAAAGCGTAAGGTAACGGACATCCGGCCGAAAAGAAGTGACAAAAGGCGGAATTTCCGGCAGCAACAGAGCAATCCCGGAAGTGGAAGATCGTAGATATAGAATAGGGTTAGGGTCATCTCCACTGTATCTTCTCTCTCACTCACTCACACACACTCACACGCTTGCTTGCTTGTAGTTGTCAATCGAATCCGATGACGTCCACTTCTGACTGTTAACGGTGAGTTTTCTGATGGCTGTACAGTCCTATCCTGGATCCACAGGTTCTAGTGCAGGTGGGACATGTATATATGGTAGTGGTGTTACTGGCATTCGTGGGTGTGGGTGTGTTCCTCCAGAGCCTTCTTTGCTGTCTCCTGACTGTCCTTTCCTCCTCCAGTGCTTGGATCCCATCTAGGCATAGCTGCTGCCAGTTGTTGCGACCAGCAGCCATGTTCTCCAGGTCCCCAGGTTTAATTTTGCACCTCTTAAGCGCTGCCTTCAATTGGTCTTTAAAGCGTTTCTTCTGGCCTCCAGCAGAGCGCTGGCCTTGGTGTAGCTGGCCATATAGCACTCTGCGGGGCAGACGGTTGTAGGGCATCCGTATGACATGTCCCAACCAACGCAGTTGGTGCTGGGTGATTGTGGCTTCAATACTCTTACAGCCTGTTCTCCTGAGGATCTCACTATGAGGCACTCTGTCACGCCAAGTGATTCCCAGGATGCGCTGGAGACAGCAGATGTGGATGCATTCCAGGGACTGGATGTGGCGGCGTAAGTAACCCAGGTTTCACAGCTGTAGAGGAGGGTAGGGATGCAAACCGCTTGGTAGATGCAGATTTTTGTATTGATATGATATGAAAGTTCTTGTTCTGAAAAACCCGCAGCCGGAGTCTCCCAAAGGCAGTTGATGCTTGTTTGATTCTATTCTTGATCTCTTCACCATGATGAGGTAGGTCTGGTGGCATGGGTGGACCCAGGATGACCAGCTCCCCATCATGGCTGCAGCAGGCTGCCGGGACCTAGCTCTGCTTAGGCCCGCCTATTACGCACCGCCAGCGTGTTGCTTTTCTGTTGGGGTGTGCTCCCTTAGCCTTGGCTCTCGAGGCTAACCCACAAGGCAGTGGGACTATTTACCCATAGCTGGGGCATTGGTTGATGGGCGTCAGGGCATCTCCACCATGTGGTGGGCCTGCACAATGTATGTACTGGCGGAGGAGACTTACGCACTCGGCTCCTCTTTTCACCCCCTATAAGGGGGCTAGCCAGCGGCAGTAGCTAAAAAGCGAAGTTACAAGCAGAAAGAAGCATGCACTCACTACAAGCATCTTCACACTACTGCACTAGACTTCACACACACACACACACACACACACGTAAATGCACTACAACTGGGGAGGCCTTGAAGTCACCCTGCTCCCCACCCACTCTCCTAGCAGCACCCTTGCCCTCTCTAATCCACCCTCATCAAGGTCCTGAATGCCTGTTGTCCCTCTCTGCCCCACACTACCTCCTCTCTTTCAGGGTTCCATGTTCTCCTTTGTAAGGCCATCTGGTTTTTGGGGTCTGGTTTTTTGGGGGTGCACAGTGTTCTCTATAGCAGCCTGTTCTGTAAAGTTAAAGCGTGTTTTAGCGGGGTCATGCTGCTAACTAGCTGACCCTTGATAGATTGAATTAATGCTTGCAGGGCTCGGTGGTGCGGGGTCCTCCTCCCTGATGCAGCTCACTCTTGTATGTACGTGCCTGAGTGTGTTTCTATAGCAGTCGAGGGAGTGAATGAGGGTGTTAAAAAGTAAAAATAGCCTCTGACCTCTCCTCCCTATCACCTGAGCTGCAGTGGTAGAGGTTAATCCACCGCCTCTGTCCGCCTGGGTTGACGTCTTTATTTAACTATTGACTTCTGATTAGTTGGGACCCCCTTTTTCCTCAGCACCCCATCCCCCCAAATTGTCCGGTTTCCTAGTCTTAAAAATAAGAAATCATTAGATCAAGTACAAACTTTCAAAAAGACCCACTTCCCATACATTAAAAAAGCATATAACTTCACTAAACCAAAAATTGCCTTAGGTGCTGCTTTTCACTTTCTAGTTTGTTTTCTAGTTTTTTTTTCACCCACTCAGTCATTTTGTAATTTCTTGTCCTTTTTAGTGTCTCTGTGGACTCCATCAGGAAACCTATTCAGTTGTTAAGGCTCCTTTTTTTCTTTGTAGCCATGGAAATGCTCAGCGTTCTGTAAAATACAGGGTTAAAGGGCTTTTTTTTAATGGACACTGTCAGAATTGTAACTAAGACACCTTTTCTCTGTCACAAACTGTCCTTCCTCTCCACTCCACTCCTCATTTCCCATCCTCTCCCTACCCGCCATCCCCATTCTTTATTCTAAAACTATCCTGCTCTGCTCGCTGGCTTTAGTCACCCAAGGTCAGTTCTCTGTATTTTGGTAGCACAATAGTGACTTTATTTTCCCTCCGCTTGTTTGATTGCAGTTGCGTACAATGCTGCTGAGAGGGGGGGTAGGGGGGGGGGGGACATGACAACAACCCTGAGGCAACTTTGAGTATTTCTGAGTTTCCTGCCGTTTTTAACCCTTCTTTTGACCTGCTCTCCTCTTTTTTGTGTGTCACTTAATAACTGCTGTGTGCTGTGTTGGTGATGATAAAAAAAAAAGAAATATATAAATAAAAACAGGATTATAGAGAAAGACAAATTGAGGAATGAGAGGGATGTGGTCCTCCAGTGAAGACCTTGGTGAGAAGGACTGCTTGTGAAGAGCCGGCAGCCTGCCAGTTCAAATCAAATGGATGTTGATATTTGGGCTCTCAATGTCTTCCAGAGCATTTAACAGCGGGGACAATTAATAAAGGACAAATCGATTTTTCCTCCATTGGAACATGAGAATTTTTTTCTGGCTCTGTATTTATTGCCTAATTTTGATTGATTCAGTTACCTTGGATTATTTCCTGCTCCCTAACTGATGTGTCCCAGTGTTTTTATTATAAGTGTGTGCATGTGTCAGATGTGTTTCATCAAGCATGCATGGCCACAGGTGCATTATTCTGTACTGTGTATGTTCATTTGTAAAGCAGGCCAACCAAAGGCAACACTTAATTCAGAAATGTCGCTCTTTCTTCTAACTTCACTAACATGAAGCGTTTTTATACTTGTTATGCTCTCTGCCTCTGTTGCACTCTTGATCAACCCGCTCGACTCTTGATGTTCTGCCGTGTTTTCACATTTGTAACATCGTGAAGCTGAAAAGACGGCTGGTTTTTAGATGTTGTGAATTGAAATAGATTCTTAGACAACCTTTTAATGAAAATATGGGGAGTTACTAATTTAATTTAGTTAGTCAATATATCCTTGACGTTCCACTTCCAGGATTGCTCCGTTGCTGACGGAAATTCCGCTGGATTTCTCTCATTTAGGCCGGATATCCGTTGTTGTTCCTTTGTGTTGGCATTTTAAACTCCGGTCGATTTCTGAGGACTATGGTTAACCTTTTCTCAGATCTCTGCAAGGTAAATCCAGACAGCTAGCTAGACTATCTGTCCAGTCTGAGTTTTCTGTTGCATGACTAAAACAACTTTTGAACGTACACTTTCCACCAAAACAAGTTCCTTCCGAGCCTATTTTGCAGCGGCACCGCGGCTCGTCTCCAGTGCTTATCACCGTCCCACATAATCATGATTGGTTTAAAGAAATGCCAATAAACCACAGCACGTTTTCCTCCCATCCCCGAATGCTATATGGAGTAGCCAGACCCTCCTCCAGCTCGCTTTGGAGGAGGGTCTGGCAAAGTGAGACTACTAATTTGTTTGCCTGAACACAAACAGGTTTTTAATACCTCAGTAATACATTGTTGGTGCTATTAGTGCTTACACGAGGCAAGACAACATTATATGGTCAAGACTAAAAACCAGAGTAAATTACATTAAATAAGAATGTTGGTAGCCAGTGCTGGCTTTAAAGGGGAATGCCACTGATTTTACACATCAGTCTGTATACAGATCTTGGGGAATACTACTGCATATGTGAAAACAGTTGTATGAAGCCTTTTGTAGCTCCAGATAAAGCTGTGCAAAGTCTGATAAATTGCCTCAAGTAATGTCACTTGAGTAAATATTATTTGGGTTGGAAGACTACAAGTTTGGAAAATGAGAAAAAATATCTGGGGGTGTGGAGCTAGAATGAAGTAATCATCTCAGCTTCAGGCTACGTTAGCCGCTACTAGCATAACACACCAGATTCTCTGACCAAACTGGCGACGGTTGAGTTGCATTGTGGGTAATGTTGGCAGCCGGTTTTAACAATCAATAAGAACGTGTGGAATAAAAAAGATATCTCTGTTTCAGTTGCATGGTTACAGGAGTGCAATGATATACATCTGTGTGGTATTATTTTAAAGGTGTGGTGAGTTGAAGATCAGAGAGGTATTTTAGTCCTAAACCATTTGGTGATTTATGAAGTAGTAGTAGCGTTTTAGAATCTGTTCTTTTATAGTCTTGAAGCTAGTGCAGAACTTTTAGTACTGAAGCGATGTGCTCAGCTGCATTTCTTCTGTCTGCGTTACTACCAATATGTGGAGCCTCTGTTGGCCAGGTGCAGGTATCACAGACTCCACCGAGTTTTGGAGCGGTTCGGTTTTGGGCCTCAACAGACCTTAAGAGGGGTTGAAGGTGGGGGGTCCAATGGGGGTCCTGGATCACGAAAGGTAGGGCCTCCAACTCAAAAGATGTTTCCCCAAGAGGAGCAGCCGAGGCAGGGGGAGGTTATGAGAACGACCCCTCAGAACAAACCATCGCTGGCCCAAGGCAGTCACACTTTAAGGGAATAGATCATTAGGTGTAATTAGGGTGTTCACATTGTCACGTACCCCCCCAACTGCCCAAGAATGAATAAAATCACCAGATACCCCCCCCCCCCTCCCACACACACACACACACACACACACAGCAGCTCCCCAGTTAGTGAAAACACTTTGATGTCAGAAGAGTCGTCCAGAACTTGCCAGCATAAAGGCAGTGTTTTAAGCTTTCTCTTTTCTCCCCCGTCTCTCTCTCTCTCTCGACCCCTCTTTCTCTCCCTCCCTCTTTTCTTCTGTCCCTCTACACAAGGCTGTAAGACACACATGGTTGAATGAACGACAACCTTTCCCCTCCTCCCCGCTCCCTTTCTCTCCCCCCTTCGTCTCTTTTTCAGCCTTCCCACCCCGCATTTCTTTGAGGCCTGGTCAATTCTCCGGGCCAAACAAAAAAAAGCATCAAATGTTTTCTGCTGCTGGGTAATGAGGGAGTGGACCTCATCAGGGCCCAATAGTCAGCTATCCTTGGCTTTTGTTGCAGCTCAATGGCACCGCGCTCTTTGAAAAACTCAAAAGCAACTTTTTGAGGAGTAAAGGATAGAGAAAGATATGGCGTAGAGGGAGCGGGCGCAGAGGGGAAGCAGCGACCCCCAAAAAAAAGCCAGTCTGTTTTTATGCTAAACGGCTGTCCAGAGACAGCAGTGGACAGCTTGGACAATGACATGATTGGAGCTACATGTGTTTGGATGACTTTCTTCTAAAAAGAGTCTGATTCTCATGTCTGTCATCTCTCTCTTCTGTCTCTCCCTCCCCTCTTGTGTCTGAGTTTGTGAATGCATCTGTGCAAGTAGTGAAACTCTTAATTTGCAGTGATGCTGCTTTTCTGTGATTCAGCTGCACACAGGACTAGTTTTCACACCATTAGTACAAAAAGTTAATCATAGCATGACCCATGGAGATAATGAAACTAGGGAACACTGATTATTGTCATTCATTTGAATGTCACTTTCTATGATTAAGAGTTAATTCTTTAAAATTACATCATAATAATATTAATAATTAAAATAAAATGCCCCACACAATTTCCCAGAGCCCAATGTGGGGGCAATCTTCAGATTGCTTGATTTGTCCATTTCAAAATCCAAATATATTCAATTTGCAATCATATAAAATAGAGAAAAGCAGCAAAGAAACTGAAACCAGTGAATTAGCCAGTTTCCACGCACTTTTCCCATGGGACCAGGGCCTTTTTTTGTGTGCGTGTGGCATTTTTACATGACAACTGACAATTAGTCAATTTCTTAAATTGTCAATTAATGTTCTGTTGATCAACTCATCAATTAATCATCATCAATTAATTGTTTTAAATTAAGTCACAATGTGACTTCAGTTGGACTTCAGTATATCTTCTTTTATTTCTTTTGAGCAATTAGTGAGATAGAAAATTCTTTGTACGACGACGAAAGTGAACACAGGTGCAAAGAAAGGACAGAGATGCTGTCACATTAAAAGAATTGGTAATTTGAGCATTGTGATATCAAAATAAATCCCTTATGCAAAGTCATTCTTGCCTCAATCAAATCCCAGTACTTAGGTATTATTAGTAGCCCTGATATTTTGTTCATTAAGCATATGTGTAGTTTAGTGTAAGTGTGCTGCTTAGATTTTATACATTGAAGTATAGTGACTTTTACAGCAAGCTAGGTCTGGAACTAAAGATTATTTTCATCATCTGTTCCCTAATTTTTTGATTAATTATTCAATTGATTAGCCTATAAAATGTCTGAAAATAATAAACAATTTCACAAATTTGTATTGTTTTTTTTGTCCAACAAACAGTGATAACCCCAAAGCCAAAAAATACCAATTTATAACATTAAACAGAGAAACGGAGCAAATTCTCCCCCAGGGAATGTTTGTTATTTTTGCTCAAAATGACGAGTTATCTTAAATTAAAATTGTTGATTAACTAATGGATTAATCACTTAATAGTTTCAACAGTACACCTGACAAAAACAGTGCAGCTGGTAGATTTTTATTAGTGTATTAGATTATATACTGTATATCAGATTGTTGTTGTCCAGCTGTACAGAATGATGCACAGAATAAGCTAAAGGAACAGTTGGAGATGAGACTGTAAGTTGCCAAGTAGACTGATAAGGATTAGAGTCTGTGAGAGGAGCATGATGGTGGAGGGGGGAGACCACAATGTGTAGGCGGATGAAATCTTGGAGGAGTGAGAACTTGACAATCCCCTCAAGATGGATAATCAAGTAATGACCTGCAAGGCCTCAGCCTTATCTGATTATAAATAACCAATGGAATCATCATCACTGATTGTGTTTCCATTCCTCCTTTTTCCCCTCTCTCTTATTTGTACCTCGCTTCTCCGTCAAGAAACCCATCAGCCGCCTTTGCCGACAGTTCATAAAGGGAGGGAGTAGAAGATGGCAGGAGAAAAGACAAACTGAGACTCTAATGATGTGGCGGCGATAGTGACAAGTTTTTTTCTTTCTTTTTTTCCATTTTGGAGGGACTATTTACCCGTTGGTGGGGTCACAGTAGGTTGATGAAATGACACCTCCCTTTTGTGCATGGGGGAGGGTGAGTTTGTCAGGTTGTTATTAAGCCTGATTCAGCCAATTGGCTCAGAGTGGGAACCCCGTTTGTGTGAGCGGACATGGAGATAAAAAGTTGACAGCAGAGAAGAATAGAGTATTTCCATCCCCTTGCTTTGTGATGATTAGTAATTATCCTGCAGCTTAAGGAGGCCAGTGGCAGAAATTCACTGATTTCATAATTTACCGGCGCTGTCGTTGAATACTCAGTCAGCCGGTGATGGCTTGGATGGGATGATATGCAATTCCTTTCTTTTCTTTGACAGAACAGTGGAGATGATGATTTAGTATTTGATATAGTTTGTGGTGACATGAATCCTGTTGACGTTTTACACTATCTGGAAAAGTTTGAACTCTGCACAAGTTCACCCCTGCTGTAACACACTTGAATAGCTGCAGGAACAATAGATCGGCTCAATAAACCATGAAGACGTGACACAAAATCCCAGCGCTGTCAGAGAAGAGAAAGATGTCTCCTGCCTTCTGTGCTGCTCTGTTGTTGAATTTGTTCTCTTGTTCCTTATTTGCTCTTTGTCCATGGCAGATGAGCAGGAAAGCAATATAAACTGTTTTATATAGCATTTCATGGTAAGAATCCAAAATAATTTATCATGTAGAAACAAGAATTTAATTCACAACAACAAAAATAGACTCCTCAGCACAAACTGTTATCTTAAAGATTTCAACGAGACGATCAATCTGAACCTAAAAGATAGAATCTAATTTAATAGCCTCCTATGGTTTATTCAATGTATATGGTGCACATTTTCAGTATTTCCTTTACATATTTTCAATACGTCTCTGGTAACTTCGATGTGCCGCAGATTAAATATCACCAGACCTATCCTTTACATCTGATTTAAAGGATAGGTCTGGTGATACAGTATGTATTGCATATTCATCAGTTAAGAAGCTGTGTATTTCTATGCAGTAGGTTTACACATTTTATTTAGATTACAATGTTTTTAAACATGTATTAATACACAAATATTCTAAAGTAGAACCAAGCCGTAAACGTGGTAGCTGAAATGAAACCAGACACCCTAATCCTCTAAAACTGAATTTGAAATCACCAAATTTGGGAGAAATGTGTTGCCAAATGTGAAATAACTACTTAAATGACAAGTTAGTGATATTGCATAATTTTTCCAATTATCAACTGACCCCATGAACAATGTTGATCCACCTACAAGTATTGTCTCTGTTACCAAAGCCTGATATATATTATTCCTCTGTGCCATAGAGCTCCATTGTTGACCAAAAACTCGTCATCGTTGCACTAGCTGATATGTTCCTTCATTAGGAACACACACACTGTAGTTTTTCTGATTCAATCACACGTACACTGTCTTGCTGCTGTGAATACTCACTAGCAAAAATAAATCCACAGCTGAAAATAGTCCCTAACAGATGCACTAGTAACACTAGTAACACGTGTTTGAGTAATGTTCAGTAAAATATACAGTGCCCAACTGTTTTAGGAAATGATTTAGCATTTTTTTAAATAAGAGTACAATTTATATTTGTGACCTGCTAGTCAAGATTTCTATCTTCAGTAGGAACCAATGGGTTTAAAGCTGAGTACCACAGACGAGGTAGGGAAGTCATAACAGTTATGAGAGACAGAGTAACACATTGTTGATTTTGGTCTCATCATTTGATTTGTAGACAATAAGAAGAAAATGCTGAAAAATGCGTGGAATTAAAAACAATCTTGTCACAGAGGATGAATATGTTGTAGCATAAATGGTATAAAAGAGTATTATCCTTTAAATGAACTGTAATCTACTCTTATTTTTTTTAGTTGAATTGCAAATTAAAAACTGCAGTTTGTAAAGTAGATACATCCATGGTTAACAATGTTCATACCAACATTTATAATTCTGTATTTAAGTTATGATTACTACAATTCTAACCTAAATATTATGATTTTCTTCATTACAAATTCATATTTTTTTCCTTTCAGCATTGCTTTTTCACATAGACTAGCTTACTTTAAACTTTTTGTCATTCGTCCTACTGTATTTTTTGTGTTTATATTTGTGCGTGTGCAGGAGTACTGCCACACCATCTGCCTAGACTCTGGGATTGACTACAGGAGGCTGGACAACAGTGCAGTGGGGAAATTCTACTACCTGTAAGACACACACACACACACACACACACACACACACACACACACACACACACACACACACACACACACACACACACACACACACACACACACACACACACACACACACACACACACACACACACACACACACACACACACACACACACACACACTCTAATATTGGACAGATTTGCTCCACTGTTTGCAGTCCAATCTGCTCAGAGGCTGTGCAAAGGTCTGGTAAAGAGTCAACATCAATCTGTCTCCACAACACGCACGCACGCACACACACAAAAAATGTTTGTGTTCATCATCGAGTTTCTTATTTTTTTTTTTAAGGACAGAAAGAGAAGGCAAAAATGGATAAATGGGGAGAAGCAGACTGGGGGTTTATAAAGACCTACATTACCTTGAGAGATCCATGAAAAGAATCAAAGAGGAATCAATAGAACATGAGAAAATGGTAGAGCTAGTTTTCTATTTTCCTCATTACATATACGCTGTTAGGAACACACACACAGATAAACAAGGTATAAATGACACTGCTGTTGCTCATTGCTGCATTGGAGCTTTCAAGTGCTCTCGTCTTTTCACTGTATGTAAATAGAGCGCATCACACCCTTTTACCTGGAGTTAAAACACAAGCACACACACAGACACAAACACACACACTTTGCAGTCTCATTTTGATGTCCATTCACAGGCTAATGCTCGTGTTTAGAGCCTAACATCCTGTTTTTTACTGATGAAGTGAAAAGCTAAGTACGCCCCTCTTGTGCACTCCTTGCTGCCATCGTTTGATGTGGCCACTTCAGCATTATTAATTTCATATCCTATTATTCCGCGCGCGCGTGCGTGCGTGCGTGCGTGCGTGCGTGCGTGTGTCTTGTGTTCAGCACAGGGGAGCCTGGTGTAGAGGCCTTTTTGGATGCGCGGTTTGAGGAGCTGGCCTTAAATCAAGAGAGTGGTAAGGAAGTTAAAGTACAACACTAATTTTTGAGATTTCTCCACCAGTCAACTTTCTCCATTACAATAAGACACATTCAAAACTATACATACTTTATACCCCCAGTAAGTCATTTAATCTGATGCAGCACTATAACTCTTTTATCATACTCATTGTTGAGTGATATTACAACCCCAAATCAGAAATAGTTGGGACAGTATGGAAAACACAAATAAAAAAAAGTAGTGATTTCTAAATGTACTTTGACTTGTATTTCATTGCAGACAATACAACAGCACATAATTGAATGTGTTCCTCATGATTTCTTTTTTTTTTTTTTCAAAAAAACAAAATTCCTATTTTGGTTCTTGCAACACATTTCAAAAAAAGTTGGAACAGTAAAGCATTTACCACTTTGTAATGTTGCCATTCCTTTTCACAACACTTAAAAGACCTTTAGGGACTGAAGACACCAAGTGATGAAGTGTTTCAGGTGTAATTTTGTCCCATTCTTGCTGCAAACAAGTTTTAAGGTGGGCAACAGTACGGGGTCTTTGTTGTCGCATTTTGCGCTTCAAAATGCGCCACACATTCTCTATTGGAGACAGGTCGGGACTGCAGGCAGGCCAGTCAAGTACCCGTATCCTCTTCTTCCGTAGCCAGGACTTTGTAATGTGTGCAGAATGTGGTTTTGCATTATCTTGTTGAAATATGCATGGACGTCCCTGGAAAAGATGTCTTCTTGAAGGCAGCATATTGTGCTCCAAAATCTCTATGTACTTTTCAGCATTAATGGTGCCATCACAGAAGTGCAAGTTACCTTTGCCAAGGGCACTGACACAACCCCATACCATAAAAGACCCTGGCTTTTGGACTTGTTGCTGGTAACAGTCTGGATGATTCTTTTCTTCTTTGGTCCGGAGCACACAGCGTCCATTTCTCCCAAAAAATACCTGAAATACTGATTCATATGACCACAGTACACGTTTCCACTGTGTGATGGTCCATCCCAGATGCCTCCGAGCCCAGAGAAGTCGACGGTGCTTCTGGACATTGTCAACATAGGGCTTCCTTTTGGCACAGTACAGTTTTAACTGGCATTTGTGGATGTAACTACCTATTGTGGTACTTGACAAAGGTTTGCCAAAGTAGTCCTGAGCCCATGTGGTGATAGCGCTTATAGATGAATGATGATTCTTGATGCAATGCCGCCTGAGGGCTCGGAGATCACGGTTGTTCAGCTTATGCTTGCGCCCTTGTCCTTTACGCACTGAAAATCCTCCTCATTCCTTGAATCTTTTAATTATGTTATGCACTGTTGAAGGTGAAATAAGCAAATGTCTTCCTATCTTTCTTTGAGGAACATTGTTTTTAAACATTTCAATAATTTTCTCACGTATTTGTTGGCAAACTGGCGATCCTCGGCCCATCTTTGCTAAAGTAGTAAAGGACTAGACCTTTCTTCGATGCTGCTTTTGTACCAAAATCATAATTACAATCACCTGTTGACATCACCTGTTTCAAATCACATCATTATTTAACCAATTTATCTGATTACTAGCCCTAAATTGCTCCTGTCCCAACCTTTTTTGGAATGTGTTGCAGGTCTGAATGACAGGAAAGGATGTATATTTACAAATGAAATTAGGTTAACCAGACAAAACATGAAATATTTTGTGTTCACATTGTCTGCAATGAAATACAAGTCAAAGTACATTTAGAAATCAAATCTGATTTGGGGTTGTAGACAAATGGCATAATCCAATAAAGCCATATACATTTTTAATGTTTTGAAACATTAAGTAGCCGGTCAGTGAAGTTGATCTAATTTATTTGTGCAACAGCATATTCATCCACTGTGATAAGATTGTTTTGTTCCACACATTGAAGGATAAGGCTGGCGATATTTATATGTTTAACAGTATGGCGTCATATTGTGCAAAAATCTACCCAAAAATGGGCCTCTACACACCACTGACAGGCTTGGTTGTGTATTATTTTAGGTCACTCATCGTTTAGCTTTAGAACTAAACTAAATTCTGTTGTAGAGGTTTTAAAATGTTGGATTTGACATTTTAATTTTCCAAGTTTACTTCTAGTTTAGAAATTTGCTGTGTTATGTTATTCTTGCATTAATATATATTTAAAAGCAGTGTATTTAACATTTGTAGACACACTGTATAGAAATCTAAATGTCTAAACTGTGGATAATGTATGTCAGGTATATATACTTCTTGCTTCCTGCTTTGATTTCTGTGGTCTAAGATAAACTTTCAGTCCTTCACAGATTTGCTTTTAACATAATGATTCAAATGTGATGATAAAAACTATATGATATGAGGATCAGGTATATTGTTGTGTGTGTGTTTTCATAGTTACAGGCCCTCGGTTGCTCACAGTGCTGGGCAGAGACGTGACTCTAGAAAAGACCTGTGGCTCCATCGCCGACTGCACTTTTGATGAGCTGTGTGGCAGAGTGAGTGTTTGTTTTGTCTCATCATCTTTTTCCCTACAAATCTCAATTTGCTTCATTGCCAGCATTACTGTATGTAATTGAAAAACAACGGTTTCAAGAGTTACACAATAACGCATATTCTTAACAATAATATTTATTGCTGCAGATACTCACCATCTTTAGTTATGTATATATTTTCTCTCCATTTACAAAGAACATTAAAAGAAACAAAATAAGCATAAACAAATTAACATTCATCTCAGCTGTTTCTTCCAAAAAATATAGTTACAGTACAGGTATGGAGCGGACTCTCTCTCACACACACACACACACACACACACACACACACACACACACACACACACACACACACACACAGAGATCAAAGCTGCCTAAATTTAAAGCCCTTCTCTTTATTGCTCTGTGTTTTGCTTCTCCCCTCTGTGTACTTATTGTTCAAGCCTTTGCTCTCAAACTGAATCACCTACCCTCCATCTCAGTCTCCTATTTTCTGTTCAATGTCAAAAAGCAAGTCTATTGACGATTTATTGAATAGTTGAGCCTGTTGTGCCGCTAATAAAGCTGTGAGTGTGTGTAAAGTATCGAGCCTGATGGAAAGTGTTGAGTTTTTTTCAGGCATCTTAGCTTCAAGGCTTCTTTTTCCATCTGACATATGTTGGAACGTCCACATTCATTTTTGAGAGCAATCACCCTGAATGGCAAAAGAACCAAGGACAGGGACTGAACATCAGCCTAAGCCTTTACCACAAGGTGCCCTCATTGTACAGTTGGTTGTTTTTTTTTTTCAGGCCAAACATACAGACGGTAACATTCTGTGTGTGCGTGTGTGTGTTTACGAGGCCGCTGTGCACATGTGCTACACTGAAACTATTCTATACTCTATACTATATACTCATGTAACCTGCTCACTTGTTTTCCAGCCTCTGGGTGCCAGTGACTACCTGGAAATGGCACGGCTCTTTGACACCGTATTCATTCGCCATGTTCCCATGCTGACACTGACCCTGAAGGACCAGGCCAGACGCTTCACCACCCTCATAGACAACTTCTATGACAACAAGGTGCTCCATCTATTTCACAAACTACAGTTGGGCTAAAAAATAGACCCCAAAAAATACATCATATTTATATCACAGGTGCAACAATGCTTTAAGAATAGAAGCTTAAGAAAACTGTGTACCTGCAATTTTTTGTTTTGTATTATTTAGTGTTAAACATACACATCAACTGAGAGGATGATGGGTCATTTTACAAATTAGTCCAAACTGGGATATAATAATTGATAATTATTTCTTTTGGCTAAAGGGTTTAAAGCGCCAACATTAACTTTTGTTGCATGTCATTGCCCATCTCTCTCTCCCCTCAATTCCTGCCATCTCTTTACTGTTGACTATACAATAAATGTATCAAATGTAAAGTGCTTGATGACAGAAGTTAACACTGAAATTAAAATAGTAAATCACAACACTTCGCTACTGCGAAAAGTAATATTACTGTATTATATTACCACCCCATTGCACTGCATTCAATACAGTCCTAAGTTGAGCCCCAACCTCATATTGGCTCACTTCCCATGCACTTTCATTTTATCAATCAATTATTTATTCTGTCGAAGAGGAAATTGGATTTAGTAAAAAAAGAAAGAAGTCAATAAGAACTTAAATCTTCTCAGGGATGCAATAAAACACCTTAAAATGGACATAAATGTGAGTACTGGCATTTTAAGGAGGTAATGAATGAATGGTTAACTGCTGTCATTTAATATTGATCACAGGAAACAGACACATAATCATTAATAAAATAGGAACTAACCTCTATAAATAAACTGGGCATTCCCGTGTCTCTTTCCTTCCCTCCGTGTCCCAGGTGAGAGTGGTGCTGCTGGCGGCTTCTCCTCTAGACGGGCTGTTTGTCCACAGTGGAGGGGACGATGTGAGGGACAGACAACTGCTGGATGACCTGGGCCTCAGCGGGGTAAAATCCCATCTGCTACAACAGAACATGACAAGTTAAAACTGCAGGAAAACCACCATCTCCTATCAGCAGTGAATGGATTCTGTTCCCAAAATCCCAACAACAATTGTAAAAAACATCACTGATTTCACCTCATAGTAAGCTGCACTTCAATAAGGATGAAACTCTGTGGGTTGTTTATGAGTTGTTATTTTATTAGTGTTGGAATTACAAACTTATTAAAGGGGCTTTGCAGAATTAAAATAACATTGACCCAGGTCATTCAGCAGATGGTGGTTAATATTTGATGTAAACAATTACATTGCGTTTAATAATTTCAATATAAACCCAACTACAATTACTAATGTACATTTCATGTGACTATATCACTTCATTTATTGTCATTTGCTTATTTTGACTTGATACCAATAATTGTTGATGTGTTGAAAAGTGAGTAGGTGTAAGGGAAGCGGTTAATTTTGTAATTGCTGCTTTTGAAGTATTTATTTATTTATTTATTTTTACGTTTTCCAGAAAAGTTTCACTGAGACTATGTGCGTGTAAACATGGCATTTCTGAAAAAGAGGGTCTTGCTCTCACACAGATTGATCCTGCATTCCCAGGAATCAAATCTTGTCTTAATCTTGTTTTTCGAACTTCTCTTGTTCTCAGTTACTTAACTAATTTAAATTGGATTTGAGTGTATCAGTCGCTAACCCTGGTGTTTGTTCCTCTCTTCAGGAGGCAGCGGAGCGCCTGACTCTGTTCACCGCCGAGGAGGAGATCTTTGCCTTCCAAAGGACCGTCTCCAGACTGATGGAGATGCAAACAGAGTCCTACTGGATGAAGAGAGACCGCAGTCACAGCAACAAACACATGAACACCTAACATCCACGGCTGACTGCCTGATGATCATATATACCTCCAGACAACACAGTACCTCACTAACTACTGACAGTACACAAGAGAAGTTCCTATTTAGCAGAAATGGAAAATACTCCAGTATATCCAAGAAAGACCTGATATCCGCAGTAAATACAGTATATAACAAAACTAGATACCGGTTTTCGATTAAGATCTGACTTACCTTTATCTTATGCATGTGTGTTATATCGTTTTACAGTTTGGTCCTCTGTTGAGAGGTGTGCTCTCTCCCCCCTGTGGACTATTTATTTTAAAGAATATGGAAACCTCTCCAACATGAGTGAACCACAAGGGAAACAGGTGTTAACTTCAGAGAGAAGAGGGACTAGTGTCCCTCAGTAGTTGTAAACTGCCCTCTAGTGGGTGAAGTGGGTTCATTATTCTCAGGCTGTTCCTGCTTTTGTGAAACAATATCAGTCTGTAAATCTCAACCGTACAAAAACCTGGTATGAATTTAAATGTTTTGCATGGAATTAATCCATGTATTCTATCCATCAAGCTAAGTAACTGTTGGATTGGCATGGAGGTCTGGATTCTTAATCATATCAAGTGAACTAGTTTTTTTTTTTTTGGGGGGGGGGGGGGGGGGGGGGGGTAATGTATCTTGCAGGAAAAAGCATGCACAACTGCAAACTGGTAAAACACTTCAATATAATAAAATTGTCAACACAAACTATTGTGAAGGGGGTTTGCACTTTTGAATCCAGATTTTTCAAGCAGTAGTGTCATGTAGGTGTGTACATAAGATCAACAGTCAAATCTGATTTAAAAACAAAAAATGCACACACAAAAAAGACACAAAAACATCCCTTCAGATGCAAAACATAGCAGTTTAAGTTCAAAACAAAAGGTGACAACATTTTTGTTGTCACATTTTGTCAGTTTTTGCACATTCAATTAATTTGTTTTTGCAACTTTTTTTGTCAATGTGCGGGCATTTTTGTTCCGACATGCGACCAAAATAAATGAATGAATTGTGGGGCCCATGCAAAAATATTTTAGATTGCACAATTTGATATGGTATATCAATTTCTGTAGTTTTATTAAAAACTAACCTTGTGTCTTCCAAAATTAGCACAAAATTAAAGCTGTAATGTAACGTAAAAGGGTAATCTAATTTTTGGTAGACACACTATAAAAACCTTTCTATGTTTTTTTCATCTATATTTCAGTTACAATTAAAGGGAAAATAGAATTGTTTTACTGTTGTTTTGGAACTACTTCCTGTGTGCCTGTAGGTGGCGGCAGAGGGCAACCAATCGCTACAAGGTTTGTTATTGCGTCCATCTAAGGATGAGGTCATCCTAGTGCACCACTCCAGCCTGGACCAGCCCGCCCTGACAACTACAGTCAGAACAGTGCGCAGCACCTACAGTATCCAAACCAAGAGTGTTATATAAGATACTGTGTTTGTACCAAGCAGCAAAAGTACAAAAACACAGGAGTAAATATAGCATGTCATTAGAGCAGGGTGACATCAAGGCCTCCCCAGTTGTAGTGCGTTTACATTTGTATGTGTGTGTGTATGTGTGTGTGTGTGTGTATATATATATATATATATATATATATATATATATATATATATATATATATATATATATATATATAAACGCACTACAACTGGGGAGGCCTTGATGTCACCCTGCTCGCGTGTGTTCATATGCATGCACATAACGTGCCATTAAAAAGCATTTCAAGTCCGTAGCAAGGCCCAAAGGCAATCCCACCATAACTCTCAATTAAAGAAAAATCAATCACGCCCCATGCCAAGGCCCCTAATCCAATCATAGCATTATGCTGTTTGGGGGAAACATCAGGCACAAACCGAGATGGCCGCCCCACTTTGCGATTGTCTTAATTGAATTGCTGGCTTAGAGAGGTGGTCGCAGTCTCCACCCTCTCTGGATCACAGTCTTGATACCCCATGCTGATGGAGAGAAGATGGGAAACCGTTCACCTTTTGTCTCTTTCTCATGTTCTTATCAGTTAAAATAGGAACAGAAATGGATTAAAAAAAAATAGCCAGGACTATTATACATTTTGCTTTTACATTCAATTTAGGCGTAAACACTGATGAAATCAAGTTCTGAGAGAGCGAAGTTGATAGTACCAGTATGTTAAATACTTGAATGGAACTCTTATGTTGCTCCAAGCTGAAAGCGGTTTTAGAGTGTTGGGATAAATGTGTCCTATTTGAAGAAAAAAAAAAAGAGTAATAATACTGTGTGCGCACTTGTGTTCATGAATGAATGTAACCTTGTGCAACACTATTGTGGCCCTCAAAGGGACATCTAGGGTGAAGCAGGCTTATCTTGGTGCAGAATAAATTGGCCAAATGCCAGACATACTGCAGTAGGTCTAACACATGTTAAACCTTGTCATGAAAGTCAATGTTGTGGTCCATACAAAGAAACCTAAAAACATCCAAACAGTCTAGAGTGTTCAGAAAAAAATAATGGTGTGCTCAATGGGATGTACTCAATAATCAAATGCTAGTGTTCTTGAGAAATGGGTTGAAATTTTCAAAAAGAAAACCAAAACAATTTACTTCAGCCATGACACTGAAGCAATGTGGATTTTTGTTTTAAGCTGTTATGAGTGGATTGGTCATGAGACGATTAAATTAACGGTTTCTACTTTTGCAAGTCACCTAATAATGGGTTAAACCAAAACAAATGCAATGCTTTACTGAATGATGACCAATAGCAAAATATCAAATACACTTAAATGTATCTTTAATTGTGCTAAACATGTACTCAATTCAGATATTCTAAAGGTTTAGCATTATATAAAGTAATTTGAAGTTAGAAAAATATTTCTGTCTGATACAGTTGGCTTCATACAGTATTTCACACACTCAGACACCCTATAACCTTCCTCTGTACATCCAGTGAGCAGTTAACTCTACGGTTCTCTGCAGGAGGCAAACTGCTGCATCAGGTATTCTCTTTGAGGTGAAGGGAACAAAAACCATCACACAATATGTGGTACGTGTACAGACTATCTGCCTGTAATCCTTTACAGTACAGACTCCAGACTGCTGCTGTAAATGAGAGTGTGTGCATGTGCTGTACCAACCTGCCTGGTTAAATGTGTGTCAATGCACACAGCTAAACAATTATGTCTGACCTTTTAAGAGAGAATGTGTGTCAGCTTGGTGACTGTGAGTACTGTGATGAAGATCCCCCCCCCAAAAAAAAAAAAACACAGGCATAATATACACATATTTAGAGTTGTTTTAGCAGGGAATAAACTACAATACAAGACATGTCATTCTTGCCCAAAACAATAACAATATCCTATATATAAAATACTATATTATTGTGATGTCAAATCAAAAATAAAATATACATTTAAGTACCATTATATGCACACAATAAATCTATGCAGTAAAATTGAAGTGATATCTTGTTATGGTCAGCTGTGAACGCGCATTCCTGCACAGAAATCGCGAGCACGCGCAGCTGGACGCGCACCTTGCACGGCAGTCAGCCCTCGAAACAAAGAAGACGTGGACGAGGCTGTTTTGATCCGAAGGAGGAGAAGGTGGAGGAGGAAGGTGGAGGAGGAAGAGGAGGGAGGTCCAGAGCATCACTTACAGGGCTCAGAACCATCCAGGAATGCTCCCCTTATCTCTGGCTAATAAACGGGATGATGTCATCCTGAATGAGGTGGAACGGGCTCCAGAAAGGGGCGTGGCCTGAGCGCCGTGACACACGTGATTGACAACCTGGTCCACTGATTAAAGGCACAATCAGCCGATCCAATGAAGCGACAAGAGGATGATGTGAATAAAAAATATGTATGGATGTTAAAGCTAAAATCAGAGCACATGATATTATGTTTCAAATGGTGTTATTGTGAAGATCATCATGTCAATAACATAGCCTATAATGTCATATAACGCTTCCATATGCTAAATATAATTTCTATAGGCCTAAAACTACAATACAAAGTTAACATTTCGTACAAATAGACCAAATGTCATTATGAAACAGATTCATATTGTATTGTAATATTTGTCAGTAAGTTTATGTTGATATTATGTTTCAACTCTTGTTTATAATACTGTTATTTATAATATTTCTACAGTGGTTCGAATTACTGAGGTGAAACTTTTGATTAGATCTGCAAAAACCTTATTGCACACATTATTTCTTTAAAGGTTTTGGATGATGACTGTAGGTCTATTTGAAGCCACAATTTATTTTCCCAATACTGCATTAACTGTTAGAAAAACTGCTTTTGAGGTGAAACAATTACTATAAGCTAGGTGATTAGTTGATTTGCACTATTTTGATAATCAGCTAATCATTCCAGTCATTTTTTAAGAAAAATGTCCAAAACTCAAACCCAAAGTCGTTGTTGCCTGTCAAATGTGAGTATTTGCTAGTTTTCTTTGTCTAAACTAAATATATTTGAATATGTAAACTTTGGCTCTAGGAAACTGTGATGGATTATTTTCTTAATACTTGATAATGAAATAAAATGCTAGTTAAAGCCTTCAGCAGGAGTCACAATTAATGGATTGTAACAAAGTAGAAACCTGTAGCACACCTGCAGTGCCAGTTACACCAAGATGTGCCCTGCAAACACCCATTTTACTTGGCTGTGACAGTAAAATATATTTCTAAAATGAATGCACTACTCGACTTTAACGGTTCTCCCTTTCTTTTTCTGCTGTGTCCCTCTATATTTCTGTGCCTGGCTGTCACTAACATGCCAGGACGTGTCCCAGCTTCCACCTGCGCAGACAGCTCCGTGCTGTTGGACGGTAGTGTCTCTTTAAAAGGCGATTCCATGCACAGGATCAAGGGGGCTGGCCCTTGATCTACTTGCATGCGCGTGTTTGTGTATAGTGTAGCCTAAGTGTGTAAGTGAGCGTGTGTGTGTGTTTGTGCAGCGCTGTGTGGAGAGCAAGTCGAGATACAGTAGTAACCCAGAGTGAGGTGGCAGTCTTATTCCACATCGACACTGACTTGTCCTGCATACATCCTATCTTTCTCTATATCGCAGAGCGGACATGAGGAGTGAAAGAGGAAAGAGTCAAGATGGCATCTGAAAGTGGCCGTGGACAATCCGGGATCTAGTCTATTCGGGTTTTTTTTTTCTTTTTTGGTACCACAGAGAAGTGACTAGCCGTGCAAGGTATTTCATTTAAAGTGTTGAGAGCGGATTTATTTCCCACAGAGATGAGGTTTGAGCACTTTCTCCTCAGTCACTGATCTCTAGTGGGTGGATTCAGACAAAGCCTTGCACCAAAACGGGATTTTGTGTAGAGCTCTTAATGATAAGCAAGTAGTGTTTATAATGAAGAACGCTCAGAGACGCGAGTAGCTTAATTTAAATCTGTTTTGTTATTTCTAAGAAGTAGCCTAGGCTTGTTTATTGTTGCTTGATTAACAGGAATGGGTTAACACACTCAGTCGCTGTATTGTATGTATTAGGTTGTTATAACTTGGCTCTAACCGACGTGTTGTCTTTAATTTTTTTCTGTCTATATGTCCTCAACAGGCGTTAATACCGAAGTTGCTCGTGGCCCTGGTAGGATTTCGCTGGTGTGGAATAGCAACAAAGGAGGGAGCGCGCATTAATGGGACGCGACTTTGACAGCTCCTCATTTCTTGTCTTGTAACTTTATTACCTGGCAGCGGGGGCGAGATTGTGACTGGAGTAGGAGATAATGGCAGAGGCTCCTCTTTCCGACTTGGACGTGGTCATCGACCCGGACTTCGAGCCCCAGAAGCGGCCCAGATCTTGCACCTGGCCGCTGCCACGACCAGACTCGAACGCGGTGAAACCGGAGAGCAATGACACAGATATTATACCTGAGGAAGAGGATGATGAAGAAGACGATAATGCCACCCAAACGGCCATCGGTGTCAATGGCTCTGGCTTGGCGACAGAGGACCAGAGCAGCAACAGCCCCGTGGCCGATGGAGCGCTCTCCTCCCCCGGCCAGGAGAGCGGAGGCTCCCCGCTCTCCGCACACTCCCCGCAGGCCACCTCTGGCGCGCTGACCACCAGCAGCTTGGCTGCCCAGCAGACCCCGAGGAAAGCATCATCTCGCCGTAACGCCTGGGGGAATCTCTCCTACGCCGACCTGATAACCAAAGCCATTGAGAGCGCACCGGACAAGAGACTGACACTGTCTCAAATTTATGACTGGATGGTGAGATCCATCCCCTACTTCAAAGACAAAGGCGACAGCAACAGCTCTGCAGGGTGGAAGGTAAGAGTCGCCCCACTCACCCACCCAGCCCCCCTCCTTCCTCCATCAAAACAAAAACAAAAAGCATGTGGCTTGTAAACCCACTGACTTACACACACAGACTGACACAAGCACACATTTAGCAGTCGCGTTTTTCGAGCGTCTATTTGGAAAGTCTGGCTCTCATTATAGGCCTATCTCTCATTATCATTCTAATGGTAATTACAGATCAGTCTAAAAAACGTAGAGAAAATGAGAAAAAAAAATCACATCAGGGAGGCATTTAAGATCATTAATCTCTTTAAGCAGCGTGGGGGTTGGTGACCAACACATAATAAAATAATTATAATAAATTGACCAAAACGTGACATCTTGCATTTATACATTTAATAGACAAATACGGTTGCGGACTTTTCATTGAAATCGCATCAGATGCATTTCCTTTGTCTTTTTTATTTGACAATTCTGATGATGTTGTTCTGTTATGTGCATAGTATTCCTCCACATGACTGGAATGTATGCAAACAGAAACGTTGTAACCGGTTTGTCTAGAAACACTGTAGCCTATTTGAGTGCTGCAACTCGTTTATGACTGAGTGAGAATAATACAATTACATAAAACAGTTTACTGAACAGCAGCTAATCTGTCAATAGAACAAGGAGCTGAATGTAAATAAAACGATTTAACATTACTGATGTGTGGAAAAGTTTGAATCCTGAAACTTCTCCTAAAGGCATACAAAAAAAACTATGTGGTACACTTACAGTAGTCTTTTTGTGGTTGTGAATAGTGAGATTATAGTCACATGTTTTTTTCTTTTATATTTAGAGGCACAATTTGCATCATGCTACTGTAACCACAGTGGCATTGCCCTGTTTTCCATTTGTTATGTAAACCTTGGCAGGGATCTACAGTATCTCTTAGGTCAGGTAGGCAACTGCCAATGTTACTAATCCTGCCATGGGGGGATTACATAACTACTGGGTTGCCATGAGTTTAGGTGAGCAGTTAAGGGTAAAGCTTTTTGTTAAAGGCAGCTATCTGGTCACCCATAAGACATATGGGACCCACGAAAAGAGACAAGGGAAGGGGTTAGGTCAGAGAGCAGAGATGATCAACTTTTAGAGGCTGCAGGACCAGTCGCATGGGGCGTGGAGCCAGAGATGGGAAGTAACGAAGTACAAATACTTCGTTACTGTACTTAAGTAGATTTTTCAGGTATTTTTACTTTACTTTACTATTTATTTTTGTGCCGACTTTTTACTTTTCCCCCTTACATTTTTAACACAAATACCGGTACTTTCTGCTCCTTACGTTTTACAAAAGTGGCTCGTTACTTACCCACTTACAATAGCGCGATGATACGTAACAACATTGTTTGTGACAGAACGTTCTCATTTCCATTCATAAATTCACCCCGTCTGTGTTGGGAAACTCTGACATTTGGACCGTCGGGGTTTCCGTGGCCCTGGATCTGACGTGAGGTCACTTAACGTTACTAAGCAACAACAAGTTGCATTCTTTGCGCGGTCTTTCCTTTCTTGCAACTAGTTAGTTACCTAGAGCTTGAACTAAGTTTTATAAGTAACGAGATATGAAACGCTACTAAACAGACCTAAATAACACTACTTCAGTGTTTTCTGAAGTCTGTCCCTGAAGCTGCTGCCACGTCGGGTGATACTGCAGCTGCCACCAACGTTAGCCTACTGTTACCTGGTAAGTGAGAGTAGCCTAGCTTATATGATACCGCGTGCGTGCGTGCGTGCGTGCGTGTGTGTGTGTGTGTGCACGCGCCTGTGTGTCTATGTGTGTGTGTACCTGTGTGTCTGAGTACAGCAGTAAACAGAATCTGTAAGTATCTGTACTTCTACTTAAGTATGAGAAGTGAGTACTTTTCCCATCTCTGCGTGGAGCCTATAGGCCATATTTTGTCAGGGCTTCTCAAGTTTTGCTATGCGATATGCTTCAGTGAAGAGCAAAGAGGGAGGTTGTGTGTGTAGCCCCACCATGTCAAGGCCAGGTTCACCATCAACATGCAGGGCTGTTACTCCTGGAATTTCGAGCATGAGGGCCAGGCTGTCGGTGGTTTAGTGTTACGCATGGCCTGTCAATAAATCTGCAGCTCACAGCCAATGCCTTTTTTAGTTTCTTACAAGAGATTCTTTTCATGACGGACTCTAGTTGTTTCTTCTTCAAACACAGAATTATGGCAACATATATCACAAATAAGTAAATGGACTGTATTTATATAGCGCTTTTCTAGTCTTAACGACTACTCAAAGCACTTTACGTAGCGCAGGAACCATTCACACATACTGTGTGGCTGCCATATCCATACAAGGTGCCACCTGCTCATTTCGGGGGAATTCGGGGGTTCAGTGTCTTGCCCAAGGACACTTTGACATAGGACTGCAGGTCCGGGGATCGAAACACCAACCTTTTGATTGGTAGGCAACTGCTCTACCACTGAGCCACAGCTGTCCCTAAGTACAGATAAAGCACATTTACGGAGACTTTTCTTTAGGATGATAGATCTTGGGAGCTCCGAACTGACAAGCAAGTTCCTCAGCATTAAGGTGAGCATGTCACAAGCTGCTCTCAGGTTTTAGTAAAAAACTGAAACCAAAGACAGCCTGCAGAGCCAGGTGTTCACAAAACTACCTCAGTACAGGCCCGTTTTCAGAGCCCCTTTGCTCTCCATTTCACTCTCAGAGACTCTTAGGTTTCACCTCCACACAGAGCCGGGTTTGAACGCCTACAGTTTCATGCAGCCAGTGCACCTTTGTTGAGGAGATTTGCTGAGCAAATCCTAGTAATCCCCCTGGGTTTCTCTCCCAGGTTCCCACTTACGTCATTCTATTTCATATATTTGTCAGTTAACCATTAGCCCTGGTAAAAGTAGGTTAAGACAGCCAAGCATACCACTAGGACATCTTTTATCACCGGAGATTGTCTTTAACCAAGAAAAGCCACTGCACAAGCTTTTAATAGTAACAGAATGTTTGGTCATTTACTTGTTCTTACACAATGAAGAACTCAGTGTACACTATGTCAAAAATGGTTTAACCTTCCTTGATTTTACTTTCTTAAAAATCCTTTTAAAGGCGAAGTATTGAACATGCTGTCAACAATCATCCAATGTCTGCTCAGATTTAGGGCTGCAACTAATGATTATTTTCATTGTCAAAGTAATCTGTAGATTGTCTTGATTAATCGATTAGTTGTTTGGTCTATAAAATGTCAGAAACTGGTGAAAAATGTTGAGGGTGTTTTCTGAAGCCCAAGATGACGTCCTCAAATGTCCTGTTTTGTTCACAACTCAAAGATATTCAGTTTAATGTCATAGAGGAGTGAAGAAAACAGAAAATATTCACATTTAAGAAGCTAGAATCAAACCGATTAATTGATTATCAAAATAGTTGGCGATTAAATGATTGATCTTTGCAGCTCTACACAGATTCATAATCTGTTAAGAGTATGTCAAGTTAAGTGTTTGATATGCCTTTTTTAATACCACACATCGTTAACAACACAGCCTGTGTTGTGGATGTGTGTAGTTTTCCAGCAGGAGCACATGTAAACACACCTATAATACTCTGTGTGTGTGTGTGTGTGTGTGTGTGTGTGTGTGTGTGTGTGTGTGTGTGTGTGTGTGTGTGTGTGTGTGTGTGTGTGTGTGTGTGTGTGTGTGTGTGTGTGTGTGTGTGTCTTTTCACCTGTGTGTCTTTGCATAATCGAAAGATTAGGGTGTGTTTGTGTGTATTTATTTCTGGCTGCAGTGAACCTTGTACTCTAGTGTTACTTAACCCTGCTGTAACCAGCTCCCTGTTCCCAGCAGCTGCCCTTTACAGGCCCAGACCTGGTTATGTCACAATGACACTCTCTATACACACACACACACACACACACACACACACACACACACACACACACACACACACACACAAGTCTGATATTCTCATTTAAGGTTATGATGGCCTGACTCACATTCACAGTACATACAGTTATTTCTACCTCCCATCAAAGGTGATCCGTAAAGTTTTTAAACCTGGTAAACATTCCCGCATAGACAGACATGCTTCGACATATATAGTGCATTCGCCTGGTCATGTTCAGGCTTATCACCAGGGTACATGACAGTGAGCCTCTGCTGCAGGTCTTAATTTATATGTGGGTCTGAAATTAGCTTAACTCATTAGAATTCATTCATGAGATTACTTCGGGTTGCAACGAGTCGTGATTGTCAACAGGAAGTTGTTGTTTAACATGTACATTAGTCATTATGTCCTTGTTTACTTGATGGCTATTTGGAGCAGCTCAACCCACGAACCAGTGAGTCATGACCAAAAGTCATAAACACACCTTTTCTCATTTGATCTACCGCTTTACAGAGAGACCAAGAGGCAGAGGTTCATCCATGGCACAATCATCACATGCACAGATACATACACAGAGGCTACTGTGTTACTCTATGCACATTCCACCATCTTACTTTGTCTAGAGGTGTATAGAAAGCAGGCCCCCATAAGCCCGCTGGGCATGTTGATTATCTTTTTAATAGCATAGCATTCTGAAAGTGTTGATTCTTTTAGGCTCAAATAATTTATTCTTCCATTCAGAGCAGGATGGGGTTGACGAAATAGAAGGGGCTGTGAAAGATAACAAAAAAACATTCATACTTTCATTGGCTGTCCATCAATTTAGAGAGGTGAGCTTTATGTGTGAAAAGCTCCTGCTGTCAGTTATGAATATCCCTGGAAGACATGGCTACTAGTGGCTGGAATTTAAACTTGAATCATTACCTTATGTTTACACAAGATGACTGGCCAGAAAGGAAATTCTTATAATACTGAAGAAAATACAAAAAAAGGGGCTGTTTGTGTGAATTTGTGTGTGCACTCAGGTACTCAGAACACAATCAGAAGGCCCCTCAGATGGAGCTGGCACTTTGCCAAGCTGAAGGAACTGAAGCAAAAAGGCAATACAAAGGGGGGGTAAGACAGTAGAGGGAGAAGAAGGGAGAGAAGGGAGGGGGAGCTGAGGGGGTAAATTAACAAGCTTTGCTCTAAATTGGTGTATTACAACTGCCCTCTGGCTGTGATTCCCAATGGAGGGGTTTGTGGGTGTGTAAGGCTAAAAGGGCGATGGGTTATGGGAACACACCAGCTCCAGACACGCCTCCAAGTCTCAATAGTGTCACCCTGAGAAGTCAGCCTCTGTGTGGAGGCAAACTCCCAGGCTCTGTTCTAGTTCCATTTCCAATCATTGAACACATTTTTCTTTAGATGCCTGAGGAGTTTCTTTGTATGAAGATTTTAAATCTGAAAATTGCCTCATATGGTCAAAAGTGTATGGACATCTGAGCATTACACCTGTAAGTGGTTGTTGAGCATTTCATTCGGAAACATCTTACATTAATGTTCAGCTATAACAGCCTCCACTCTTCTTTGAAGGCTTTCTATGTGGTTTTGTGAACCTGGCTGCAGAGATTTGCTCCCATCACAAGAGCACGAGTGATTAGCATTAGCTCAATTCAACTCTCATGTCTGTACGGTAACTATGAAGCTCTAGCCAGCAGCCAGTTAGCTTAACTTAGCACAAAGACTGGAAATGGGGGGGAACTAGCTAGCCGGCTGTCTGAAGACAAAAACATCTGCCTGCCAGCACCTCCAAAGCTCACTAATGAACATACCATATCTCGTTTGTGTAATTTGCACAATAACATAAGTGTAAAAACTACATTGGCCATAGTGTCAGCACATTCTCTCTTTTTATCTTTATACCCCTCTATCTCCTTTCTGTCTTTTTCACTATCCTACTGTCTGTCCATCTGTTTATGTGTGAAGTGGACACATTGTCAAATTTTCTGTCATTAGTCTATGGAACGTGCATTGGAACGTGCAGACATACAATGATCTAGATGACTAATATGTTTTGAAGTCTCCTGTGTGTTTGTGTATTTGTATCTAAGAAAAGCAGATTTTTGTCTCTCAGTTTTTCAAGCATTTACTGCGTCCTCACCATCCCAACCATGTCACACTCCCTCCACCCGATCTGTTCTCCTCAAAGACACTTCTCAATTATTCAATGCGCTCAGGATGAATTCAGATCACAGTATTAATTTTAAAGAGCCAGTTCTTGGCTAAAGGCTAACCCTCTTTTACTGTTTCTCTCTCTCTTTCATCACTCTAACTCCTCTTTTTCACTCCCCTCTCTTCCCATTTCTCCCTCTCTCTCACACCATCCCTCATTATTTTCCTGCCAGCTCCCTCATTTGTCTGGATGTAAAACACTGTGGTGAGCAAAAAACAAGCCGTCCCCCTGTAGCTTGCTCCTGCTCCTTTGAAGCACAACTCTTGAAATTGGTTCTAATTAATGTAGATACATCTTGGGCTTCTGCTCTTGTTACACTCCATACTCCCTTGACTCCTTGTCTTTTTGTGGCCATCATGCCAACACCGCTGCATTGAGACATTATGGCCAAGCTGTTGTTGTTGTTGTGATGCAGATTGTAAAATAAATCATTAGTCTTAAAACATTGATGTGGTCCAGTTGGGATGAGCTGTTTGCAGACATCCCAGAGTTCGAGACAGATCTTAGAAATTACTTACAATTGCTCTACTGTACATGATGATGATGATAGTTAAGACCAGACAGGTCACAGGATTTATATGTTGTGTTTTGTGTGTGTCTGAATGTGACAGACACACACACAGCAAAAGAGAAACCAGCTGCCTGCACATGCCCCGTCCTTAATAGCATTTTAAAATACAAACAATTATATCTCACACACTGATAACACACTAATCTTGAGAGCTAGATTTAAACTGGCATTCTGGCTAGACACAAAGACTGGAAACAGGTCTGTTCAAAGGTATGTGCCCTCATAAAACCACATGTTGATTTTGTTACATTTGGATAGAGTTAGGATAGTTGTTTCCCTCTGTGTCTTTATGCAATATTATGCTAAGCTAATTGGCTGCAGGCTGTAGCTTTATATTTACTATTAACTAAACATAATTCATATTGTATTTTGAGGCAGCAGTGGAGAGGCATATTAGCTACTTAAATAGTCACTGTGCTTCATTTCAAATCCAGTAAGCAAAAAGTCTGCACGAATAATATCACATTTTGTAATATTCAGTTCATTAGTGCTTATGCTGAGGCTGTAATTTTCCGCAGCCCGCATGATAATGGAATGGAATTTTCCCAGACGATGGACTTTAACTTCATTACTGTACAAAACTGGAGCAGAACTATCATGTTTCAGTATCTTTTCAGAGCCTGTTGAATCACCAACATTTCTGATCTTCAAAGCACCCTCACACTGCAAAACAATTGCTTAGTAGTTTACACAACATGAGATTACACTTATTTTTTCCAACTAGTGCTGCATGAAACTAGTGTTCGAGCCAGATAACCACATCAAAGCACACTGCTGAATTTGCAAGAATTCATCAAGAGCTGGTGGATGGAAATACTGGTAGGTAGGCCAGAAATGCATTGTATTTCCCTAGAAGCACAAAACAAAAGAGAAAATGTACAGGAAGTAGAAGTGTCTTTTTAACATCAATGACAAACCCATAACATACCAGCTCAGTATGGGAGAGCAGAGGACCATGGTGGTTTGTCTGGTAGGTAGAACTAGTCTTTAACTCATGCACCAGGGCTAATCCTCCCTCCAGACTTGCTGTTCTGTAGTTGACCCTGACCTTTGACCTCACTGGAGAAAGATCAAGCAAAGAACAATTTTCTCTACTAGGTTTGATACATTACAAGAGGCAGAACGTTTAAGTGATGGGGAGACTACAGAAATACCAGTCTGACTGGAAAATCATGTTGTGGACATGTCTGCCTGCTACTGGAAAAATAAAGAAAGCATCTAGGAAACCTGCAATTACACACAGGGGTCAAAGTGGGAGGCTGTGTGGTTTCAGGGTTGCTGGTTACCAAAGATTGGAGGCAAATTATCTTGCGTTAAAGTTATACTGAGGTCACTACTGTATGTAAGTTATTTTATGGGTTACGAGCAGCTTTAACAGTAAAGGGACTGAAGAATTACCAGCATTATGTCTATAGTGTGTTGTACCATCAGTGCTCGCGTGGCCCTGAGCTCCTGGGACTTTCTTATACAATAAATGTGTAGATTGTCAAAGAATAGTTTGACTGGGAGTTGCTTAGCTTAGTATAAAGACTGGAAACAGGGAAACAGTTAGCTTAGCTCTGGTCAAAGATAACACAATCCACCTAGCAGTCCCTCTAGAGCTTACATGTTATATCTTATTTGTTTAATCCATACAAAAACCGAAGTGTAAAACCAACAAGCTGTGGCTTTACAGGAGGTTATGTACCTTTCGTCCAGCAACTAGCCGAGACTCCAGGAAGTTATTGGTTCTGTCCAAGAAACTGTGTGTGTGTGTGTGTGTGTGTGTGTGTGTGTGTGTGTGTGTGTGTGTGTGTGTGTGTGTGTGTGTGTGTGTGTGTGTGTGTGTGTGTGTGTGTGTGTGTGTACACACACACACATCACTTTCACCCCGCTCCCCCCACCTCAACAATGTCACAGCAACAATGTCAAACTGTTCTTTTAAGGAAACTTGTAACACTGAGTTAGTTTGTGTGTGTGTGTGCTTTCATATGGCATAGAGGCAAACTTGCGTCGACAGGGCAAGAGAGGGGGGGTTGTTACCTGTTTGTCTCCATAGCAACTGATAAGCGGGGGGGGCCTCACAATTTGGGTGACAGCTGATAACAGAGCGACCCACTAAACAGATCTCTCCTCCCCCTTTCCTTCCACACATACCCACACACTTAAGCACACACATACAATCAGACTGCACATAACCGTTCTGGCCTTGCTTCTCAGATAACCACATTGCTGAAGTGGGCCCCTTGCCTCTCGGCCACCTCCTCCTCTGTAATCGACTCTGCACCACCATACACACCATCATACCATACACACACCCGCTGTATGTGTTTCTCAGCCATATTTTTACAAGTCATTAATAGTGTGTATATTTTCTGAGGCTGGGGTTATTAAATAAAGATGCTTTTGTTTATTTTGAGGGATGTAGAAGCAGGTGAAGAGCTGAGCATCTCCCTCTCTGTCCTCAATCATCATCATCCGAACTCTGTCAACAGTCAACAGCGTGTGACAAATTTGAAGAGATCATCTCTGAATTTGGCTCACCAATGCGACTCTTGACTTTTAAACTTTAATTTGTTTTCTTCTGAGCCTGTCTCTTTCAATTACACCACTCCACATATCTGGCAACTCTGCAAAGGACAGGCTGAGCTATTGTGCCTGATTAACATTTAATTGACTACAATAAAGCTTTCTGTGTCAGAGGAGGGAGGCAGAAGAAGAAGAAGAAGAGACGTGGGGGTGAAAGTGATGTGCTACTGACATATAATGGAGGAAATGTAAATCATAAAGGCATTTTTTTTGGCATTTTTGGCTAATTGAAAGTAGAGATAAAGGGGGCGACCTCTAGCTCACACGGTAGAGCGGGCGCCCCATGTAGGCGTAGTCCTTCGCAGCGACCTGTTTTGAATAAATGCTAAATAGTTTTGTCAATAACTAAAATACTGAAAAATGTCCATCTCAGTTTCCCACAGTACAAGGGGACCTCATCAAATGTCTTGATTTGATCGACCAACGATCCAAAACCCCAAAATACTCTGTTTACAATGATACAAGAAAGCAGAGACGAGCAGCACATCCTAACATTTGACAATCTGGAATCAACAAATATTAAAACAATTTATCAAATTTTTCTTTTGTTCAAACGTTAAACCTAAAGATACTTTTGCTATCACACAAGACACAGTTCAGAGGCTAGAACCAGCACATTATTTACTTATTATTTAAACCATTCAGTGATTATCAAAGATGTCATGTTCATGGCTTTAACCTGATTTCCATAGTTGTTTTGCAAAAAACTCAGAGTTTTTACATACTCTTTAGACTCCAGAGTTACAGGTGGAAGCTCTTCAACCACAGAGATGACACTCCCAGATTTGATAAGCAAAGATTGAGAGAGCCATCAAGCAGCCAGCCTGTCAGCCACCTGTTCAACCCACAGGCTTTCTATCTGGACACACAGGATTCTCTTTGTCTCTCTGAAATCCTATAGGTCAGAGTCACACATACAAAGCGTGTCAGTTTCTGGTATGAATTACACAGCTCGAGATGTGTTGCTGTACACATGCTGGGCTCCAATGTTCCACATCCTCCATGCATCATTAAAACTAAGGAATTCTGTTTTTAGTTCCTTCTGGGCATCTGATAAGAGTTCCCATAATTTCCCTATGGCGATTTGTCTGCACAAAATACAGTCTCCATATGTGTGTGTTTTAGTCTTTTCAAGGCCTACTCAGATGTTTGCATGTAGCTGGAGGTTCGCAGTCCATTGTGTTCGTCGGCATGAAGGTCCCACACACACCAGCCTCTTAGCACTAATCCCACGCTTCATGAAGTCACGTCTTTGGCCCTGTACGTACGTGCGTGCGTGCGTGCGTGCGTGCGTACGTGCGTGTGTGTGTGTGTTGTTACTGTGGGATGAAGGCAAGCCATTGTTGAGCCTGCTTTAGCCACTAAACACCGAAACAGAAAGACAAGGCTGATGGAAGAAGTTACATCAAAGAGCGTGTGTGTCTTTGTGTTCATTTCTGTTCATTTATGGGAAAAATCCCTTTTTTTATCTTCAATTGCGATTTATGATTTCCACATGTATCAAATGTGAAAATGTCATTGCTTGCACGGAGGCCAACTGCGAGGGTACAGTGAAAACACGCAAGGGGTGGAATTTCAATTAGACTATTTTTCTTTCTCAAATCACTCTTTAAAAGCTGGAAACCATCTGCTCTGGGGCGCTGCTAGTTGAAAACAGGATCTGAGATCTATTACATGCACTCATCATCTCTTATCTTTTGGTTCGGTCATGCGATACACATACTTTTATACTTTTGTCCTGACATTTGTGCCAGAAGATGAATCCTAATGATTTTGGTGACTTTTTCTCTGGTGTTACCATGATGTTGACATTGTGGTTTTGAGTAAAACATCTCAACAACTATTGGATGGATTGCCATGAAATTTGGTACTACATTCATGTTCCCTACAGCATGAATTATAATAACTTTGGTAAGCAATTTATGTTTAATCTAGAACCATCATAAGGTCGAAATTTCAGCATTGGCATTTAGCTTGAAGCACCACTGTTCTTACAGTTTTTCTCAATCTCTTTGGCACATTTACTGAAACAAACTTACAATTGTCAAAACTCTAAGTACAATCCTCACACCAAGTGGTATATGTATCACTCTGTGTCACCTGCAAAAGGTGATTACTCAATCAAAAACTCCCGTTTCAAATGTAAATTAATCCATCAATGAATAAATTATTGCCATCAAAACAAAAGGTTCCTTTATCATTGCTTAGATCAAGACAGTCAATATCCAAAGACATCTTGTCAAATAACACTGTACTCTAAAAGTGTGATAGTTATCTACGATGTATTATTGTCCAATTGCTAACATTGTATATTTCGGCAGCTGAATAGTATTGATGTCAGCCATGGCACACACTATACTTGCTCAATATATACACATAAGTCAACCAAGAATACAGACAGGGAGCTTGTACAGAAAATAAAATATACAACAGAAAAATGATCAGGAACTGTTGTGCAAGATGTGCACAAAAAAAAAGGAAAATATGCTGCAAATGTATCAACCTCAAGGGTCATCCAATCTTCTGCCTGGCCACAAAATTGTATCAACACGACATCACACCTGATATCCTCCCTTGCAATGCAATGAGAAAAACACTTTTTGCATGACACAGCCACCCCCTACATCAATCTGCTGTGATATACTCACCTGTCTGTGCTACCTATCTGTTGTGAGGAAATTGTATTGTTTCCCATATACCGGTAGTCAATTTATCTGAAAACCTTTACAACAAAAATCACATACCTATTATGTACCCAATATATATGTGACAGGTTATTGTGATTGTTGGGTGCTCTATTTTGCATGCAGGGGGATTTACACAATGAACATGTGTATAGTTGCATTTGAGAGTAATATTATTCAATAGCAAATGAATGCAAACTATTTTGATCTGCAAGGCTTACTCAGTGCATTTTGTGCCAAAGCAATGACAAATGACTACAGTCATTCAACAACTGTGCCAAAGGTTTGAGAAAAACTCTAAGAACAGCCTCACAGAGCCACAAGCACGTGGACAGCCGAGACACATCTATGTCTATCATCTGTCTCCAGCTGACCACTTGCGTAACTGCCAACGTCACTTTCTGCAGCAAAATCCAACACATATCCGTCCATTTGGTAAAACGATGGACGGTAACGCAACACTTCGTCCAACTTGTCAGAAAATGGGCACGCTGTCACCAAAACAACCACAACATCCTGCATTGATGACATATTTTCCTGTCACATCCTTGTTGGGGATGCATCAGGATGCATTAGTGTTTACATTACAGTAGGGCTGGGCAATATTGAGAAAAATATCACAACATTTTTCGACCAAATACCTCGATACCGCAACGATATTGTAGTGTTGACTATTGGTGCTTTCACAAAATATTTACACAATGGGATTTTTGATAATCACCAGTAATCTGGATATAATGACTAAGTGGGCCTTTAAAACCAGGAAAAGATAACACTTATGCCATATTACGATATCCAAAATCTAAGACGATATCTAGTCTCATATCACAATATCGATATAATAGATATATTGCCCAGCTCTACACTACAGAAGATATGTGGTCAAATGTGTCCCAGAACAAAAATGGTTTAAATGATCAGATTACAATGTGTCTTGTAAAGAACTAGCTGATGCCTTGAGACATCCCTCAGATCTGTAGATACTAGATGGAAGTCACCTCTTTTAACAGATTTGGTTCTTAACTTATGAGAGGATGAGGCCTTGTATCAGTGCAGAACTTCCAGATGTTCTGTCTATTGTCATTTTGGGATGAAAATGCTAGGGCAAGTCACAACCCAGATTAGGAGGTCACTGTTGATCTGAGGAGCTGGGCCTCTTTCCTGTTCATTTCTCCCTTCCTTTCTTCTTATCTGTTATCGTTTACGAGGCCTTGGTAAACCTTTGTGTTTCCACACCTGGGTTTTATAAGAGACAATGGGGGGTTGATAAGGGTCAGCAGATATGCCCGCAGAGCGCAGCAGCAGCAGATACAGGTCGATCTAATAAGCATGCCACTACGTGTTTGCTGACAGTGCACAAACTGACTTGACCTTTAGCCAAATCCTTTTTGGGCAAGTTTGTTTTATTGGGAAAACCCTGAGAGATGAAGAGCTGACAGAAGAATCTTGCACATGAATCTGAGTTTGAGACTGTGGAGTTGGTGAAATCTGGCTCCAGGGTCTTGGGCAGCCGCATATCTACCTGAAGCTGACGAAGGGAAAGGTCAGAACTTGAATGCTAGCCTAGTAACTGAGAGTGAAACGGTTTCTGTGGGACCTCTCACCCACAAACCTATAGTCCCAGTTTGACTTTGAGCAGCCGGTGAACTGGAAGCAATGAACCTCTTCCACCTTCTCCCACATATTCTGCTCTGTTGAAATTCAACATGAGTAACCAACAGCTTTCTGGATATGAAAGTGTGGTTTTGCATTTGCAAATGGGACACAGTGTAATTAGAGAACTCATGCATGCTTTTCTGTGCAGAGGTTAAAAAGGCATAAACCACTTTCTCAGAAGTAATTACTTAAGAATTTTCATGTTGAGTTGAATGTGCACTATTTACCCAATAACATTGGGCCTCATTCACCAATATCTTCCTAAGTTTTTTCTTAAATTTGTTCTTAAGAAAGTTCTTAAGAAAAGTCTACGTCTGATTCATGACGTGTTCTTAAACAGCAGAAATGTTCGCAGGTGTGTTCTTAGAATGATGAATCCCAATGTCGTTGTATATTAAAAGCTTGTGCCCGTTACTTCTATTTAGCATAGGTAAACGCCCCATTAATTCCCATACAAGGGCATGGGGTTGCCGGGCCGTGTGCACACTTAGAGAAATGTTGAGTGTGGAGGTGGAGGCCTCGACTAGGGATGGGCGATATGGCCTAAAATCCATATTGCGATATACATTGCAGCCTCTTGCGATAACGATATATACATTTTAATATAACCATTTCAGACCAGGTTACATAGACCTTAAGGAAAGCCAAACTGTTAAATGTATTTTTTTTTAAAGAGAAAGAAACTTAGTATGTAGTTTTGAGAACATTTATTGTGCAAAACTGTAATTATCCAACATAATGTTGCAGATAAATAAAATTCAAGTACGCTAGTTGCAGAGACTTTAACAAAGAAAAAGCTTAAAGTATTGGGTTTCTTTCCTTTAGTGCAAACAATTCTAAAAGGCACTACACTTAGTTTAAGTCCTTGGTTCTTAAATGCCACCCAAGATGCAGAAAACAGGAAAAACTGGTGTCTTTTTAGTTAAGGAACAGACACTGTACTATACTTTCAGTATTAGGCAAAGATACACAGATACTTTAAATAAAAACATATTTCAAAGTGTCTTACCTGCAGCCTAATGTAACGCATTTGAGCACACTTGCACACGCTTTTACACACACACACAGCCGTATGTTCAGCGGGGAAGTACGACGTCTGCAAACACGGCCGTATGTTCAGCGGGAAAGTACGACGTCTGCAAACACCGGCTGCCAAAATTCCAATCGTCTGTTATATAATGCTGAGTCAGGCTGATGAAAGGCTCCATGGTACGGCTCTACCACGGGTCCGTTGTATCGGCTTAAATCCAAACAAAGTCCAAATAATGGATGTTGCACCGGTCTTTTTCACCAGCTCCTCCGTTTCGCTTTCAGTCATGTTTGCTCAAAATGACGATGATGCGTTGCTGCCGGTTGCAGCTCGTGGCTCTAAACTTTGTGGGTAGATAGATCATCAACATGAATTATCGCGATAGTGCAATATAATTCAAATCTCTATCGTAAGCCAATTTTGTATCGTTTATATTGCATATCGTCTCTATCGCCCATCCCTAGCCTCGACTCCAAAAGAAACACTAATAATTCTAAAGTGGAGGTAATGCTGCAAGAAGTTAGCGAAAAACAAGACATCATATTTAGTCGCGTCAGCAGTGGATACAAAGCAGCACATAAAACCGATGCATGGAATGCAATTACTCATGCAGTGAACACTGTATCCGGAGAAGGGCGCAGAACTGATGAAGTACATAGGCCTGGCACAATTCATACACAATGGCAATTCAAAGTGTTTTAAAAATAAGCAGAAGTGTAAGTGTAGTGTGTATTTATTAAAACACACATATAATTATAAAATAATGAAAACATAAAATAATGAAAATAATTAGTTTATAATTTTTAGTTTTTAATTATAAAGTAGAGAAATATTAAATTTTAAATTAGAACGGACGAAAACGGTATAACTACTTATTTTGCACAAACGTGTCAGCTCGCAATTGTGTGTAAGAGTGCTCTTGAGTGTGCGTAGATTCTGTTCTTACCCAAGAACAAATTCCAAATAAGAAAACATTGGTAAATGCCAGAATCTTCGTGAAAACTGCGTAAGTGGGGTAAGAACGTTTGGTGAATGAGGCCCACTGAAAGGAAAATGCTGTATGAATAGTTAGAGCACTCTGCTGCAACCATTAGTGGACGCATGTTGTAGCAGATTTCTCTCTTTGCTTTTCTATGTTCTTCTGTCCCTCTCCGTCTATCACCGTGTGTGTGTGTGTGCGTGTGCGTGTGTGTGTTTTATTGCTTATGGGGGCATGAAATCGGTCCAAATGGCACATTGGGCACCGCTCTACCCAGACACAGAGCCTTCCTCTCGGTTTTAGACACTCTCCCTTAGCCCTTCCTTCATCTTCAACCTGTGCGGTGTGTTTGTAGGCATTATGGGTGCATGCATGTGTGATTCCTCTCAACTTGTAGCTCATCCCTCTGTTCCCACAGCGACCTTCATCCCAACCAGTGAGCCATCTGTCCATCAATCACTTAGTCCCTCTGTTCCACTGAGGAGAGTAACAGATACCCAGATACACTGACCTTAGGACCTGGAGGGTCTCAAAATGGCTCCACGGCCAGAACAGAATGCTGAATACACACAAACACACATGCACATTTGGAGGGAAGCAAGCATGCAACAGTATACATATGTAACATGAATTTACACACAATAAACTGGACTAATACACATTCAAGCACCCAGCCATGGAGACATTCTCTAGTGCACATTTCTTATTTTCATCCTCTGCTCCAGGCATTTGAATATGGAGGGGCCCTGATAGTAGAGTGTGAGTGTGTGTGTGTGTGTGTGTGTGTGTGTGTGTGTGTGTGTGTGTGTGTGTGTGTGTGTGTGTGTGTGTGTGTGTGTGTGTGTGTGTGTGTGTGTGTGGTACTATACACTGAGGGGGCTGGGCTAATGCAGGGGAAAGCCCTGGCTTCAGCTGTTGTTGTACATTTTCCCCCAGAGAGATCCTCACTTTCCCTGCACAGCCAACTGTCTCTCCTGCTTTCCTTTCTGGAAGAAGCCTTCAGCGCTCAAAGCAACAGAGTTCTTCTCTATCTACCTCCATTTCTTCTGTCATTCCCTCAGCATATTGGTGGTGGAGGATGAGTACGTACAGTGTTGGAGCTTATGTGATCATGCTGGATAGTCAAGCAAGCAGACGTAGAGTATGTGGAGTCCCTCCGTTTTACACTGTTACGATCTATTTAAAAGACTACACATACAGGCGAATGTAGCCTAGGATAATTAAAGGGATAAAAGAAATCTTCCCTTCAACACGGTTTAAAAAAAAAACAACTGTCATGGATATACCTTACATCTCTGAGAGCATATTGTCTTTTAGTGGTGTTTTTTGAAGCATCAGTGCTTCATAATCTTGAGTATAAGCAGAAGGAGATCATTGTAGACAGCTCAGTGGAACAAAAGGCATTGCAGCCAGAAGCCATCATGCATTTTGAGCAAAGGTCACCTTCTCTCAACTCTTTTTGCTTTATCACTATCAACAATACAGTACTATCTACACCTGCAGCGAAAAGAGACAAGTTCAGACACACTCTTTTTTTCGATTGTCCAAATGCATCATGGGAAATTTAGAAAATAACTAACTCAAACAGAAGTAGAAATATCTGCAATAAGCTGATATCGGTCATTATATTGGCTTTGATGATTTACTCAAGTGCATTGTCAGCAGCTGCAACTCTGATATGCAGAGTGCATTATTTTTGCCCCGATACATTCTTAGCATCATCTGTTAAGGCCTGGGTATCCTTGAAAATTAGTAGTTTTGTATGAAATGGTGACACGTGAAGGAAGGGTGAAAAGTCTGCCACAAAGAAGTGAGACACTGAACACCAACATGCCTCAGTAAAGGGGTTTTTACAGTTCTGCGGAGGCTCCACGCAGAGCTTACGCCGTGGCCTGTTGTTTTATACTTGTGCGCTGGTGTGTGCGTCCAGCCGGCATGTGTGTGTGTGTGGGGAGTGTGTTTTAGAGCAACGAGGAAGTGAGAGAGTGACGGCGATTAGCTCCGGAGCTAGTAGCGACTGTAGAGTCATAGTGAGAGAAACAAAGTGTCTCCCCTGTTCTTTCTGACCACGGTGGGAAACCTGGAGGAGGAAAAGTTAACCCTCTCCTTGATTTCATGTTGTTTATTGTGAAGGAGAACCAGGAAATGAGTCGGGGGAAATGCAACGCTACCAAGCCACGGGCGAGAGATGTGAGTCGCTGCGACGCGTAGTTAAATTTTTCGAGAGGTGCACGTCAGGCTACGGCGTAGGGTCTGGCATAGATGCAGAAGGGTCTGCGTCTACGCCGGACCCTGCACCGTCGATTCTACGCACGAGTATAAATTACCCTTAAGGCCCCACATCCTTGTATCTCTGTAAGAGCACTCTGTAATGGTGCCGTGTTCAGACTGGAGGGTCACAGCAGCCCTCCACCCCTCTCACTTTCACAGTACAGTCTAATTATCCTGGACACCTCACTCTGGAGAGACCTTAGCGGGTTAAGTGCTGTTCATTTTTTTTTTGTTTCAAATAGACGGGTCAATATTGGTCAGGAATCCATTTTCATATGAGCACTTGAGTCTATGCATGCATTATTCATGAAGACCCATCACCCCTGATAGGCTCAGCTGTCCAGTGTAAGCCAGACCTGTGCTGACCACTGTATCCTCAGGGGTGGATTATCATTGTGCAGTGACATCACTGTGTGGTTGGAAGGCTTTTAGTCTGATTAATGAACTGTGTGTGTGTGTGTGTGTGTGTGTGTGTGTGTGTGTGTGTGTGTGTGTGTGTGTGTGTGTGTGTGTGTGTGTGTGTGTGTGTGTGTGTGTGTGTGTGTGTGCGTGTGCATGTGCGTGTGTGTGTACCAGATACAGATCTGGGGTCTCATTTATAAATGTGGCATACGCACAAAACGGGGCTGAAAATGTGCGTACGCCACTTCCCACACAAAGGTTGTTATTTATAAAAAAAAAACTCTTGATGGGAAAATGTGCAGTCCTCCACACAAACTCTGACCCATGCGTATGCACATTTTGGAGACAATGGGAATTGGCAACACAGATGGTGAGGTGGTGAACTGAAGTCAGACTGCATAAAGTAAATGTGGGAAAAATGATTACTCGTAATATTGTCAAGTATTGATGCCCTACACACATTTTTTCACTCCATATCATCCACGTTATCATGAAGATTAAATCCAGCAGTGTTATTTGCGTTTGTGCCGAGTGATAACTGTTCCATAAACACCTTGTAAAATCCAATTCAAATCTTTAAATTCGTTCTTAATATTTAATCGGTGCTGTCTCACCGTCACAGAGTCCACTACGGAGCGCAGGAGGAGGAGATGGCCCGACTGCATGGAATACAGGATAGCATCAAATACCCTAGCATTAGATAACTGCATAACACAGTGTAAATAACTAAATATCTGTGTATATATCATCAAATGTCAAAGTCTGAAAATACAGATGTTAAGCTTTCGCGCAATTGTTACACTTAATGTCTTCGTTATCGGTCCAAACTTTAATACTGTTCGTGACAAAACCTGCATGAAGAAAAGTGTGTTTGCCTATTAGACTTTCGTCTTCAAATTGTATCTCGGGGTGAGGGATACCACCAGTTGATGCTGTGATTTTGGCAAATTGTTGTAAACATATAAATACTGCGGTGTCCAGGTCCTCGCCAATCTGGGGGCAGAGAAACTGGCTGTTTCCTGAGGGAAATGGCAGACAGCTAAGTGTTTTATATAAATATTATAATCTTCAACTTTATCACTAACATACATATAGTTCTGTTAAATGTTATCATATAATGCCTGCCGTTTTGGACGGTATTATTAATATAGGTAGTCTATAGATCAGGTTTCCCTACACTATGCGAGAACAGGCCGAAATTATAATTCAATTTGCAGTGTCTGAGAAGTTTTTTTGCTTTTTCCCCGCCAGTCGTCATGATTCGGCGTAACGAAAGAACAACTGCCAGGGTCATTAACATACTGATCAGCATTCATGAGGTGCTTTGCATTGACTATTTATGGTTAAAAATGGGTGTGTACAGGGCGGGATAAGAGGCTGATTCACGGTATAAATCTGTGATTTATAAAGGGAACATTGCTTACAGATGTGCATACGCACAGTTTTATAAATCAGATTTATTTATTTTTTACACTTTCAGTAAGGATCCTACACACAGTTTTATAAATGAGACCCCTGGTGTATGAGAGTGTTTTTAATGTGGTTTAGTGCAAGCATGAGTGTGCATGTTTAACTGTGTTTGTCTCTGAACACCCAATGATTCAAATCCCATCTTGACCATGAGCACCATATTAAAGCTTTTTGTCTTCCCTCTACTTCCCATAATCCATCATTTCCAGAGTGTTGGCTCTGTTGTGGGAGCTGTTCAAGCCTCCATCTCTTTAAATATGGGTTAGTATGCCTCACGCTGCACCTCCCCACTGCCCCCTCTTTTTCCTTCAGTTTGCCTTTCTTGGCGTTTTTATTGTCTCGCTTTTGAGACTCTTTCCTTCCTTCCCGTTTGTTGCCACCACAGCAATACGATGGCACACAGAACAGAATAGAAAAGAATAGAAATGCATTATCTGTATTAGACTTAAATAAAAATGCTTACGTTAGGTTTTCTCTTAGTGCCTGCAGTTAGTTGGCTGCAGGTTGAACTTTCCATTGTGCTTGGTGCCAGGGATGCCCTCATCCTCTCTGTGGTGGCATTATGCTGTCAAAGGTGTGTGTTTGTGTATAAGAGTTGTGCGCGTGTAGAATGTTCACATTGTGTGTAGTTTGGTGTCTGTGTATGTTTGGACAAGAGTTATCTCAGTATCTCTGTCTTCAGGCTGTGTTTAGATGAGCTCAGTGTTTCTCTCGTCAGTCTCAGTCACAGACATCTACAATAAATCTTGTTTTATTATTTATAAAAGTTTTATTGGTAGTTTTATTTGGCACAAAGTCCACCTACATGTGTGGTTTCTTTGTACCTTTACAAGAATAACAAGTACAGATAATAATATAGAAAATAAAGAAAAATAATAAAGAAAACATCTAATGTAACAGCTACTATACAGTATATATCATGGAATCATGAGGTTTAGCAGCTAATGTATGATTAGTCACGAGGTGGATAACTGCTAAAAATGGACAGCACATCAAGTAATTTCAATGGTACTGAAGAAAAACCACAAAGCCTAAAAAGGTTGACTGTTGAGGAATTCAGCATATTTAAAGTTTAATTACAGCTTTTGACTGACTTTCATACAAGTCAGTTAACACCTGGCATTAGAATGCATGTCCACATGCGTCTTGAGTGACCACATGTGATCGGATGTTTTTAACCGGTGGGAGGCAGCAATGTATTTCCCATGCATAGTCTGCCAGAAATTAAAAGAAGAAATCAAAACAATGCAGACTGGGTCTATTCCTTGGCGTGTTCCAGGCAACCAAAATCGCCCAACATGTTTGACGCACTTGTAATATTTATCTATGGGCTCAGTTTTTTTTTTTTTTTTGTAGGGGGCACTAGCGAGCCATTTTTGAGCACCTATTCCCGAAATCCTTAAAATACGTAAGTTTTTGAGTATGTTAAACCCCCCAAAAAGGCGATTCATCTGCAAAAAATAGTAGCCTGGTTGACACCAGACCCTTCTGAGTTGTAAGAGAGTGGGTCTGGGAAAGATTCATTCACAGCTCATTTCTCAAATGCCCCTGGGCGCAATTGGATAGTCTTTCAACCAATCAGACCAACGATCCGGGTGACGTAGCAGCGACAGCGGCATCAACGGGTTGCTGCACTTCGGTGGCCGTCAGGTTGAATGTAAACAAAAAGCTGCTGTCGCTGCGCTATCATTGTGTAAAGCCCGACTCAACAGTTGTGATTGGTGCCTCAATTTGGAAAAATTGGAAATGGGCTTGAATGGGCTCTTGGCCAGACCAGGCCAAATTTGCCGGAAGTTCGTCAGTGTTTTCCCAGGCTCGAAAAAAATAATAATTCCTTCAGTTTCGATCTGCGCTCAAAAAATAAGTAATTATAATATATAGTTATGGTGGTGTACAGCTAGAGTGGAATATGCGACATTGGCTGTTTACTGAATATGAAGTGTAAACCCCCCCACCCCTTTCCAGCATGTGAGTAATTGGTATGCATTGTCCCAGGTTGTGACCCAGGTCGTATCTGAATTGTCATGACCAGGGATCAACCCGTGTTAACTAGCTTGGTTTGAATTGACAAAAGAAGAGTTGAACACGGGTCAGTGAAAGAGATAAATAGAGAGCGAGAAGGTGGGGCACAGACTTCTCAGGCTCAGAAAAGGCTAGCCCGGGCCTTGGGCCGGGAAAGGAGCAAGGACAAATATGGAGCACTAATCCACTCTTTAACATTAGCCAGTATTAGCCTTCATCCGTCTGTAGTTGTAGTGCCATAAGACACTGAGGCCGTGAGCAAACGAGGAAGGAAAAAACATTTATTTGTGTGTCTGAGCCACATTTTGCCTCCGCGCTTTGCCTTTCTATTTTTTGTCTCTCAGCCTCACTCCCTTCTGTCTCTTTCTTTCGCTCATTTTCTGTGACTCTCATCTGTCAAGCTCACCCTTTCTCTCTCTGTCTCTCTCATTCTCTCTGCCCCTGTAGGATTACTGAAAACTGTATGGAGACAGTGCAAGAGCTCTGCGGAGAGCGGCCAATGCCATTGGCTGACTGGCACTCCACCCCCACTCGTGATTGGCCGCAGGCCTTAACTTAAGATTCAATCAGCTGGGTGGAAGTGTATGTAGGTCAGTGTGTAGCGATGTGAGCCTTTACTCTCTATCTGCTCCCCTCCTCCACCACCTCAACGGCTGTGTTAATTGGCCACGTTCCAACTTTCAAACCAAGAGAGACTTGAGGCAAGAGAGGAAAGGGGGAATAAAGCAGGGAGGTTAAAAGAGGAAGGGAAGTTGAAGAGGCGACGGGGGAGGAAAAGGAAGAGGGCAGAGGAGCGTAGGTGGGGGAAGGGAATGATTTAACATGGGGTGCCCTGTTGCACTCAACAGTGCAATAGTACAGTGTGTTAGTCAGTCAAACACATACACACACACTATTCAAACAGACGACTCCTGGTGAACATAGCAGCGCATTATATTTATTTTATCTGGTTTGAATGTGAGAAGAGATGAGGGAAAGGGACAATAAAGTATCATGAATGAAGGGCGGCATGAAAGAAGGAAAAGAGATAAGGATGCTGGCTTGATTTTCTACCATTTCAAACCCTTTATGCTACCCAGTTTAGCCCGTGAGTTTCCCTGCTGCTGGCTCCTCACCCAGACTATCAGACTAGACTGATCACAGGGCATCCTCACAGACTAGTGGACCACAAATGACTTAGATAGAGAATTGTTTGGTTATCTAATCTGCTGGGTTGTAACTTTGTGGACACTGTAAACCCATTAATACACACAGCAATCCTGCCACAGCTACCTCACACATCCTATTCTAGCTTTTAAATTGTGTGCGCTGTCCAAAGATAAACTTGCTTGGCTACACCAGTGAATAATTCACGGTAACCCAAATTCTTCTACAGTGCTTACTCTACCCCTAAGTGTTCCCACACAGACACAGAAACACACACATACAAGCACCCCCTGTAAGTGGTGGTCCCTAGGCATTGCCTATAGTAGTCTAACCCAGATAAGCAGACTGTGAAAAGCAGACAAAATAAAGTCTCGTACACTTTACTACTCCCTCTGCAGCCGTGTCTGTCTGCATACTTCACATTAAAAGCACCCAGCAGCAGTTTGTGTTCTCTGTAGCCCTCCCTTTCCACGTCTGTCTATATCTCTATCTACACATCACACCCTTTTACACCCGCCTGCACTTTCTTTTTATTAGGAACCCATCATTTTGTACAGTAGCCCTCATTGCATTTTAGATGTATCCCTGCCCACACAAAGTAATTCCTGCCTGTCTGGCTTTCTCGATTTCCTTTTTTAAATCTCGTCTGTCGTCTCTGTCTTCTTCTCACTCTGCCCTAGCTTTGAACTTATTATGGTGGATGTAGACGACTCTTCCCCACCCACCCACAATTATGCGCATGCACACACACACACAACCTAACCTGACTTTACCCTCTTACTCACCCAGCTACTGACCCACTTACTGTGGAATAAAGCACCAGACAGACGGCAGGCTTTTTACTCCAGGGCACTCTGGGAAAACTAAGCTAAAAACACTAAAAGATGCGCACGCACACACACACACACACACACACGTTTGTTGCGCGCACACACACACACACACACAAGCTTGCTCAGACTCTGATCATGCAGACAGACAGTCACATCTGCTTTATTATATTTGTGAGGACCTTCATTGAATGTACTCTAGTCTCTGCTTTCTGCTATTTGAATAGTTCAACATTTTTGGAAATACACTCATTTGCTTTCTTGCGGAGAATCAGATGAGAAGACAATCTCATTCACTCCATTCGTTATAGAGCTGGAACCAGCACAAAGTGAGCTTAGCTCAGCATAAAAACTGGAAATGGGGGGGAAGCTAGCCAAAAGTAACAAGATCCGCCTATCAGAATCTCTTAAGTTCACTAAAATCTATATCTTGTTGTTTAATCCGTACACAAACCAAAGTGTAAAAACGCCAGTTTGTGGTTGGATGGAGGTTGTGTACCAGACTATTTCTTGGCAGTGACTTCCTGCAGTCTTGTTATCAACGTGACGTTGCCAGGCAAAAAAAAGTCTGGCACATACCCCTCCATAAAATCAAAAATTGATGTTTTTGGATGGATTAAACAAACATGAAATAACGTGTTAATTAGTGAGCTTTAGAGATGCTGGTTGACGGATGTTATTACAATGTGCAGAGCCATGCTAGCTGTTTCTAGTCTACAGTATATGCAAAGCTAAGCTAACCAGCTGCTGGTTTCAGCTCTATATCAGACAGATATGAGAGTGGTATCAATATTCTAATTCTCTGCAAGAAAGCAACTGAGAGTATTTCTCAAAATGTCAAACTATTTGTTTAATTTCTAACTACTTCTTTAGCCCTAAAAGTGTAAAGGATATAGTCCAGTATATAGCAACAGTCATAGAAACACACACACACACAAATATATAGACTGTGACCACACCTTAAAAAAACACTTTGATCATTATGCAATATGCTGAGGACAATGCAGCACAGTCATACAACACGCAACACCACAGAATATTTATTTTCATAATTTCATAGACAGCAAGACACACAGACATCATCTGTTTTTTATGTTATGACACAGGGTCAGAGCTACAGCCCGTTTAGCTCTTTCTTTCACCTCAATCTTGTGACCAGTGAAGCTAACGACAGACCGATCAACTAATGTAACACCACAACTTCCCTTTTCCTCTGGTTATTTCAGTCAGTTTGAGGCTGGCGGCTGCTGACTGCTCGTGCCGCACCATAGTGACTGGGGCGAGGTCAGCACGTGAAAATCAGAGGGGTAAAAGTCAAGTCAAGTCGGATTTTGCTCTGACATTGCACATCGGACACGTGAAACCACTTTTCTTGTACAGGCTGCAGCATGTTCTGTGTTGCACTTCATTTATGTTGTCTGAAGCGAAGTGAACTTGTTGCGTGACCAGCATTCATAAACAAGCCGTGTGTTTGGGTCAAAGTGCTGTCAATCAGCTTTGAGGTGAGGTTTAACCAGAAGCGTTTGTGTGCTTGCTTTTATCAGCATGTGGAAGCTGTGGTTCTGAGACTCAGAGTTCTGAGAGGCCCGCTCGCCTGAAAAGCCTGTCAGCTCTTTATTTTTCTCTCATTCTTTTCCTCCACTCTTCCTTTCTTCTTCCCCTTTTTTTTCCCCCCTCTTCGGTTTACAAGGCCTTCGCACACAAGCTGCAAAGGCTTACCAGACACACCCCTTTCAGAAGCACTGAGCCCTACTGCTCCTCAGTCACCCCAGTGTGTGTGTGTGTGTGTGTGTGTGTGTGTGTGTGTGTGTGTGTGTGTGTGTGTGTGTGTGTGTGTGTGTGTGTGTGTGTGTACATTTGAGCATTCAAAATCTCACACTTACTACCCACTCTGCCTCCTCAGAGAAAAGAAAGTGGAGTAGGGAAACAAAAAAGAAAGATGGAAAGAGGAGAGTGGGGTGGGAAGGAGAGGCAGATTGAGTGATTGCTGCTCACCAACACAGAGAGGGAGAAAGAGCGAGAGAGCAGAGTTTTGGCCTGCTTCCAGCTAGTGCCACCATACAGCTTTTGTGCAGAGAGTTGACTTAGAAAGGACCTTTCAGAGAGGGAGAGAAAAGAGTGGTAGATGACAGAAAAATACTGAAATGGGGCAATGAGAGGACGTCAGAGCAAGAGGAGAAGGGGCAAAATAGGAGAAATAATCACAAAAGGCAGCTGCAAGGGAGAGGACAGACAGCATGAGAAAGGAGAAAAATGAGGAATGGGAGGAGGGTTTAAAACAGATGATAGACTAATTTATGAGCCTGTACTGTAGATTAAAGAGATCAGGCCACAGATACACCATTCTATCCCTGCCTTGATCCCTCTTTACCCTCCCACAAACTCAGTCTAGCCTCGCAAAGAAACTGTTAACATGCAAGCATCACACTCTACAGTTTGTTATTTCCCCAGGTGAGGTCAGGGGAAGTGCACTGATATCACTGTGTCACAAACTGGTAATTCTGGGCAATTCCACCAGCCTCATCTTAGATTAGGCGATTACCTGTGGGACCATTGTTTCCTTCGATGCCGACACAAATGCATGCACATACTTCTCAAAATGGGGATCCTTCAGAACAAAACTAAAACATAGCAGGGGCTGAACAGAAACACACACAGGAGACAGAAGGGGTAGCTGTGCGGGCGAAGTGGTCTATTAATAGCGGGGTCATATAAATACAAAGTGCTGCGTATGGGGAAAAGAGCTCTACTGGAAGCAGGATGAGGTGACGTGGTGAGGGGAGGGGACACTGCGATTCAAAAGAGGCCACTGTTCACCTGACTGTGTGTGTGTGTGTGTGTGTGTGTGTGTGTGTGTGTGTGTGTGTGTGTGTGTGTGTGTGTGTGTGTGTGTGTGTGTGTGTGTGTGTGTGTGTGTGTGTGTGTGTGTGTGTCTGTGTGTGTGTGTGCGCACGTGCGTGTGTGTTTTGACATGTATGAAGCAAAGCACTAAGCTGTGAGCGCCTCAAAGAGTGGAAATAAAGAGAAAGATGGAGGAAGGGAGAGAGGCGCTCTCGTGTCCCTGCATAGCCCTCTCTGCTTCGGGTAAACAGGGGCCCAGATGCCCATACTCATACCCCCAAATAACCCCCTACAGCATGGGGGTATTTAAGTTCATGCTGCCCTTGGGCCCAAAATAAATACTGAGACATGATAACAATAAGTCTGCTTGGCTAATGACATTCCAACACAGTCACCATGGCATTGAAGTTCACTTCAAGCAGCTGGGACAGAAAGGCGGTGTGTGGAGTTTGAATTTAACCAGGCAATGAAAATGAATGACAACCTTAAGTATATGAAATGAGTTTAATTTGCTTTAAAGCCTGTTTCCTGAAAGAAACACCTTGGCCTCCAAGTGGTGAAGAATGTAATTGGCTGTACATTCTGCAAAGTGGAAGAAAGAAAGCTGAAGAGTGGGCGAATAAGAAATTTAGGTTTGGTGGGTCCCTTTGGACAAAGATGCATATTTGAAAATCATGCAATCTGGCTCCTAAGTTTTCCAGGATGTCATCTCTCTCCTAGGCTTCCTGTCATTCTCCTTTGAGTACCTTTTTGATAAAAAAACATCAACAAAATGCCATAAATGAGTAGCATTACTGTGAAGAATGAAATATCCTGGCAGAACAGTTGTCACACTCTTGATTTATCATAAAGTCAACAGGCAACAATTGATACACATTTATTGCACACTTAAAAATAAGGGACAGACAGTTTGCAGTGAATAATCTAAAAGAGCAGATAATCCATTTAAACAATCAAAATATCTGGACCTTTCTATTCTTCAACAGGGAGATGTGACAGAAAGTAAAGTAGAAAAACAGCTAAGAAGCACAAAAGAAAGCACCCCCCCCCCCCTCTCCCCCCTACGGCTGTGGTTTAATGTCTTTGTTTTGAGTTCAAGTCCTGTGTGTCAACCACACGCACATGATGATATCAGGGTTTAGCTTTTAGTCAGTCGCATTTTCAGTCAATAAAGGAGATTGAGATTTAATATCTGATTTAATACTGTAAAAGTATTTGGTATGAAAAAACTTGAATAAGTTGTGCAAAACAAAGCTTTTGAACTGCAGCTTCAGTTTACATTAAGAGTGAATTGATTGTAAACGTGGAAAGACACTGAGATGAAAAGTCATACATTGTGAGCAGAGACTTCGTAAACAGACAACAATGCATGCAGACATTTACAACAATGGCTGAATTATGGCAAGGAGCACGTGCAGATTTAAGCTGACACTGCATAGAGGAGGCAATGAATAATAAGCTTAACAGAAACATGCTCCTCACACGCAAGTCAAACTGTATAAACAAAGGCTGGGGCGAACACGTTTGCTCACGCACACACAAGCTCCAATGATGTACACATGTAATCAAGCATAATCATATTGGACACACAAGCATATGCACGCACTGAGAACCGGTGAAGTAGGTTATGTGGTCATGAAACAATAGCTTTGCTCTAGAAACCGGGATTTCCAAGAATCCTCTGAGATCAGTTTTGCAGGAATTGATGTAATAATAATAGAAGACCGGGGAGATCACACCAGTCCTGGGACAAACTATGAAATGCATGTCCCAGACCCAGGTCAGAATAAGAGAAGAAGAGCAGAGAGTGAAGGCAAAATCTAATTCCTTTTTGTCTCAAAGCAGGAAGTACGTCCTTAGAGGGGCGGACCCTAGAGGGGCGTGTGTGTGTGTGTGTGCGTGTGTGTGTGTGTGCGTTATTGGGTGTTTGGCTTGCAAAGGTTAGGGTCTCACCCTGTGCTAAAACATACACATAAAATACACACTCGAGGACACAGATGCACTGTGAGCGTATGTGTGTCAAAAAACCTCCACCACCACCTCCCTTCTCTTTCTCCAGCTGCTCAGCTGGTGTGTAGGAGGAAGAGGGCTGACGGGCCTGGAAGTGCTGACATCAGCAGAGAATAAAGCACACACGCGCGCACACACACACAGACACACAGACACACAGACACACACAAATAGACACGGTTAAACAGAAACACTTTCTAGTGTAGAGGTGCTGGGAAGTTTCGGTCAGGCAAGTGAAACTGACCTATAGATTCTGAGCCTGAGAGATAAATTGAAAGAAAACAAAACTTGCTCTAATAGCTCAGTATTAAACCAGCGGGCATAGCAGTCAAACTGGTATAAATCTTGAAAATAAAACTCAAAGACTGAAGACCAGCAACTTCCGTTTTAGTTTACAACTAAAAGGAACATTTCTGGCTTATTGCAAGGGCTGCCTCCACAGAGCGTAGCTCCTATGGAGCCATTTTGTTGCTAACAAGCACTCACCCCCCCGTTAGCATTCCATTGACTGCCATTCATTTTGGCGTCACTTTGACAGCCAATAACTTTACATCTGAAGCGTTTAAAGACTTTATTTGTCCATTGTTTATTTCTAAAGAAACACGACAATGTATAAAAGGCTCCATTACCTTGTATCTCACGTTATGGCTCCGTAGCAGAGGTTTTTGTAAAAAAAAAATAGGCTAACGATTGTGTCATAACTTTCTGTCGCATAGTAGACAAATTACCGTATAGTCAGGAGAAGCTTGCAGGCAGTTTTGACTTACATTAGCTGTTTAGTTTAATTACTAATGTTAACTAGCATTTTAGTTAGTAATAATTAGCCTGTGCCTATGTTATCTCCTAACATATACCTACACTCTCCGTCTCTGATTTTGTTTCCTGCCATGTCCAACATCTCAGAAATTAACCTGGTGAGTGCAATGTTACTATTACAGCTAGAAATGATGGCCAAAAGTAAATATAAAATGTAGCCCAAGTTGTATTAAACCGGAATTACCCTTTAAGTGTGTGTCATGGTACAGCATACGGTAAGAATCAGTGGCCTGCCTGTGTGTGTGTGTGTGTGTGTGTGTGTGTGTGTGTGTGTGTGTGTGTGTGTGTGTGTGTGTGTGTGTGTGTGTGTGTGTGTGTGTGTGTGTGTGTGTGTGTGTGTGTGTGTGTACACTGTATCTGTTTTTAGCACCATTAGAGTGAAGAGCCCCATGAACACCAGCGGGGCCCCGACACTAATCCGGCCCAGATGTGAACTCCAGCACTTCACCAAAACCAAAACATACACACGCATAACACGCACAAATGCACACATTAAAAACAACAACCGGCACATCAATGGGTTCCAGACACGCAAATCTCAAACTAGATTTGTAGCCTACTGTTTAGTTAGCCGACATTATTATGTGTAATGCTATTATCGCTATAATCTGCCTCAATGAGATCATAGCTCACCTTCAGCGGAGTTAATTGACGGTTCGAGAGGTCATTAAACCGCATACGTCAACCGTTAGAAGAAGAGAAGAAAATGAGTCAACCCAAAGTAAGTCCTGTTCTTGTGATCTCGATTCAGCCTCGAGGCACCAAGCAGGCTGTGTTGTGGAAACACCGGGCCAAAGGGACACCTCGGGGTCACACACATACCAGAGCAAAGGTAGATCAAGTAGACAAGTGTAATGATAAATTACATGTGGATATATTGGAATGCACAGAGGGAAAGTGCCAAAGGTTTGTGTGTGTGTGTGTGTGTGTGTGTGTGTGTGTGTGTGTGTGTGTGTGTGTGTGTGTGTGTGTGTGTGTGTGTGTGTCTCAAATATAATTGATAACTTACTGTATGCCTTTAATTCTACTAGGGGGTTACTTTAGGAACCAATAATGTAAGGGGAGGGCATTGATTTTCACACTTCAGGGACCTCAATGTCTTCTTCCATTTATGTTGAATATTGGTAAGTTGAATTTTGAGATTTTAAGTTTTATAATGATATTATACAAGTTACAATAATTATTTACATTTCAATACAAACTTAAGAAGTGCTTCACTATAAATAAAGACAACGGACAAAAGAAAAATGGGGTTAGGGTTAGCCCGGGTTGGAGGATGGGTAAAACACAGGACTTTCGCCTGGGCGAGAGGGGATCGCGTGTGACTTTGCGTCTCACGTGTGATGTTTTCTTTTCACGTTTGTTGTTTTCCTAAACCCAACCAGTTCTTCTTTTCCTAAATCTAACCCCGTTCTTCTTTTCCTAATCTCAACCATTTGTTCTTTTTCTAAACGCAACGTAGTCTTGCGATAACACATAGCCTCGCGTTAACACGCCATGTGGCTTCAGAAAGTGCCACGTGGCGTGTATGTTTACGCTGTGACGTTGCAGACTGCCATCAGCTGTATACAGCATAGACATACACGCGGATAGCTCAAAATGCGTACAGATTAGAGCTGGGCGATTTTTTTCCCCTAAAAAAATCTGTGATTTTTTCATAAAAAACTCAATTTACGATTCGATTTTTCCTCCCCTTCCATTTAAAACAAAATAACTGCGAACTGTAAATATATTTTAAAAATATATATTTATTGTATTTAATTAAAGTGCATCAACATAAACAAAATTGCAAAGGCAAACCCTTTCTCAAACTGAAAAGTCACTGTGCAACGAAGATTGTTAAACATCCAAATTATTTATACTGTATTTGGATTGAGCTAATAAAATCTAAAAAAAAAAATCTAAAAAATCGATATTTTGAAAATATGAATCGATTTGACCTACCAATTTTTTTCCCAGCCCTAGTACAGATAACACGCCACTTGGCTTTAGGAAAGTAAAGCCAAGTGGCGTGGATGGAAAGTGGCGAGTATGTTTATGAGAAGTCATGATATCACGTTGCAGTCCTGTGTGAGTAAAACCAGAAATGAATTTGGGTTACTAAGAAAACTCCCCATTCTCGGTTACAAAGGCTGATACCTGAATCTCCACAGAAAAATCTCAGGTAGCACAGCTCTTCCATAAGTCTATTACATATTCCCAGTGCAATCCATAAATAAGGAGTAAGAATGGAGATGTCAGGCAACTACATTAGCTATACTCATGAAAAACTGTGACGTGTGGATTAGATCTATTTATATTTTTGCATATTTTATCACTGAGCCAGTTCTTTCACCACAGTTGCTCTGTGGTTTAGCCAGGAGATTTCCATGCCCATTCAAGCCTAGGAAGTACTCCAACTGCCAGACACTTGGCATTGTAAATGAACAGGACTTTACTTTCAAACCCTGAATGCCAAAAATAAATCCTCTACTCCATTGCCCTTGAAATAGGTCTGTGTGTTGAGGTGTACATGGCAGACTCATTTCCCAAACGTTTTCCTTGTCACACGCACCATATCTTCCCACAGGAATAGCAACATTCCCCTTCCTGATAATTATGAATGATTCTGCCCTTCCCCCCTTCTCCCTCTATCCCTGCACTCCTCAGGTCTGCTTGCATCACACAGAGATGTAATTAATCATGTAGACACCATGCTAGTCTTAATAGTAAGGGTGCCCTCTTCTCTATCTATCTGTCTTCCCCCTATACTCTTTATCTAGCTCCGTCTCCCTCAGTGTCTCTCATTCTCCCACACACACATACACACACAGTTTGAAGGTCTCATTAATCACCTGCTCACATAGAAAAGCTCTGTAATGTATACCAGTGGGATCATTTGGTGGTTGGCCTCCCCTGTCTTTTTATCCTTGTCTCTATGTACTTTATGCACCACCACAACACTGTGCTTTCATTCTCAGTGTTAGAGTGCATTTGTCATCAGCTGGCTCATAGGCCAGGGCTAGAGTCTAACCCTGATCTCTGAGTTGATTTACCCTGAGATGGGAAACTGAGTTTTCGGTTCCAGAACAGCTGATTTGAGTTGGTTCAATCAACTCAGAGTAGGTTGACTCAGAGTTAAGCGTGTGCACCACCACTATAAAAAGGCAGCATGAACGGAGCCATGATACTACGATTCACCATGGTAACAACCACAAACAAACTGGTTGGCAGAAATACTCATGCGCACATACAGTGAACACAGCGGCGGCAAAAGAGAGAATTTGCGTGGGAGAAAATTGCTGCTAAAGCGCAAGTTCCAAAATAGTGTATTAATATCATATTTAATCGTAAGATAATATTACTGGTGAAATGGTATTGAACCTATAAATTTCATTTAGGTGCAATCCTGCAGGCGAAAAAAGTCGTAGGCCTACTAATCCCATTCTGAGGCTGCAGCACCATCATTAACAGAATTATAATCCATAATCTTTTATTTCAAAGGGTTTACATCATTCACCTGCAATACTGTGGAACTCCTTTTTAATGGCTCTTACTGGTTTGTGTCCAGGGAACACTACAAAAACTTTTAAAACACGTTTCAGAGCGACTCTTCTGACAGCGCTTTGCTATACAGTGGCTTTACTAATATGCTCCGCATCACCAATGTTGTAAAGAAAACTAACATTTTCAAAAAAACTTAATGCAACACAAAGAATGTGCTGGGACGTAAGAGTATGTCCACGATGGGTGACGTTAGTGATATGAGGACGGATAAGGTTACTTAGGCTACATAACTGATAGACTGGGAAGAAAAACGATACGGCTCAAATGGGTAGTTATCTGGAAATGCATCTATAGTCGGAGCCTCAATATCATCTCCCGACGTATGTTTAACTCCCTGCAAAGTAATACAGCTTCTTCATCAACGGGATCGTCGACACAAGGAAATGCCATGTTTTGAGAAACAACGTTTTATAGACTGCTTAACAGTTAATAAATCAACACTGTTTTTTATTCATGCTGATAAACTGTGCTAAAATGCGCCTGATACAGACTGAATGAATGAGGAAATGAAAAAGTGCTGAGTCAGAGGGAGGAGACCGAGAGAAACTCAAGGTTTATTGAAGAACACCTGCTCCCGACCAGGTTAGGTTCACAGGCTCAGTTACCATAGTAACTGACTCTGAGGTTAAGTACCCTCTTTCTGAAACGGGCTGGAGTTAGCCCTCTCTCCCAGGTTTGATTAACCTCCCTTTCTGAAACAGAAACCCCAGACTTTCCCTCATCTCAGGGTTAACAAATTCAGAGTTTTCACTAAACGTGCTTTCTGAAACGGACCGCAGGATAAATACGATAACCATCACTTGCAGACATGCCCTCTGGTCCCTCTCTATTTTTAGACGTCAGATGTTGAAATAGTTCAAGTTCTTAAAAAGGGCAGGCTGCGAGTCACCGCGGTATCCTCATAAAGCCGGGGCAGAGGATCTGCCAACCAAACCCCACAGACAAACCCAAACAACATTCATTTCACACAGCAAATGCAATATTTTAAATCCACCAGCTGCTTTATTACCAAAAATATTAAGGGCATGTTCCCTCTGGTTGTATTTATTGACTGACAGATGGCTTATAGTTCCCTTCAGTAATGCCTTGAGTGTGTTTTTTTATTTTCATATCAGATCAAAAGAGTTTGACAGATTTCTGCTGGCTACACCGGAACACCAGAAATATTAGCCCCAAGCGGCTCGTTGTCAGAGCGATAGCCAATGGGTTGTGAGATTGAAACCAAAGTAACTATCCCTTTAAGTCCCTGGCTATACCATCAATGTGGGAGAAGGCTCCTTTATTACAGTGTACAAGTATGGGGTATGCAGGCTATAAAATAAAATGTGGACGCATTCAGTTACTTTCCTTACTGCTGCTTTACTCTCTTGCAAGCTGGTTTCTCCTTCTGTATCTTGGTCTGAGCGGTCTTTGTCTTTGCTGAGATGTGTGTGTGTGTGTGTGTGTGTGTGTGTGTGTGTGTGTGTGTGTGTGTGTGTGTGTGTGTGTGTGTGTGTGTGTGTGTGTGTGTGTGTGTGTGTGTGTGTGTGTGTGTACATTCTTGGCAGGCACAGTTGCTTCATAGCTTAAGGACGGCGTGTCCTGGAACTCTGGTTGATAAAACCCAGTAGGGATGTCCTGTGTTGTCCCAAAGCAAAGTGTACATTCATACATACTGAGCTGTAATGAACATTGTGTTTGTGAACAACCACCAAATGCCTCGTGAGCTCATACTTTTTTTCCATGGATGACAGAAATTAGATTGTTTTGTTGTTTTTTCAGGATCCAAATTATGAAAAAAGTTTGTGATAGATTTCCCTGCTGCTTTTTGCTCTTCATATCTTGGATTTTCCTTCCAGTTTGTGTGTGCTTAACTTTCCACTGTGAACATACACCAGTGACTGAGAAATTGAGATGACCGTCCAGCACTGATCAAAACATACCGACTTGCACGATATGAGGAAAATATGCAATATTCAATAACGTTGTTGAATATCTGCCTTTTGCGATGCGTTTATTGCGCAAGTTGATATTGTGCAGCCCTAATACTGACCCAATGAAGCCTTGCTCTGGTAACGTGACTAACCATGCCTTTGTACCAGCCTGCACTGATTGGCTGTTTGAAGTGGGCTGGGTTGGCTAACTCTCCCACCTGATTGGAGGAAACGTAAGAGTAAACAAGGAGTTCTTTGAGCATGTGGCCTTACACAACACGAGACACACTGCATACAAGCAAAGAATGATAGAAGAGAGGGAGAGGGAGACATATGAGAATGATAGAAAGAGAGAGAGAGGTTGACGTTGCAGTAGTAAAGTCTCAGGATGACAAGAGCAGGCTTTTTCCTATTTTAACAAGGTCACAAGTCTTTAAAAGCTGTGTGTGTGTGTGTGTGTGTGTGTGTGTGTGTGTGTGTGTGTGTGTGTGTGTGTGTGTGTGTGTGTGTGTGTGTGTGTGTGTGTGTGTGTGTGTGTATTCCCATAAAGACCTTAAAAAAGTAGAAAAATATAAACAGAATCAGATGTAACAGGAAGCTCCAGATCCCCGTCCAGTGTGCGCACACATCAATACAGCTTAAACACACACAAGCTGAGAGAGACACCCAAACGCACATATGATTGAAGAGAATGGAATGTTCTGTCTGCAGTCCAGAGCTCAGGGCAGCTGGAACCTGCACCCTGTGTGTGTGCGTGTGTGTGTGTGTGTGTGTGTGTGTGTGTGTGTGTGTGTGTGTGTGTGTGTGTGTGTGTGTGTGTGTGTGTGCGTGCACGTGTTGTGTGTTGTGTGTTGTGTGTGTATTTCTGAGTGTGTTTTTGTGTGTGCATTTCTGTGTTAGTGTAGGGTCACAGTATAAATAACCGTCCTCTCTCAGCAGCGTTAGCGCAGACCAGCCAGGCTGTTTATTTATAAACCGCCTTATACGTGTCAAAGACCTGCATGTCATCGATGCCTTTACCTCACACCACCTCGCTACACTTTCACTGCTCTCCTCTGCGACCTAAGGCCAATTCATGGTTTCCGTGTCCATGTGTCTGCGAGGGATCAATTTGTGACCGCATTACAAGCTCTGCGTATGCACACGTGCTAGAAAAGTAAACTAGAAAAACAATATAAGAACAATCAAATGTGGAGGGCAATTGGCCTGAGTTTGGGAAAAGAAGAAAGTGTGTGTGGAACACTTCCTCTAAGCGGACAGAAAGTAGTTTAGTATTAAAGTATATAGCAGAAGAACTAAGTGTCCGTGGTGTCCACAGCGCGTCCGCTGGGTGTATATTAGAGCCCGACCGATATATCGGCCGGCCGATATTATCGGCCGATATGAGCTAATGGCATTTAAATCGGCATCGGCGTTTATAACGGCCGATGAAACATGAGAAACTGAGTCTCATGCTTCACTCATGTTATGAGTGTTGCATAGTTTGCCCACCAGAGGGCGGTCTGCAACTCCCCAGTTGACACAGCGCCAGAAATCCACTACAGAAGAAAAGTCTCAGCCAAGCCAGTGGCCGAGCATTACACCCGGCATGGAGATACTGTTTTGACGGTGAGTCTGTCGTTCGTCATGTGAAATGATTGTAGATTTAGTTCATACTCTGTATATAAAAACGGTGTGGTAGTTCTAGCTAACGGTCCTATCAATATCACTTCTAAATATTCTGTAACATCACTTACAGCCGCTAATGCATTGCTATATTAGATTAGCCACAAAGCTAACTAATACCATGTTTATCAGTGGAAGAACGCGAACGTTAATAAGAGGTCAAACTATAACGTTAGCGTTTAAATTATTCTAAATATATCTGCAGTGTTTCCCACATAATGACCGCGTAACTGTGGCAGGGGGCGCGTGTAGTAAATGACTAGAAGTTATGTACAGCGTGCCTCGAAAAAACAACTGTTACGTTATTCTAACGCTAATCAAGTTAAAGTTTGCCTGTTCATTCATTCCTGCCAATATATAATAATTAATTCCTGCTCATGCACAGACAGTTGTGTAAGGTTACAACGTTAGGGGAACGTTAGGGTAACGTTATCTAAAGGTTACAACGTTAGTGGAACGCTAGGGTAACGTTATCTAAAGGTTACAACGTTAGTGGAACGTTAGGGTAACGTTATCTAAAGGTTACAACGTTAGTGGAACGTTAGGGGAACGTTATCTAAAGGTTACAACGTTAGTGGAACGTTAGGGGAACGTTATCTAAAGGTTACAACGTTAGGGGAACGTTATCTAAAGGTTACAACGTTAGGGGAACGTTATCTAAAGGTTACAACGTTAGGGGAACGTTATCTAAAGGTTACAACGTTAGGGGAACGTTATCTAAAGGTTACAACGTTAGGGGAACGTTATCTAAAGGTTACAACGTTAGGGGAACGTTAGGGTAACGTTATCTAAAGGTTACAACGTTAGGGGAACGTTAGGGGAAAGCAGCTTCACAGACATAACAGGAAAATGTTGTAATAATATTGTTAAATATAAATAGGTAATAGGTAATACCTATTGCTTGACAAATAAAAACAAAAAAATATTTCTCTATATTTCTCATTTTTGCCCATGTAGGATATCCCTGTTTATTATTATTATAATTGTAATGATGAGATAAGTAATGATACATGGTGATATTATTAATACACATGCTTATTCTTTCTCTGTCTCTCTTTCTGCCCTACAGATGGCTGAAAAAAGAGGACGATGTAGCAGCAAAGTGTGGGACTACTTCTCCACAGATACCTCAAATGAAATATAAAATAAATAAATAATATTTATTTATTTTATATTTATTTATTGTATATGTAGCTATACATTTAACTTATTTTAATTTTATTATGGTTTTGTGGAATATTTAATTTGTTTGGTATAGCTCTTTTACTTTAACTTTAACTTATAATTTATTTACAGTACACACTGTTAAAACCAGCTTCAACTGGAAGTAAATAAAAGTGTTAAATGTTTAAAACCAGACTGTTTTGTGATCATTGAAAAATATATACTTTAGATGTGCAATTGTTTAGTCATTGAGACTGTAATCTAAGGCTTTTTTTTAACATCCCTTCTGGAAAATGGTTTATACAGCCCACATACATAGAACAGGCAGATATTTTGCTATTGAATGTTGTGTAAGTGCAGTTTATAGGAAATGGGTCTAATATCCAGTTTATTTTCAAAATCAAAATATCGGCTTATAAATCGGCTCTTTTCAAGTTAATATCGGCATCGGCATCGGCCCCCAAAAATCCATATCGGTCGGGCTCTAGTGTATATGGTCTCTAAATGCATTCATGTACTGTATGTTTTATATATACAGTACACCTGTTGCCACAATTTTTGTCAATTATAATTAGGCTACTTTTTCAGTTAAAAAAAAACAACATATAAGGTGAATTTTTACTGTTTTGTTGTTCACTGTTTTCCAAATAAGAGTTACACTTGTATGACGTGTTTGTGGCTAAAATAAATGTTAGGCCTAGACTATTGTTTGTCTCTTTATTTGTTTATTTATTTATTGGCTTATTTAAGGGGGACAGTGCAAATTCCTAAACATAAATGTGCTAGTTAGCCAGACTCTTTCTTTAGCTTTTTCTCATTTCTTAAATAAATAAATAAATTAAAAAAAAACATGAGCTCCTTTATCCCTGTCCGTCTATTATATTATGCATATTCGTAATGCATATGTGGTTCTTTTGTTAGGATGCTACCTGTCACCCATTTGCACAAACTTAATCTAGTTTCCATTCTCTAAAGAAAGAACACTTCAGGACAAGGCAAGCATTATTTTCACCACAGCCCATTGTCAATCCCTCATCTTTATGTTGCGCAACTTGTCTGCTTGACCCAGCAGCAGTCACTGTTGACATTAGACTCAGATTAGTGCTGGTTTACATAATGGCTGATAAAGTGTGGTTATGTTTGGCAAGGACTCCTACACACATACACACTGTGTCAGAGGGTGGTAAAGTACACCAGAGGTGTGAGGCTCAGGTCACAGAGTTGGTCCAATCACAGCAGTGGTAGCAGGGTCAAGGGGACGGAGCTAACATGTGTGAGGCGAAAGCTACAACCTCAAAGCACTTTGACCTTTGACACATTGTTGTCTCTGGCTCCGTGACACTGTAACCCTGTGACCCAACGCTTTGCTGTGCACAGCACATGAGCTCTCTCTGTGTGTGTGTGTGTGTGTGTGTGTGTGTGTGTGTGTGTGTGTGTGTGTGTGTGTGTGTGTGTGTGTGTGTGTGTGTGTGTGTGTGTGTGTGTGTGTGTGACCCAGTTCATATATATTTGAGTTTAGATATGTGCTGTAGCTGGGTGATGAAATACACTTGCAACACCATGCAGACCCTCCCTTTTCTGTACTGCCTGGCTACGCAAGCCAATTTCACTCCACCAATCACCAATGCTGAAGCTAGGATGGCTACAACCAACTAGAAAGCACTCTTAGAATCATCTGCGCCAATCAGAGGAACCTGCTTCCCAAGTAACCTCAGGGGTCTGAGGTTTTCATTTCTATACATTTACAACATGCATCTATGGGATTAACATGATCTAATTCCCTCACATAAAATCTCCTTAAAATGCCTACTTAAAAATGCAATGTACACACACCTTCTACATTCACATAATTTGAAATATTTGAGTTCCCACCTACGCACCTTCAAAAATCAGAATAATGAGGGAAAGGAGAGCGAGATTCCTAGCGTGGTTGCTGACAGTGATTAATTGTTCCCACATGTTGCTGACGGACAAAAAGGCCTCTGTGTTCCTAAGCTTTGGCTGCAGCTGGCGCGCACGCACGCACGTACACACACACACACACACACACACACACACACACACACACACACACACACAGCTGGGGCCTGTCTCACGAAGCAAGTTCAGGTTCGTCAGGCTATCTTTGGGTCAGTTTGCTTCAAAAATGTAACACTGGTGAGTCTGGATAACCGTAATAATATTATATAATAATCTGTTGACCCAGTGTTTCGTAGACCAGTTTAGACCAGCTAAAACAAATCTACTGTGGTTAAAGGAATAGTTTGAAATTTTGGGAAATACATGCATTTGCTTTCATGTCGAGAGCTAGATGAAAAGATCACTATATTACACTAAATATGAGGCTACAGCTAGCAGCAAGTAAAGTCATGATCTGGCACTAAACATCAGGTCCGACTGTGTATGAACCTGCATAGTTTCTGTCCAAGCCCGACCCGAGCCCGATTAAAAACTCAATTCCCACTGTAATTTTTTTTTAAATAAATAAATGAATTGAAATTATCCATGTGTGTTAGTTGAATAGATATCCAGAAGATTGCGGTACACATCTCATACATTAATCACGACATTACACAGACTATAAGGTCAGCATTAAAAAACAATGGAAAAAAAACAATGAGACTACCCGATGCCGAGTCGTGCATGCTCAGATTTAAATGTTAAATGTTTTACGGCATAACGCCAAGTGATCTGGATCCGGCAAACGTTTTAGCTATCTTTGTTGCCTTTGTTGTGTTTGATTGCTAACTTGTAGCCAGCAGTGAACTGATTGTTTGATTGATTGCTAACGTTAGCTCAAAACGCCATTCAAGTGACAGCCTTTGTTGTGTTTGATTGCTAACTTGTAGCCAGCAGTGAACAAACTTCGTTATGCAAGTCCATTTTTATTGTATTGACATTACACAAGTCTCTCGTTAGCAGGTTCTTGTAGGCTACTTCAGCCTCTAATCTAGAACTGACATCAGGGATCATGCCGTGAAAATGTGATGCCTTACGGTAAATAATCAATTACTGCTATGTAATGTACCTATCTCATTATTCTGTGGCTAAACAGATCTGCGTGAAATCTGGTCATTGTCGCAAAGTAACACATGCGCGACTCACATCTGCACTCGACTCACATCGGGTAGTGACACCAGGACCCAATTGGGTTCGGGCAGAGAATCAAAGCTAGCAGCGAGTTAGCTTAGCTAAGCACAACATTTTGAAACTGGGGGAAACAAATAACTTGGTTCTTTCTGAAGGTTAAATATCCAACTTCTAGCATCAGTAATAATTACAAATTAATGTTTTATTTTGTACAAAAAATATTTCTTGGGCATTCACAGTGTCTTCCTGGAGATGTTACTTTGAGGTTGCCAGACAACCAGTTAACCCTGTTTCCAGTCTTTATGCTAAGCTAAGCTAACCGGCTACTGGCTGTAGCTTCATATTTTACCTAAAGATATGACTGGTATCAATTTTCAAAGATTAAGTCTGTGAAACGTGCCCAGATGTGTTAATTTAAATCTCTGAGATAAACGCTCAATTGAGAGAGAATGAGGACAATGGTACAAAACAGAAAAATAGAGGGAAAAATAAGGTTGAGAAAGAAAAAAACAAATCAACAAAATTCCCTGAAATTAGCCGGGCAGTATTAACAGTGTCATTATCTCGTGGAAGGTTGTTTCTGCAAGCTGTGTTAGTGCATGTGTGTTATTTAGCTCTTTTCACTGCATAGTAGGAGTTATGAATCAGAGCTGCTGGATCAGTGAGCTGTTTCTATTATTAATGGGCTTTGGGAATACCCCAGAGGAGCTACAGTAGTAAGTATACAGTATCCCGCTCACACTGTGATGTGACATATACACTGAAAACATGGAGTGCATACATTCTGCAAATAACATAACATGAAATAGTCATGTTTATTTAATCACACTTGAAGCGCTGCTACAGATAATGCCGTATTGATTTTATAGCTATTGCATCTTTTTAGTTATGAAGATGCAGATGTTAGGGAGGAGATGCAATTTAGATTGCACAAAAGAAGAAACTCCCCTGTGTTTATTATAAAACATATCCTAATATTGTGTACACACAGAGCCTTTGGAGACTCTTTTCACATCTGCGCCCCCAGGGTTCAGTAACGTTTAGTGAAGTATTAAGGCGGTTATCAAACTCAGGTGTGATTTAAGAGTAGTTTAATGAACTCCTGGGAGGTTAAATAATATGTTTTGCTTCTGCTCCATCCTATGGCTGGGCGATATGGCCTAAAAATAAAATCTCCGATTGAATTTTTTTTAATTCGATTTCCGATTTATTTCCGATTTTCCCCCCTATTTATTAAGGAAAGCAATAAGTACAAACGGCAGACAACTTACCGTCTTCTCCACGGTATATATGGGTACCATGTCTTTGGCTATGTGCAAAGCGACCGCTTCGGTGATTGTTCTCCACCCTGCCCCTTTCCTGCCATACGCGGTGCCTTGTGCAAAGGATTCGGCTACAGTTAGCTGTTTTTTAGCTAAGGTTTGTTGGTCACTGCGGTTTTGTTCGTCTCGGAGAGACTGGCATTTTTCATATTCGGCTGGATGTCTCTGTTTCAGGTGTTGGAATAGGTTTTTGGTGCTGCTGCCTTTGACGGCGATGGGCTTTAGGCAAATGTTGCAGCGCGGGGTCTCTTGCTCCACGTCTGTCATAGCAAACCCATACCAGTTCCAAACAACAGATGATTTTATTCCTTTCTTGGGAACAAACTTCCCACTCTCACCGGTAGCCATGTTGTCACTTTTGCTGTTTTGTGTGTGCTATGATGTTGTTGTTATTGCTGCTATTTAAAACTAACGCTACGGAAACTAACGCTACGGAAGCTCCGGAGAGCCAAAAATGTGCCATTACACAAACTCGATTTACTTATTTTTTAAATCGCCCGCAACAAAAAATTCGAATTCATTCATTTAATTGATTTTTCGCCCAGGCCTACTCCATCCCAATACCTTTGAGGTGAATACAATTTAGTTTGCGGTGCTTTGAGCTATGGAAAATTAAATAAAATATATCTTGGAGATCTTGGAAATGATCCAGAATAACAGGGATAATCAGTACAGGGTCTGTGAGGAGAGTATGTGGGAAGGTCTACTACTACTATGTACTACACATACATTACATGTAGCACTGATACATGGGAGGTACAGTTTTCTCTCTTTCATCTTGCAATCATTCTCTCTCGACCTCTTTCTCATCATCACTCATACATTTTTTACATGGCACCTTTTTTTCCTTTTTATCACAGTCCGTGCTTCTGTTGAAAATGCCCTGTTTCCTTTTATTGCTGCTCCATCACACAGAGTTAGAAATATCTCACCTGACATTTGAAGGATACGAACAGTTGCACGGAAAAGAGAAACATTAAACAAGTGGCTTTGTTGGGTGGAGGGAGTGGGGAGGTGAAGGGATAAAGCTGGTGTAGGAAGAAGGATTGATGAAATGTAAGGTGCTGGCAGGTAAATGTTTACAGCAGCGGCAGAAGAAAACACATTCCATTCATTCTGCTCTCTTACATCCCTCAAAATGTTCTCCTTTTCCTTTAAAAAGTCTATCTTCCGCTAGTATTTACATCTCCTCGGCAGCTGGAAACATTTAGAGTGTGTGTGTGTGTGTGTGTGTGTGTGTGTGTGTGTGTGTGTGTGTGTGTGTGTGTGTGTGTGTGTGTGTGTGTGTGTGTGTGTGTGTACAATGTTTTGTAAAAAAGCAGCATTACGTCATGCCTCGAGAGATGCTGGCAGAGGATAAACACTGGTCTCCCTGGTATCTCTTCTCATTTTACCTCATTGCACAGTGTACACACACACACACACACACACACTTGGGAAACGGGCCTTCACATTCACATACACACCATTCATGATTAAACTTGTTATGGGTTTGCTAATGCACAGCAGTGGTCACAAAAAGCATACAGTCCTGCAGAAAGAACTTTTGCATTTCCAATAGCAAAACACTCAAGGGCCTGCAAATGCAAAACCGGGCATTTCCATACAACTAGCACAAACACATACATACATGCTCACACACACACATACATACATACATACATACATACATGCATGCTCACACACACACACACACACGCTCTCACACACACACACACACACACACACACACACACACACACACACACACACACACACACACAGGGTCATAGGTTCAGTTTAGGCCCCAGAGATCAAACTTACTCAACGTAGCATTTAGAACGGTAACTTAAGCTTCTCTTTCTCCTCTCCGATTTGACCAGAATAACAATCCAAACCAAATTGTCTGTAAACTGTTGCCCAGGAAAGACGGGACTGCTTCACGGAAAACAATATTGTGATTCCCACAAAAACTTTTGGAACCCAGAAATCTGTTCCGTTTTAGGGAGTAAAAATATACACGGGCGGAAAACAGAGAGGTATGTGTATGTTGTGGATGGTGGTTGGGCTGTTTATATGGGAGGATATAACATAGCCCCAGAATCCCCTCAGAGCCCATAAGAACTGTGTTTGTGAAACAACAGAAACTGCAGAAGAGGAAGGGGGTATGGACAGAGAAAGAGACTGAGGCAAAATAATGAATTCAACGAGGCCTTCAGTAGGTTGCGGGGCACAAAACGAGGAGGAAAAAGGGGAAGAAGAAATGTGATGAATGCTTGAGACAAAAGTCAAATCAAGAGGTCATTACCATAAATACTAATTCCTTCAAATGCAAAAGGTTTATAATTATGTCTTGATATGTCTCTGTCTTGATATTTGAGAATGTGACTGAACGTATGAGCACTTTTGTTTCAACATTTGTGTATCATTACGCTGTCATACAAAAACCATGAAATTATGCCTAAATTAAGTACCCAGATGGCTGAGAGTACGTGTTTGTGTGGGTATCTGTGTGTGCGTTAATGTATAGGGGGTTGTCCAGATGCTCATGTGCATGGGTGTAATTTACAGATTACAGAAGTAAAGTTGGAATTTTGAGCCAGAGCTTACATCATACAATCTTTCTTTTAATCTACACTAATTGATTAGTGAAGACCAGTTGGAAAGACATCTCTACAGTGTTAACATGTTTTGTGAATCCTTTATATTGTGCAATTGGAAACCCATTATGACACGCAATAATAAAACTTACTAGATCTAAGCTTGTTTAAAAAGTGCTGTACTTTCATGAAATAGTAATATGGTTTCCTGGCCTCTGTCTCTTTTCTCACCTTGTGATATCAGTCTAAAATCCCTGATGGTTCATTAATGATTCCATCAGATCATGCTCTCTTATGGGGGTATGTATGTGTGTGAGGTGTGGGGCTTTCAACATGTTATCATCATGAGACATGTTGTTCTCTGACTCTACCTGCTTTCCCCCAGGACTAACAATGCAATTATTAGTTGGACTGAAATGTGACAAAGGTTATAGAAGGTTAAAGAAGGATCCAACTGTAAACAATGTATGCATATTTACATTAAAAAAGAATTGTATATGGAAATTTGGCCTTTTAGAAATCGGTTTGCCTACCCTAAAAGACTTGAGAGCTCTGTGAGGCTGTACTAAGACATAGCGGTGCTTTGAGCTTAATGCTAAAATTCAGCATAGAGGAAAAGTCAGGGAATCATCAACATCAGTAGGCTCCATCCCCTGGGAACAATGAATGTCTGTACAAAATTGCAGGGAAATCCATCCAATGGATGTTAAGTTCTGTCTGCACCAAAATGGTGGACAGACCAACAGACATTGTCATCTCTAGTGCCATGCCTTCTACCGAGGCTACAAATGTGTGTTAAACCGCTACAACATCAGTGTAAAATAACAAGGAATGTCTTCCTGATAATGTAAACAAAGCCAGCAGTGAAGCAAAATTTGATTCAACAGGGGTGGTATATGGCAGTTTGGGCCTTTTAATGTGTACATACAATCTCTGTTGTGAATAAAACTCTTGATCATTAGCAGGGACTGTCATGTGCACCAGTTTCATCACAATGAGCCTTTAGGGCTCGAGTTGATCAATAAAACCCAGACAAGACTCGCACACAGGAACGCACAAACACACATGATCTGACATAAAATGAGCTCCTTCAGCAACACAGTATGTGTCATTCATAATTGAGGAGACGCTTGATTATAGACCACTGTCTCTGTTTTGTCCTTTATACCCACAACACAAAAGCTACAGGGGAACAATGCAGACATCAGCGCTGCTGTGTCTAGTCACCAGAGCAACTGTTTACATTGCTGCAGAATCAGTAGTAGTGGGTGGTTTATGGATCAGTGTTGTTGGACTTAAAGAGAGCTATTCATTAAATGTTGTATTGGTAAAAGGAAAGAAAGAATACAACAACTCAATATTGATGTCAGTCATAGTTTGAGTAATTGTTTCAAAGGGATTTTACACACATCACTCAATAGTCTCTTCTCCTTCTTTCCTTTGTGTTACAGAACTCCATCCGGCACAATCTTTCCCTCCACAGCCGCTTTATCCGTGTCCAGAACGAGGGAACAGGGAAGAGTTCCTGGTGGATGATCAACCCAGAGGGAGGGAAGGGTGGCAAGGCTCCTCGCCGCCGTGCAGTCTCCATGGACAACAGTAACAAGTACACTAAGTCAGCCCGTGGCCGTGCTGCCAAGAAGAAGGCAGCTCTGCAGGCAGCAGCTGCTGCAGGTGGGGAAGGCGGCGGAGATAGTCCTTCAGGTCTTTCCAAGTGGCCTGGAAGCCCAACGTCACGCAGCAGCGAGGAGCTGGACGCCTGGACAGACTTCCGCTCCCGCACTAATTCCAACGCCAGCACACTGAGCGGTCGCCTCTCACCCATTCTAGCCAACCCTGAGCTGGACGAGGTGCCCGATGACGAGCCTCCTCTCTCGCCTATGCTCTACTCCAGCCCTGGCAGAGCGCTGTCTCCCAGCAACGCCACAACCAACGGGAAGGCTGTGCCACCTGAGCTGCCCCGCCTGGCAGACCTAGCAGGTACAATGAACCTGAATGATGGACTCACAGATGACCTGATGGATGAGTTGCTGGATAACATCAACCTGGTGCCAACCGTCTCAGTACCCGCCGCTCCAAATGGTTCCTTAGGGTTCAATTTTGGGTCCAAACCCAACGGGCTATGCTCACCTTCCTCCACCACCTCTCCCTCCACTAACTCTTCTTCTAATGGTGGAGTTAATGGTTACAGTAACTCCATCTTTGGCCCCCACACGACAGTCTCCTCTCTGCGTCCATCCCCCATGCAGACTATCCAGGAGAACAAGCAGACCTCTTTCTCCACGATCAGTCTGTCTCGCTTTGGCAGCCAGACACTACAAGACCTGCTCAACTCTGACAGCCACAGCCACAGTGATGTCATGATGACCCAGTCTGACCCACTGATGTCACAGGCCAGCGCCGCAGCCGTCATTTCCAAGAACTCTCGCCGTGGACACATGCTCCGTAATGATCCCGTAATGACCTTTGGGACCACTGGAGGACTTCAGGGCAGCCAAGGGGAGATACTGCAAAGTAACAACCACAACCAGAGCTCCCTAAGGCCTTTAAACGGAGGCCTGAACCTAGCCAATGAGGCTAACGCTCTGGCTAATGCCAAGCAGCAGCTCCTACTCTCACCCTTGGGAGGAAATGGTTCCTCTTCCATGCAGATTGACACCTCAATCTTTCTAAACGGAACAGTTAGCGGCAGCGGAGGAATCTGCCAGGAACGTTTTCCTACAGATCTGGACCTGGACATGTTCAACAGCAGCCTGGAATGTGATATGGACTCCATCATCAGGAATGAGCTGATGGACGCAGATGGCCTGGACTTTAACTTTGACTCTCTGGCCAACATGAACGGGGTCTGCAACTTCAAGAGCACCAAGCAGAACTCTCAGAGCTGGGTACCCGGCTGAGAGGGTCAGGAGGGAGGAGCAGAGCAGGTGTGTATGTTTGAGTGTTTTGTACATGGATGTAAATCATGTGGCATTTAAGCAAAGTGATCATATTTAGATGAAGGAAATAAGGATTCACTGATCCAACCTTTTCTCTCCCGATTCCGATACCTGAACTCAGGGTACAGCCAATTGCCAAGGACAGATCCGATACTGCTCTTTTTTTCCAAAATGTAAAATCTGTTAAGGTCTCATGACAGTGTACTATAAGTGTAAACATTCATACACCAATATGCTTTCTAGGCTTATGAAAATCATCTATATATCTATATTGTTTTGAAGGTTTATCTTACTGTAGAATGACTGGTGTTAACAGATACAGACATGAAGAAAAAGCACTGAGCTGTTATAGAGTCCATGCTGCACTCGTCCTGTAAATCACGGAAAAGTTCTCTCACTGAAACTGAATGCCTCTGCATCTTTACACTGACCCACTACAACTGCTCTCCACTAGTTTTTTCCAACTGCAGTTGCTAAAAGTTTGTTATAGATAAAATGTAGCAGTCCTCATTTCCTGGGCTGAGACTTGTTCAACATGTATTAAAATGTATTATATCCATGCAAAGTTTCACTGTCCCCACAAAAAGTGCAAAAAAGAGTAAATCTTTGGAATGTTAGCTAACCGCAAAAGTTGCTGTCAATACTTCTGGTTTCACAGCAAAGGTCTACCTCTGCCTTCACATTAAAATGCATTGTGAAGCAAATACAGGAAGTACCAGTGTTAACTTTAAGCAGTCTACTGCTGTAAATGAGCATGGAACAACAAAGGTGGATTGGTGACCAATACCCGATCTGCTCGGTGCATCCGTAGTAGAAACATTTGACTTCAGAACAGGAGAGATTTTTCCTTGCTTTTAGTACAACACTGAGACATAATCATCTCATCCTTTATCTCTCCAGGTCTGAACTGTGTAGTGCAAGAGAAGATCAGACACACAACATCCTTTTTGCCAAACCTGCCATCAGCACAACGTAAAATACGAACCCTGTGTTTACAGAAGAAGACTTCCTCTCGAGAGCTTTACCTTTGCTCCCACACTGGTGAACCATGAACAATCCGACAGACTGTAGAGATACTGCACATCAGCCCTCAAAGCATCCTATCAACAACAAAAAAGAAAGCTATGTCAAACTCACAAATCTTAGAATTATGCAATTTTCCTCTGACACCCAGTCTGTTGATATCAAAGAAACACTGCTTTATCAGAAGGGGTTTCAGGTGGAATACGACTAAATATCACGCAAAGATTGAAGGAGTGCGTGGTGCAGTTGTTCCCGTTGAAGACAAAAGAAAAAGACTAAAGTGAAAAAATCAAGATGTGTTGTAAATCTGATTCAGGGGTTTCCTGGGATGTTATGTTGAAAAAAGAATTTCCCTCTGTTCTCACTTAGTGATTTTAAATGTTCAGTGTTTGTTTTTTGGGATTTCCTATTTTATCATAATTATTTCTGCATCATACATGTCTTTACAAAAAGAATTGGTGTATTGGTGAAATGAAAAGATGGAAATTGAGTATCTTACTGGCTGAGTGGCCACTCATACAGTACATGCAAACACACAAACAGACAAACCTACCCTTTGCCCCAGTTTACAAAACTTCCGAACCCTTAGAAATTAAATACTCAATTTAATGCCAGGCACTTCCAGTTTTATTTTTATGAATTGCTTGAAATCAATTAAACGCTGTATAATGAGGGTTATATTACAATTAGCTGTCTTGTGTGTATATCTAACTGTAATCAAAAATATGAAAAAAGACTAGAGGAAGTACATCTCTATTACGGATATTTGTACAGTGCAGGGCAGTGTAAAGTTCCAGAGGAGGAGGTAAGATCTTGTCTGTCTTTTCTTAGATATCTTAACTTCTGGTGACTTCTGTTGAGGTCGTTTATCACTGCATATATGTAGCCAAAATGGATACCTGTGTCCTAGGGTTGTGAACATTTCCACACCATTACAGGTGCTACGCAAACAGTGTTGAATCCTGCCCTGAGAGCAAGCCGTGCATTTTGTTTGTTCGTATCGTTTTCCGTTTTTACCCACGACCTGCAGAAACCCAAAGCTGCAGCCACTTGTAGCACGGTGAGGTTGAACCTGTAGACGGCAGCGCGGGTGAGAGGAACAGGGTTTTAGGCTCATTCCTCTAGAAGCCATTTGTTTCTCGAATAAAAACAATAAGCTATCTCTGTATATTGCCAAATTACTTGAAAACAAATAGTAGGACATGCTGGCAGCCAAATCACAGCACATACACACACATGCACACACATAGATAGAAGAAATAATACCAGGGGTTTGCGTTAAGCTCTGCCGTTTTCTTGTCATGAGCTTGTGGGGCTTCTTATGCATATATAGAATCACTCAGGGGGGAAAAGGGAGGCTTCCCTTTTAAGTAACATCAAGTCACATTCTAATGGTATTTTAGCATTTCTTGATAAAAACAGTAATTCTTTGTGTTTGTGAACTTGTAACCTGTGAACTTGTGGCCGTCAAGATGAAGAAGGAGGATCAATTTCAGGATTAAGACTTCACGCGGTCTGTTATTTTTTGTTTATGCTGTCATTGTTTTGTTTTCTTTCTCTTGTCGGACTTGTGACACACATACACACATCCCCTCATGGACACGCCTCGTGCTCCTGCAGGTGACTTCCTGTATCTCCTGAGTACATGTTAATGTTAGTGAGTGTGAGTGTGAGTGTGAGTGTGAGTGTGTGTGTGTGTGTGTGTGTGTGTGTGTGTGTGTGTGTGTGTGTGTGTTTATCTGTGGAGTTTATTTCTGTTGAATTAATCTCACGAGAACGTGTAATCCCTCACTAACCCATCATGGTGCATACAGCACAGCAGACTGTATGCATGTTTGTATTTATGCATTATGAATTGTGTGAAATGCATATATACTCGCTGTTTGTACTTATATACTCATGTAGTACTTGACCCTTGGATTTTGTGATACCTCTGAAGGTAAAGTTGAAGAAATAATGAACAACGTTACACGCCCGGTGGGAGGGAACACTGTTACCAGCTAATTAATTGTTGAACCAGATTTGGAAAATGGTGGAAAGCACCATTGTTGTAGCATCTGGACACCCTGGTATCTCTTCTCTGTCTGGGGTAGCGATATGAAGTGTATGCCCCGCTATGTATAATAGTGTACAGATGTGTGTATATCACTTTGAGGCCAAGGCAGAAGAATATGTGTGCATGGTTGGCTAGAATGATCTACTGTGCTATCTGAGGTTTAGTGCATGACCTAGCTGTACCCTTAGACCCTTCCAATGGTGCCGTCCTGCGACAGAAATTGTAATACAGAGAGAAACAACCCTGTGTCTTCAGCACTCAAACACACACACTTTCTATATTTAAAATCAGGGCTTCACAGAGCAGAACTTGCACCATCCACCCGCATTAATGGGTTAATTATTAGGAGTGTGTGTACACATCGTGGCAGACACAGGGAAAGCCTCTTTAATGGACGTTCCACAGCTTCACACTTGTTTTATTCCATGTGGAGTACAGCAGGTTCACGTCCTGGTGCTCTCAGTGAGCATTTGGTCATAACTTTGATGTGGTTAAAGTCATTGTTTTGGTCATCTGACAACATGCTGGAATTTCCTACACACTTGTCTAAAATGTCCAGAGCATTTTCACATGTCTTTTGGCAGGGGGAATTCTGAGCCATCACCTGAACTGCTAAGCATTTGAATTCATCTACACTGACCGTACTAAGTATTAGGAGCGCTTTACTCCTCCTGTGAAGAAGACTGACAAGGTAAATCCAGGGAACCCTGTAATCCTTTTTTATTTAAAGAGGGGTTATTGATCCTTGATCAACTGCAAATCTCAATCGCAGGAAGGTGTTCCTTACATTTTGTACAGTTTTGTTCAGTGTAAAATGTTTTGGCTCTCTGGGGAGATAGTTTACACTTTGTCATAGTGGAGCAGACCTTCCACACAACCACTCAGTGCTACTGCTTCATTCAGGCACAGATTATCTCCTCTTGTGCCCAACACACACACACACACACACACACACACACACCTGCAGCACAACACGTGCAACTTTAAAGCTAAGAAAAGCAAAAAAATAGAAGAAACATACCACTAGATACCTTAATCATCTCTTGGGCGTTTCCTTTTCATTATCTTCTCTTGGACCCTTCCCATCCTTGTTTAGAGGCCCAGGCCAGCTCCCATCCAAACGCCCTCTGAACTTTGCCCTTTGAATTTTGCCCTTTATTAATCTTGCTTCTTCTCGACTTGATGTTAGTGGGTATTTTTCCTGTGTATTCCATTTTGAATTGTAATCTACAACCCCAAATCAGAAAAAGTTGGGACTGTATGGAAAACACAAATAAAAAAAGAAAGTAGTGATTTCTAAATGTAGTTTGACTTGTATTTCATTGCAGACAATGTGAACACAAAATATTTCATGTTTGGTCAACTTAATTTCATTTGTAAATACACATCCTTTCCTGTCATTGAGACCTGCAACACATTCCAAAAAAAGTTGGGACAGGAGCAATTTAGGGCTAGTAATCAGGTAAATTGGTTAAATAATGATGTGATTTGAAACAGGTGATGTCAACAGGTGATTGTAATTATGATTTGGTACAAAAGCAGCATCCAAGAAAGGTCTAGTCCTTTAGGAGCAAAGATGGGCCGAGGATCGCCAGTTTGCCAACAAATACGTGAGAAAATTATTGAAATGTTTAAAAACAATGTTCCTCAAAGAAAGATAGGAAGACATTTGCTTATTTCACCTTCAACAGTGCATAACATAATTAAAAGATTCAAGGAATGAGGAGGAATTTCAGTGCGTAAAGGACAAGGGCGCAAGCCTAAGCTGAACAACCGTGATCGCCGATCCCTCAGACGGCACTGCATCAAGAATCGTCATTCATCTATAAGCGATATCACCACATGGGCTCAGGACTACTTTGGCAAACCTTTGTCAAGTACCACAATACGTAGTTACATCCACAAATGCCAGTTAAAACTGTACTGTGCCAAAAGGAAGCCCTATGTTAACAGTGTCCAGAAGCGCCGTTGACTTCTCTGGGCTCGGAGGCATCTGGAATGGACCATCACACAGTGGAAACGTGTACTGTGGTCAGATGAATCAGTACTTTATCAGTACAGGTATTTTTTGGGAGAAATGGACGCCGTGTGCTCCGGACCAAAGAAGAAAAGGATCATCCAGACTGTTACCAGCAACAAGTCCAAAAGCCAGGGTCTGTCATGGTATGGGGTTGTGTCAGTGCCCTTGGCAAAGGTAACTTGCACTTCTGTGATGGCACCATTAATGCTGAAAAGTACATAGAGATTTTGGAGCACAATATGCTGCCTTCAAGAAGACATATTTTCCAGGGACGTCCATGCATATTTCAACAAGATAATGTAAAACCACATTCTGCATACAAAGTCCTGGCTGCGGAAGAAGAGGATACGGGTACTTGACTGGCCTGCCTGCAGTCCCGACCTGTCTCCAATAGAGAATGTGTGGCGCATTTTGAAGCGCAAAATGCGACAACGAAGACCCCGTACTGTTGCCCACCTTAAGACTTGTTTGCAGCAAGAATGGGACATTAGTCTTTTAAGTGTTGTGAAAAGGAATGGCAACATTACAAAGTGGTAAATGCTTTACTGTTCCAACTTTTTTCGAAATGTGTTGCAAGAACCAAAATAGGAATTTTGTTTTTTTGAAAAAAACAAACAATAAAAATCATGAGGAACACATTCAATTATGTGCTGTTGTATTGTCTGCAATTAAATACAAGTCAAAGTACATTTAGAAATCACTACTTTCTTTTTTTATTTGTGTTTTCCATACTGTCCCAACTTTTTCTGATTTGGGGTTGTAGTTTGTATAAGAAATGGTGCGCATGTAAATAAAGCTTGGTGAGGCTCTACACCCTTTCCATGTCCTTGTCTTAAATGGTTTTATTGCTGTAAAAGTATGAAAGTATTAGAGGTACATACATTTCACGAGTGCTGTGGCAGCACAGGGCCGCTGTTAACAGCTCATATAGCCATGAGAGGAATTTTCAGCCCAGCGGGGAAAATGTTACAGGTCTCGCGTGCCTTACATGTGATGTTAATTCACAAGTTATCCTGCCAAGTGTTTTCCAAAACCCAGTGTGTGTGTGTGTGTGTGTGTGTGTGTGTGTGTGTGTGTGTGTGTGTGTGTGTGTGTGTGTGTGTGTGTGTGTGTGTGTGTGTGTGTGTGTGTGTGTGTGTGTGTGTGTGTGTGTGTGTGTGTGCATGAACAAATTAAACCTTGGACTCCCTCCAGGGGATAAATCTCTTTCTCATGTCAGTCTGGAGGGATCTAAACAGCAAAACAGCTCTACGTTCCTCTCAAGTTCCTGGAAGTCCTCTTGCACAATGTTTGTTTTGTTTACAGCTGCATTAAATGAGAGCTGACGTACAGCAACTCTCTGATACCTGACACCGGGCTGGGTGCTTTTCCTCAGTTGTTGCGAAACATAAAAGGGAGCAGGGGAAAGTCAGAGATGGGGGTCACTTGCATGTCTGAATCTGTGCCAAATATTAACACAGACCCTGGTGGGGCCGCTCTGCTGATACTCTTCTTACTCCCTTTCTTGCCTCCCCCCCTATTGAGAACAGCCAATAGGCCACGTTCCTCCTCTGCTAGGGGTCAAGCCTGTTATTATAAAATATTATTCCAGATTATCCTATAAATGTAAGTATGTGTGTGTTTCTGTGTGTGGATGAGTGTATATTAAGGGTTAGTTGACAAGAGACCTGAAAGATGTTTAAGGACTCTTCAGACTGCAGCATTTTATGGGAAAATTAATATCTTTTTATCACAAAAACACATACAAATGTGTAAACACCTTCACAATAATGTATTACTGTGGCTGATTGTTAACCTTGAGTAATTCTATCATTTTTCATCTGTTATCTTTAAATAATGCTACTTAATCAGCAGGAGAGCTATCATTTAGAACACTGATGTCATGTTGTGGTTCTGTTCCTAGGGATTTTTACAATTAAGAAGTTAATCTCCTTCAATTACAGACAAACTACCAGTGGCGGGCCGTGTATTTTACACCTGAGCCTCCAGTACTGTCCTACAGCAATTAAATCACCTTAGAATAACCTCACCATGACACCAGGACATTATCGTGTGGAATAAAGTGATTTAATGCAAGGCTCAAAAGCTAGAGAGTGTCAATACATTATTGCAGAGACATGAATACACGCTGACTGAAGCCATCACTTTTACGCAGTATGGCAGGATGCTGCATCACATATAGTCCAAGTTAATGTAATTACCAAAGAAACTAAAACAAACCCACAACACCTGATAACATTTAGGCTACGTACACACAGAGGCACAGCGGCCATTGTCACTGCTCAAATATTTAACACCAGCAGCAACAATCTAAATCAAGCAGTAACAAGCTAGTAAAATCATTTTACTAAAACTCCATCCATTGAACTTACCAAAAGCTGCTCATCATTTGAAGAAAAGATACATCATCCTTCCTTTCATTAATTTTGCATTTAAAACTCCAACCGAACTTGAATTAACGATACTGCTACGGTTATTTGATGCTAGCTAGTTTTGCTTCTCGGCCACCGTATACCAAATGGTCCGAAAAATACCGACGTCATTGGCTGGGCCAACTAGAAGGCTCTGTCCTGTCAAAGAATATGGCCAACAGGGCAAACTAAGTATAAAGTTTATGACAATCAACAACATTGTCCCTATTTGCTTAAACAGCAGAGGGATCAAAATTCTGAAGGCCTCAGAGTAGATTGTTCACCTGGAGACAGCAAAGAGGGGAAATCTGATGAGAGCTCTAATTTATGAAATGCACTGGAAGCCACACAACCGAGGGAGAGAGTAGCATTTAAATTGCGGTAACTCGTGGGAACGGACTTTGTAAAATACATATACAAATTAATAAATATTTTTGGATATATATATATATATATATATATATATATATATATATATATATATATATATATATATACACACATACACACATTTTCTGATTCTGACAATCTCTTTGCCAGCAGAGAAGGCCTTGCTGGCCCTGACCGCCCACCTCTGCAAACTACACATGGTGGCTGAAACTGATCTACCTTATCGTCAATGTCTTTAAATCTATCTCTTTAAATCAGTCCCTCCAGGATTTCGCAATGTCGCGATTGCAAAAATGCACGCAAATTCAACCAATCACCATGAATTTGGTGCAACTCGCAATTTTGACCAATCACAGCAACTTTTCCGCAAATTTGACCAATAACCGGCGTTTCCTGCGACTTCAACCAATTCCAGCAGTCCCATGTGCCAGACTTTGTATTAGTATGTGACTGAGAGCCACTGATCAAGCGGGAGTGAGATTGGCGACATGTACGTCGCCAAATTAATTTCCTTGTTTCTGATATGAACAGTGAAGACAAGACGTGTGTGACTCGAACATCTCATATTTACTAAAAAGAACGTACAGCGAAAGAATGTGCAAAACATTTCAGACCGTCCTGCCAACCTGTAAACATTTTAACATCAATCAATCTGGTCAGCTCTCTGCAGCGGGCGGGGCTGCTGCTCAGTTCCCCCCCATATACACAAACACACACAGTGGATGCTGGAGATGAGACGTACAGGATGACCTAAATTGAGGACAGCTACGCTCGTTATTGTAAGCGCAATGATAAGTTAAAGTCCAATAAGTACTTTATCAAACCATATAAATGTATGTCCCAGGCCAGGATAGGAAATTAACTAACAATGTAAAGATCAACAAGCCACCGACACATACTGGATATTCAAATTTGATTCATTCAATAAATTATTATTTTTTTTTCTTAAATCCACCAATTTTATTCTCCCCAAAACAAGTTTCCTTTTTATTTTTGTTAAGAACTATACCAACTTGCAACTTTCACTGTCTCTCGCAACTTCATTGCAACAAAAATACAAAAGACATCACAACTTCTATCGCACTTTTTTTACAAAAGCTCCCACAAAATCAGGCATTTGGGCCGCAACAATCTCAAAAAAAGGCTGCGACATCCTGGAGGGACTGTTGAATGCAAACAGAATAGGTTTGAATTTCTCCACCAGAATTATATTCCTGGCCATGTAGAGAATTCTTTGAAATATAGTAATTAGACCATTGGGTAGGAGCGCTTCATAGGCATACAGTTGTCATAATAACCTGTTACGGAAATAAGAAATGTGCTAAAAAAATAACAGTTAAATGAAAAAACAACAACATCATGAAAAACATTCAAATGTAGAGAGTTTTTAATGTCCAGTCAGTCTGGTTATTTCAGGGGTTGCACTGGGGGAATTTGGTTTGACTTTAGTATTTCTAAACTCCTACAGCACTGCTAGCTAATCATTTTTACTAGTTATTTGATATTAAGTTATTTGATGTCACAAAACTTCACACAATACGTGGCATGGTTAGCTCAGTTGGTAGAGTGAGCGCATATGTAGAGGTTTATTCCTCGACGCAGAAGGTCCAGGGTTCGAGTCTGACCTGTGACCGTTTCATGCATGCCTTCCCCCCTCTCGCCTTTCATATCTCAGCTTTACTATCCATTAAAGGCGGAAATGCCCCCAAAAAATTGTCTTTAAAAAAAAACTTCACACAATATTATAAATGTTGACACCAAAGTGGCAAAATACATAAATGTATTTAAAAGTTTAATTAGAGCCTGCCACCACCCTATGCTCCATATTATGTACATACAGTTACAGACCATTTCTTCAAAGTACTGCATATTAAGAGCACTTCAGTCTTTTTCAGAGTAAAAACCAGCCTGAATGATTTGTGAAACCCAAGCTGTGTCGTCATATACAGGCACATTCATAACACTGTTTGCCATTGTTGCCAAACCCAGGACATGCATCAGGTACTTTAGGTCTACCAATGAGGCCCTTTCATTTTGTACTCAAATATACAAAAGAACCTCAAACAAACACAAAGTCCTTTCGGTTTGCTTGGTATCATCAAGCACTTCTTCATGAAGAGGAGACGTTTTAGAAAGGATAAAATAATTGGGGGGAAAATCCACTGCTCTTCCAAACAGACATTGCCAAAGCTCAGGGTTGACTGCAAACTCCAAAATACTCAAACATGCTTGATGACGGAGAAAGCAGGACTCACCGCAACTACAAATACCAACCCCACATTTCAATAGCAGTTCCCAACTGGTCACCAGTCAACTGGTGACCTGACTGACTACATGCCTGGCCTGGCTGCAGTTACACCAGTCCGTACGAGGTCAATCAGGTTACTGGATGGCTGGAAACTCTTCTGAACTAGTCTGTTTTTTTTTTTACTTATTGTACAGCAACTACGTCCAGATTTTGAGCCCTATATAGCGTAATGATGGGCAATATTTTTAGCTTTAAATTGACAGGAAACTAAGGTGGCTTTCAAATTTTCACTTTGAGTTTGCATTCTGTATAGTTAGAGCATTCCAAAGCTATATACTCATGTCACTTTACACACAGCAACATAAGCACCAAGTCTGTTTCTCGTTTCTGCTGGTTGTCTCTCCAGCTGGTTTCAGGTCATGTCATAACTGACTGACTGAGTCTATTTGTTTGCCTTCAGTCTTCATCTCCAACCACATTTTGGGGTTTTATTCGCCTTTCTCCATGTCAGTGGGCTTCTATTTTGTAATTGTCATCTTTGTTTAAATACAGTAAAGAATTAACCTGTGTACTCACTCACTGTACTCATAGGTGATTAAAACATATTAGCTTAAAACTGACATTTGGATATTTGGCTTAGTAACAAAATGCTTGCTGCACTTGTTAGGCATTTACCTGCGAGTAAGCAGACTCAGTGTCAGATTGGGATGTAATTCTACCTAAAAGGGAGGGTCAAAGTACATCCTTTGAGTGCCATGTGAGTCTTCCCACACACACTTGTGTCTTTGTGTTTATTTATTGTTTATAGCGTGCAGTGTGTAGTATCAGTAGTCAGCACTCCCTGTAACATGCCTGCAGCTGACTCACACTAAAACCCTTTAAACCCTTGAAACCATGAAGCAAGGACACTAGCAAGCTTCTGTGGGCATTCAATACATGATGTTGTGTTGGTCAAACATTTAATGCTATTATATCATAGCATATCACCATATCATATACTGTAGCCTATAAAGTAAATTAGAATGTATTGTCTTTTATGTGCCATTTCATTTGATTTATTAACTGAAGAAGCAATCTCCTATGCTGATAATAAGACTTTATTAATTTGTGATGTCTCCATTGTTAACCCTGCCTGCTAACCTTTAATTAGTCAGTTTCTCTAACTTGTGAAAACAGCCACCAATGAGCACAACACCAAACCTATTTGACTCGCTGAGCAAATCTGAGATATGGGCAGTGATTCAGAGGTCTGGAATCAGGCTAACAATGTCCTGAGCTGTAGCTTGCCAGGTGATGTATTATATAATGTCATCCAGGACTGTGAGTCATAGTTTCATCCGCTGTGACAGCTACAAGGCCACAGAAGAAGACGTGCTATCACCTGACAAGAGAAGAAGTCGCAGTATACAGCAGTTGGGATAATAATACTGCTTTTCTGAAACTTTGACACTGTTAGTGCATTGCTTTACATAGAAAATAGTAGGCCTATATATTGGCTGATTATGCAGGAATCCATATTATGGTATATGTAAGCCAATGAGTAACAATTGCAGTACATTACAATTTATGTTATTGGATTTTTTTTTTAAACTCAAATATTGATATTGGTATCAGCCTTCAGTAAATCAAGTATTGATTGGGTCTAGTCAGCAGATGGCATTGGCTTGTTTGGAACTTTTTGTGTCACTTGATTGAGTAAAATTGTTCCGCATTTAGATGTGTGCACCACTTCTTTGTCAGCTTCATCATAGAATAGAATCTGGCAGTTCATTAAAACATGCACATGCAGCGCAATAAAAAGAAGAAAACAAAATTATGAAAATTTGGTCTCTTAGCTATTGTACCGCCATATTAAGCATTATAATATCTTGTTATATGTCCACCTCCAATCCCCTCTCAAACCTCATGACCTATGACTAAATTCAGTCTTCTAATCCCAGTCCATTCACTGATGGACCCCATCTTTGAGTTTAGCCCTTTATAATAGGTATGACCAACCTGAGAGCAAACTTTGTTTGAACCATAACAAATAGCTTTGCTAGCTATTGGTCATAATGACAGGTTGGCAGAAAAGTTGGTCCTAACATGAAAATAAAACCGCTAAATACAGAGTAATAAGTGACATGCAGGATGTGTATGCACTCATGCCAGGCGTTCACACCACCCTGTCAGTCCGTCTGTCTGTCTAATGCTTGTTAATCTCTATCTTTTCTCTCCACATACACATACAGTGTGCAAACAAAGACACACAATGCCATGCACAAATGCACTAACTGGCTAATGAGAAGTGAGTCATCAATGTGTGGTGTGGGATTCAAAGTGTAAACAAGATGGAGATGTGATGGATCTGTTGAGATATGGCCATTAGTGGGCTTCTCATCCTCCTGCACTGACACTGCCCTGTGGATGGATGTGGTAGGGCTTCTCTTAATCTCAATAGCTCGCCTGATCTCTATACCTTATCTGAACCCCCTGCTCTGCACACACACACACACACGCACAAACAAGCACAAACACACATACTAATTGCTGCTGGCCGCACAAGGACGTCCAAGACGGGGGGGGAGACCTGAGAACTGAGCAGTCGTAAATGATACGTCTGTGTGTGTGTGTGTGTGTGTGTGTGTGTGTGTGTGTGTGTGTGTGTGTGTGTGTGTGTGTGTGTGTGTGTGTGTGTGTGTGTGTGTGTGTGTGTGTGTGCGCATGCTAAGTGCTGCAGTGGAATGATGTCATCTCTGTAATGGCACACCAGTACAGAGCAGTTGTCCCGCAGCACCTCCATTCACAGGCTGTGATCAGCGTCATCACAGCAGATTATAGCTCAGACTCACAGCCTGTGGTATTGGAGCGACAGATTGCCACACACACACAAACACACACACACACTCACACACTCACACACACACACACACACACACACACACCTTTCAATTCCTTCTCTTCCTTTTGAGATTCACAGTATGTGCATCCATATGGGCACATCACAAGTACAAACGTGTGAGGATGTGATGCACAGTGTCGGTGTAATAAGTGATAGGCAGAGGTGCAATAAAATGACTGAAATAGAGAGGAAGTGAGAAGAAATGGTTGGATTAGTAGAACGAAGAGAAAGAGTCAAGAGGTGGCAAAATGTTGAAAGTGGCATATTTTAAAATGATATCTACAATATTAGAAGTGCTGTAGTAAAGTATATACAACAACTGAGTTATCTCCTATGTCTGCCCTAGGTCATCAGAGCCCTTCAGTTGCTCCAAACAAAATACTAGAGCCTGGTAGCTCTTACAAGGACAGCAGCATCGCCTTAGTCTGTGGCATACTTCCCCTCCTTTTCTTTTATCTTCACTGACCTCTATTCTCTTACGTTTACATTTGATCCCCCTTCATTGTTTCTCTAACTGTCCATACCAAAAGTCTGAGTCTTTTTCATTCTTTTGACTGTTTTTATAGGGCTTGTATACTCTTTGCTAGGTTAATTATGTGTTCTTGTTGGTTCATTATGTTTTGTGTTCGGAAATTAAAACTATTCAGGTTAATTTAACTAACTTTCTGAACATTTCTGAACAAGAGAGCTGATTTTGACAATTATTTAAAGTGATAAATAGACACATGTCGCAGCAAATTGAACAAATTGAGATGTAGCAGGTTAAAGTCTCAGAATGACGGACATGTATTTACAAAAGAAGTTTTACTTTCATAAATAACTTTCATAAAGGAAGCAATATGGTAGTGTAAGTGCAAGTGTTCCTTTATGTCTCATTATGGAATGTAACATCAAATACAGAAAAGGTTTTTCAAGCCTGTGTAAGTGGATGACATCACTATTGCAATCCAATACACTACTCTCCATATCTTTCATCTTTGCTTTATCTTCTTTTGTTGAATCACTCGCTGATCTCTTTGGTTTCCCACTTTCTCTTTCTCCCACACTGATATATGAAGGTGAAGGGGAAAAACCCCTTTCACTTCGCAGAGATGTTTTGAGGAAAAATGTGAAGGGAAAAGTGTGAATGAAACTCGTAGGATGTGGATGAGGAGAAAAAGATAAGAACAAAAAAAAAAAAAAGGAAACAGCAGTAGAGGCTGATGGATGTTCCCACTCTCTCTTGTTATCTACCTTGGTGAAGCATCGCCATGGATTCAAAATTATTTTGTTCTTTCTGTCTCAATCGATGGGGGGCTTTGACCATTGATGGGATTGAACTGGATAACCTCACGCACCAGCAGTGCAGGAGTGAACTGTTAAGAGGGGAAATGACTGATGCTTTTCATTTGTCACATTGATTTGCTTTGAACTTGTGAGGGGATTGAGTATGTGATGTAATCTTGAGTTATACATCATAAACCTATTTTGTTTTATTGTATCTGTTGATTTATTCAGTAATATAACCAAATAGAAAATGAAAGCATGTATACGACACGATAAAATCTGATTAAAATCTGTCATTTCCGCAGCTTCTGCTCCCCCTCCTGCACTTTTTTCTCACATTCATTCTCACACCTCTTTCCTATATTACACACACACACACACACACACACACACACACAGTGTGTTGTGTTATTTCCCCATGTGAGGGGGCATCATGCTCGGCTTGCTCTCAATCCCGTTGCCGTATAAGCCCACTAACCCCCATCGTGTTCCCATCCCCCACCACCCTCTGGGTTGAGAGCATTTCCTCCCACTGTAGCATGTGGCTGCATGTGTGAGCACTGGGCCATAGTTCACAATATACTGCACTGTACTCTACCCTGCTGCTTTTTTATGGTGGAGGATTCTTCATGAGAAGTCACTCTGGAACAGCTGAAGATCTATGTATCATACTGTATCGATGTGTAAATATGTCTTTCACCATCCACCACTGATCTACATGGAAACATGTTATCTTGCAGATTGTGTGCTCATTACTCTAGATTAATAACTAACCCATGTTGTTCCTGTGAGTTTTTGTGTGGCTGAAACTTCTTTTCCTCGTTGGTTTGCCTCCGACTACAATGCCAGAATTGGTGTCCTCAATATGAGCGTCATTATGAGCTTCATGACTTTCTGCAACCGAGACAGACAGAAGAATGCATATAGTATATTTATCTTTTTGGTAACGATGTCCTTGAATTGTTGTGGGATTATGGCATTTAACAAATTATTTTATTTTTTTATTTCAGAATAACAAAATTATCCCAGTGAAAACTGCCACATTGCTGTCAACTGCAATGTATTGTTTGATTCCACCACTAGGGGTCACCAAAGTTAGACATTTTTAAAACCTATGCACGAGGCAAGTCAATCGAGCTAAGCGGGCAACTGCCCTGGGGCCCGCAGTCCTCTAGGGGTCCCAAAAACCTTGGGTTTACTGTGTGTCACTTGGTTTAAATACTTTGATTGCGTCCAAATTTGCACCACTAAAATATGATAGCAACTGGGTCTTAGTAGCACTAGCAATCTTGTACGAGGTCCCTGTGTCAAAATCTAAAATCGTAATTATATTCAGATTACAACCAAGTAATTGACATACAGAAAACCTAGAGCTAGGTAGTATGGCGCAGTGGTTAGTCTAGTCTGCCGTGAACACAGTACTTGGCCTCAACAGGTGCACAACAGCAAATTTTGCCCCAGGGCTCCCAAAACGGTTAACCCAGCCATGCACACATTTTGTATTGTTTTTACAATTAAGCATGTTAAACTGAACTGAATGTATCTGAATTGAAGTCAATTTGAGAATACAGGTGTTTCATTCTGTATTTAAGATCTCAAAGGTTGTTATGACAAATTACTTAAAAAACAGTTACACTTGATAACACAATCATATAAACCACCTAATTTAAATGGTAGATACTTAAATATGATAAATATTAGTTAAATAAAATAAATAAATAATATAAATAAAATTGTGGTGGCAGGCAAGTTACTGTATTCATTTCATGTTTTGTTGTTATTGTTGATTTATTTTGAAAATTGATGTACTGGTGCACCATTATAATGATTAATAGATGGGTGTACTGGTGCAGCGTAGATCCTCACCCACCCCCATCACACACACACACACACACACACACACACACACACACACACACACACACACACACACACACACACACACACACACACACACACACACACACACACACACACACACACACACACACACACACACACACACACAGAGTCAAGGTCACTGTTTCACACATCCATATATCTTTCTCTGCACTGGCCTAAATGGAGAGTAGGACACACACAAAGACACAAAGAGAGAGTCAAAAGTATTGCTTTGGGCGTCTGTGCATGTGCACACACATGTGTATTCATTTGTGCCTGCGTGTGTGTGCGTTGAGGTGAATTATGGCCTGCACTCACCATTAAAACCACCAGGGAAAGCACATACATAGCTTCATTACTCCCTTTCTCCATCTTTACCTCCCTCCCTTCATCTGTCCTGTTTTTTCCATGCATTAAGTAATAGTGGTGATGGTGTGCTGGCTGGCGTGACAAAGAGGAGCTAATCTACCATAAAGAATGAGCCGACAGGGAAGAGAAAATTCTTTTGTATCATTGTTTTTTCCCCCAAACGTTTCCAAAATGTCCAATAAGCAATACTCCTACATGAAAAGGAATGTGCACCAACATGGCTAAAGCTAACATGCCACATGTGACCAGTGACCACTTTATAGACTGGGCTCTGCCTGGCTCTCATCAGTCTGGTTAAATGACTCTAATTTGCATCTTGTGCCTTTTTTATCTTACGTCCCTATGTCTCTTTGTCCTCATCATATGTTAGACTGCATGCACACACACGTGTTTATGTGTGCTATGCTTATGTGACAGTCAATAATTCCCCCCACCCTTCTCTTAAAGGCCTCTTTCTCATCTGTGTTATGTGTTTATGAGTGTGTGTTCTGGCTTTGACGTGTACATCTGTGTGTTTATATGTTTGTGTGCATGAGTCCATGTACAGTAAAACTTGTGGCTTTGATCTCTGACTTTGTTTATTAAAACTGCAGAACCCCTTGCATGAGAGCAAACCTGCACATGGACACATGATGATCACCTCCATGCTTGGTTGTTTCTGTGCGTATTTATCCTTGTTTAATAAATAAAGTTGTTTTTCATTAAGAGATGTTAACAAATTGTTAGCTGATTAAATGTTTGATTCTTTGTTTGCGCTTGTGTGTGCATGTGCGTGCAAGATCCAAGCAAATCCAGACACAGAAAAGCCCATCACCATTAATCACGGGGAGATCATGGCAGGATTTAGGAAAGGAAGAAAAACAGCAGGAAGAAACCGAGGGAGAGAAAGAAATGCTAGAAGAAGGACAGTTATTACCGTGTGGTTGTTTAATGGCATATATCACCCAAGAGGGATGGATGGATCCTCACTGTGGAACAAAGGCGATCACGTCCGGGGGAGGGGGAGGGCTGGACAAGAAGACCTCACCGATGATGGTGATATGGAGTGTGTGTGTGTGTGGGGCAGTTAATATAGTGCAGGTTACTATAGAGCGCCGTAAAAAAGATCTGCAGAATGTCCTGCCATATAGAGACACAGGAGGCCATCCTGGTGCACATGGGTTCAGTCCCTTCAGTCGGTTAGATATTTTTACCATTTTAGAATTTGTTGACAGTGTTTGCTGGATGTTAAAAAATGTGGTTTGGGCTCGAGTAGACACGTGCTTTCAATGGAAATGCTCAGTATCAGACTGATCTCATGAAGTGGCGTATGTATGACACGCCAATTCATATGCCATTTTGGCAGGTTATCAAGACGGATAATCGCTTTTTAGCGTGTTTATCAACGGCGTTTGGCCTCCATTGACTTACATTACCTTGCAATTGCGTTTCAATTTACGCCATAGCGAGTAGTATGAAAGGCCGAAAATCCACGTAGGGAGGTTGGTTGGGGTGGTGGATGGGTCAAACACAAGACTTTTACCCAGGAGACTGGGGATCATGTCCCATGTGTCACGTTTCCTTCGTGTCCCACATGTCACGTTTCCTAAACCCAACCGTTGCTTTCTTCTTTTACTAAAGCCAACCCCGTTTTTCTTTTCCTAAAGCCAACCGTGCCATTGTTGTCCCGCGTTCCATTTTGCTAAAACCAACCATCCCGTTCTTCTTTTCCTAAAGCCAACCCTGTTGTTCTTTTCCTAAACCCAACCGTGCCATTGTTGTCCCACGTTCCATTTTGCTAAAACCAACCGTCCCGTTCTTCTTTTCCTAAACCCAACCCAAGCTCCAACTGCAACGTCCTGTTCTGGAGTAGACATACACGCAGATAGCTCCAAATGCAATGTCCCGTTCTTCTGCGCAGACATACACGCGGATAGCTCATAATGCTTACAGATAACACACGTCACTTGAGTGGCGTGTATGTTTACGCAAAGTCATGATATCACGTTGTCGGTATGAGCAACTGTGTCCTGTATTCTTTGTTCCACTTGGCTCAGCCTTTCTATGTGTGTCTGCAAGTACAGGAGTCAAAGGGAAACGATGTGACACCCTCCTGTCAGCATGCACCAGTACACTTTTAAAGGCAACTCTATATTGGCATTTGTCTCATTTTTTGCCCTAATGCTTGTATGCACCTATGTATCTAATGTTTTTCCACTACATTCCACAATTCCAGCAGCAGCGACCAAGCATGTACACTGCAGCTCACAGGCCAATTTCCACATTGTGTAATCATAACAGTTTCTTCTCTTGTTTATATAAGTTTATGTTGCTCTTGAAATGCATAGTTTCCAAATTGCTATCATTTTCTTTATTGTGCTTTTTTATCTATTAAAAAAACAAACATTTTAGAGAGATGTCTAAAAGACCAAACAAATGGCTTGTGAATAAAGATTCTCCAGGTGAAATACAGTTCCTGTTTAACTCTTTCAAGAGAAAAACTAAAATAATAAATCCAGTAGCCTTTGACCACTACATCTATACAAAAATAACCCTTTGTTTAGTTGAAATTTCCTTTACTTCCTCATTGTTAAGTGTCCCATAGACCCCTGCTTACACCCCATAAACGCCTATCTCCCTCTGATGAGCTACCTGTTATTAATGCCAATAATAATGTGTCTGAGACACCAAACAAAAGTAAAGCGTAACTTTTCTTTCATAAACTTCTGTCATCATTTGAAGTTCATGTTTATACAAAATAATTTCTCATAAAAGTAGGAAGAGTACTAACGTATCAAGGTGATAAAACAATATTAAGTAGTATTATGAAAGCTAACAAACCATTTCTTATTTTGAGTGTATCTGCACTATTGGTTGTGCAAAATAAATGAGCAAAAGACATTCAAGTAAAAGGAGAAGGTTAGTTATTGTCTTGCATGTGCAAAAAGACACTCAAATGCACTTAAAGCCTAAAAAAGAACAGAATCTGTAAAAGAGCACCAATGGCCTTCACCAGCCCGGTGTGTGCTTGTTGAGAAACACCTATTGTGAGAGCGCCGAACACAGACCTTGATGCTCACTTTTCAAACTGAATCTTTTTTTTCCAGGCCTAACAACATGAAGAGGGAACAAATGTCTAGCGCAAGACAGAACCCACTCACACTGCATTAGCATTTCAGCATCTGTAAATGCTTCACAAAGAGATTAATACCTATGATTAATACTGAATGTATGAAACTGCCATGTTGTCCTTGGTGAAAAATGCTGTGAGGACCAATGCAGGCGAGGAACACGATGAAACACACAGACAGGTCAGCACCCACACACCCGCAGATCTATTCATAGAAACAGACATAAGCTCCATCAAGATAGGGCTGAGTCGCCTACATTTTGATTAGCATACAAAATGAGATGGACATGCCTCACTGGGCTCTGTCAGGGTGATGGCAATCTCCCTGGGGAAACAAAGACCAGTTCCTATCTGGCCCTATATCAAAATTGTACTCCTCACAAATAGGGTTTTAATGAATATCTTAAAATAAATAGTTCAACCTTTTGGAAAATACACTTATTTGCTTTATTGCCAAGAGTTAGATGAGAAGATTGATACCACTCTCCTATTTGTAGAATAAATGTGAGCCGGTTAGCTTAGTTTAGCATTAAGACTAGAAACAGGGTGTGTCCTCGGATAGCTGAGTAGGCAGAGCGGTGCGCCAATATATAGAGGTTTACTCCTCAATGCAACGGGCCCGGGTTCGACTCCGACCTGCGTCCCTTTGCTGCATGTCATTCCCCCCCTCTCTCTCTCCCCCCTTTCATGTCTTCAGCTGTCCTGTCCAAAAAAAAAAAAAAAAAGGAAAATACCCTAAAAAATAATCTTTAAAAAAAAAAAAAAAAAAGAAGGACTAGAAACAGCTGGCCTGGTAGTTGTCACACAACTACCCGGTTAACCTAACTGGCTACTAACTGTAGCTGTTACAGCATCTTGCTATTTATTTTATCTACCTTCTTCTAGGTATATACTAGGGCTGCACAATTAATTGCAATTTTATCGAAATATGAACTAGTGCAATATCCAAATTAGGGGTGGAACGGTTCATGTATTCGTATTGAACCGAAACGGTATGGGCATCTCGGTACAAGAATTTACACAGAGGGCTCCACGGTTAGCTGTTAGCTCCGCCGTTAGCTGTTAGCTCCGCCGTTAGCTGTAGCGTGTGAAGCTAACGCCAAAACTTGTCACCTGCTCGGTGTAACTGAAGCTGCTCTTTTAACATCCCTGCTAGCTGATTGTCTTATTTTGTTTACAAGTTCCAGATGGAGTCTGGAGATGATGTGGGGTACTTATTGTTTACTGTTTACATCTTACTTTATACACTTCAGGCTGTTGCAGCTAGCTCAGGGGTGAAACTGTATGACACTAGGTGGTACAGCCTGAGACATGCACAATAAAAAAAAATTTAAAAAAATTATTACTTGTTAATATGCATTATAGAGTACTTTTAGAATAGAATAAAATGATGTCTTTGTATTTTTATTTTTTTCTCAGGGTCTCGTGTTGTACTGTGCACCTGCATGCCCATATGTTCAAGTGTTTGTGTATCTTTATGCCTGAATAAGGAACTTCTAAAGCTCATCTTTGAGTAACATTGTGTGTGTGTGTGTGAGATATTTTATTTTCCATGGACACAATGAGAGATGAGTGATAAGACAGCGACTGTCTGCCTGGCATGTCTGCTTCATTTGAATGTCTGTGTACAGTTGTGTCCACTGTCAGTTCACTCTTCATCCTAACAGTCAACAGGGGACTGGCTTTCTGCCCACCTCTGACTAAACAG